>OZ007578.1:43403059-43445559 GCA_963931925.1 Onchidella celtica
ACCATTCAATCTTTGTTTTGCTGCTTTTACAACGAGAAGAAATTGATTGGGTTAAGGGTCTTGAAGTAAGAGTTATGGGAAATGAGCACAGGGAGGTCAGAGGAACTGAAGGGCGTTTTAAGTCAGTGATTCTCAACGTGGGTGATATAGCCTCCACTCCTCCGGTGGGGGTGGGTGGGGGAATTTTGATTTCCGGGGGGGGGGGAAGCGACAAAGGGCCAAAACCATAAATGGACGATTGTTTGGGGGCAAATGTGAAAAACAGGTTAGCCAGTGCAATATTCATCAACAGCATGCGTGGATAGGTTTTAATGAACAGAAAATGCCTTTTTTGTATCAGTGCATTTGATGAAGAATGTTTTTCCGTTTTATAATGAATAATCAAAACGTCTTTTGCAATTAAAAAGGCTTTCAAAAAAAAAAAACATAACATCATGATATTTGTACAGTGTGTTTTCGTTTGAACTGCATCTGTTAGGTTTGAGTAGGTTGTTTTTTTGGGGGTTGGGGGAGGGGGGGGGGGGAGGGGCGACGACCGAAAATTTGGAGCCTAAGGGGGTGACTGCCTGAAAAGGGTTAGAAACCACTGTTTTAAATTAAGCGTAAATTGGAAAGTTTAAAAGTCTAGCAAAGGTCGGGTTGAAGAGACCCTTAAATCAGTTATTATTATTATTATTATTATTATTATTATTATTATTATTATTATTATTATTATTATTATTATTACTAGATCTAGTTGGCCCTCTGACTGGGGGAAAGACACAGATGTGATTTTTAAAGTTGAATTTTGTTCACCAGAGGCGCAGAAAGAAATTTCTCGTCGTACTTTTTAATTCTACTCGAAGGAAATGCATCCTTTTTTTTTTTCCGGCTCAAAATGTCGGAACACTTTCTTCTGTTCAACTCACAGACTAATAAATGAACCAGACTGGAAACACGAGCTTCGGGCTGTGTCGTTTTTTAAGGAATTTCCCGAGCGGCGATCGTATAACCAACATGGCCGCCGCTCGGGAAATTCCGATTCCAGTTCTATCTGCAGTAGAAATTTCTTTTTATTTGTCAAGATTGGTTGTACACGTATTAACTTCTTGGTGTGGAACCAAACTTCCGCGTTCAGTAGGCGCGTCAAAATGGTATCATTCAAAATTGTGGCTATGCTCAAGCGTCGGTCGCTCCCGTAAACCTAAAATGGCGGATGGTTCATGACCTTTCGCTGTTTTGTGACGTCACACAATGGGATCATCCAGTCTGGGTATTTTATTAGTCTGTGGTTCAACTCAGTTGTGGCTCAAACTCAACGGAAGTAATAAAAAATGTAGTGAACCTCAAGGCCTTTTAAACTATGCCCTCGTACACCTTTAAGACCTTCTTTGTGTATTGTGAGATTTTGAAGAATTTAAGGCCCTGCAGTTAAAAAGACTTTCATGGTTACATTGGAGACTTTACTTCCTTTATAGTATGATAATTATTATGATTATAATTATATTATTATTATCATCATTATTATCTTTCACTCAAGTCCAAACTGCTGCAAGAAAGTGTTCACTGCTGAAACGACCTTTCAGGAACCATTTTAAACACTGATAAGTACACACCAATGATTCTTGGAGTCCTTGGTTATATCACCCCCCGTGATAATGATAAAAACGATGTAGAATTAGATAATGAGGCTATTAGCGATTATTTCCAGCATGATGGTTGTGTCAGCGGTGATTATAGTAATTAATGATGATAATGAGGGTGTGGGAAAAACTAACAAAAAAGTGAGAAAAAGGAATAAAATTACAAAAGATAAAGAAAACCCTAAACACGAAAGAGAGAAAAAAAGAGACCAGGAAAGAAAACATGCTAGTACAAAACTGACTCTTCCTCAGAAGAGTTTATTTTTGCAGATATCCCATTAACTCCTTGGTGAAATTTTGTCTCATTCGGGGATATCGTATACAGATTCTGTTGTTTTTGATGATATTCATAATGTATAGAAAAAACTGCTTTGTTTTTTTTATAATTAAACAAAAATGGAGCCTCAGATCTCGCCAGACAAATACGGAACCTGGTGGAATCTATCTATCTATCTATCTATCTATCTATCTATCTATCTATCTATCTATCTATCTATCTATCTATCTATCTATCTATCTATCTATCTATCTATCTATCTATCTATCTATCTATCTATCTATCCGTCTATCTATCTATATATCTATCTATCTATCTATCTATCTATTTATCTATCTATCTATCTATCTATCTATCTATCTATCTATCTGTCTGTCTATCTATCTACCTACCTGCCAATCAGGCTACCTGCCTACCTACCTATCAATCAATCTATCTATCTATCTATCTATCTATCTATCTATCTATCTATCTATCTATCTATCTATCTATCTATCTATCTATCTATCTATCTAGCTACTTATCAACCTACCTACCTGCCTACCTACCCACCTATCTATCTATCTGTCTACCCATCTATCTATCTATCTATCTATCTACCTATCTATCTATCTATCTATCTATCTATCTATCTATCTATCTATCTATCTATCTATCTATCTATCTATCTATCTATCTATCTATCTATCTATCTATCTATCTATCTATCTATCTATCTATCTATCTATCTACCTATCTATCTATCTATCTATCTATCTATCTATCTATCTATCTATCTGTCTATCTATCTACCTAACTGCCAATCAGGCTACCTGCCTACCTACCTATCAATCAATCTATCTATCTATCTATCTATCTATCTATCTATCTATCTATCTATCTATCTATCTATCTATCTATCTATCTATCTATCTATCTATCTATCTATCTAGCTACTTATCAACCTACCTACCTGCCTACCTACCCACCTATCTATCTATCTGTCTATCTATCTAGCTACTTACCAAACTACCTACCTGCCTACCTATCCACCTAGCCTTCTACCTATCTATCTATCTATCTATCTATCTATCTATCTATCTATCTATCTATCTATCTATCTATCTATCTATCTATCTATCTATCTATCTATCTATGTATGTATCTATCTATCTATCTATCTATCTATCTATCTATCTATCAATCTACCTATCAACTGATCGGTTTATTAGTTACTTCACCTGTCAACCTATATGACTAATAATAATCTCCATATCTAAATACATACTCATCTATGTGTCTGTCGGACCTCCTACTAATTTCAACTTTTCCCTCTTTATGTCACAGTAATTTGCTTCAGTAAATGTGTAATTTATCTGGTCTCTGCGATCCTAAATACTCAAATATCGTGCTTTTGTTACCATTTATACTGATCCATCTATTATATATTTTTATATCCAAACATCTTCTCTCAATTTCTTCTTCTGTTGACCTTGGTTCGTGAACTTCCAGTGAACTGGAAAAGTAAACTCTAAATCGGTTAGGCTGGACTTTTGCGTGTGCCAGTTCGTGTGAACGGCAGCAGCAAAAACCGTGCACAAATCGGCTCGGTGAGCTCGCTGTTTAACTAGGTTGGTGTGGGAGATGGGGGAAGGCTTTGATTTAATTAGCAGCCTCGTTTCTGGTAATTTCAAACCAGGCTTCCAAGCATTTGCTGCAGGCTTTGCGGCTCTTAACGTTTTAGCTGACCAAATCAGGGCTCGAAATAACACTTGTGGTCCATTGGCTCAAGGACAGTAAAATTTGCGACGGGCATGTCATTTTGTTTTGTTTTCTTTGTTGTTTTCGTTAAGTACGCAAAGTTTGTAATAGGACATCTTTTCTCTGCTAATCTATCTATCTATCTATCTATCTATCTATCTATCTATCTATCTATCTATCTATCTATCTATCTATCTATCTATCTATCTATCTATCTATCTATCTATCTATCTATTTATCTATCTATCTATCTATCTATCTACCTAACTCCCTGACTCCCTGTCTATCTATCTATCTATCTATCTATCTATCTATCTATCTATCTATCTATCTATCTATCTATCTATCTATCTATCTATCTATCTATCTATCTATCTATCTATCTATCTATCTATCTATCTGTCTATCTATCTATCTATCTATCTATCTATCTATCTATTTATATATCTATCTATCTACCTATCTATCTATCTATCTATCTATCTATCTATCTATCTATCTATCTATCTATCTAACTCCCTGACTCCCTGTCTATCTATCTATCTATCTATCTATCTATCTATCTATCTATCTATCTATCTATCTATCTATCTATTTATCTATCTATCTATCTATCTGTCTATCTATCTATCTATCTTTCTACCTAACTCCCTGTCTATCTATCTATCCATCTATCTATCTATTTTTCTATCTATCTAACTGCCTGTCTATCTATCTATCTTAGGCGGAATAGAAAATTCTCTGCAAATGAAACAAAGGAGAAAAAAAGAAAGCTCAAAGCAGCGACGAGGCTAAACTAAGATTACGAAGTGGAAAAAAGTGGTAGAAAAAGGAAAGAGAATAATAATAAAGCATTCTCCGCACATCCAGCTACAGAACTTTCGCATTTGTCACACAAAGGACCTTGACGAAGCCAATGTAGAGAAAATACAAGGGTTAAGAAAGCGATTAGTCTGTTATATGTCTCTACTGCAAGAATTGCCAGGTATTTATTAACCCTTTGACTACTGACGCAGGGAAAGCTAAATTTTCTCAAGTCCTGTTTATACGAAGATCCAAATAGTTCAGTTACTTTAGATGGTAAATATGAATCTATATCAGGGTGTTTATCTGTCTTTAACAGCTGGTAACAGAGAACCAAAATCTATCAACAGTAGGCCTAGGTCATTAAAGAGTTAACAGCAATACTGGTTCAGTACTGAAATGGTTAAGGATCTAAAGAAGGCTTTTGTATCTAAGTGCAGTCTTGAATAGAGATAGACTACCAACCACCGAGTGCCTGAAAAACATAGGGAGAAATTTGTGTGAATTGAGCCTAATGTGACGGGGGTTCGAACCCAGGTGCTTCTTGCACCGATAGAGCGCTCTTATCACCTACCAACTGCGCCAGCTTACAAATTAAGGTTTCAGAAAGTTTTGAATTTGAGTTTGGGTTTTTCAGGCCGCCGGCACGATAACGGGCACTTTGCGCTTTTTTACGGTTTTTTTTTTGGGGGGGGGGGGGAGTTGGGTTGGGGGGGGGGGGTACTTTACTTAATATATTTGGTATTCAGAGCTTCACTAATTTACATCTCACTTGAAGAATTAAATAGTTCCGCATAAACTTGATTGCATTGGTAAAATTCTCAAAAATTGTTTTGTATAGATCTAAAAAGAATTTTTTTCAATATGTATAAACGTTCTTAAATGAAGTTGTAGATCTTAGCCTCTTTCAGAAAGGACAAAGCGGCACTGTGGGTTTTAGAAAAAGTCTGTTTAGTAATATTACAATTATGTTACAATGCTAAAAGCTTAAGGTCCTTTAAAGCGGTAGTTTCAAAGCAGGGCAGTCGCTGCAAGGTAAAGTCCGCTCAGAAATGTCGCGACTTGAGTTCCTGTTTATTCCAGCTCTATTTTCTGACAAACTGGAGATCTTTTAATATGACTGTAGAAGCGGTATAACAAATGCACACTTTGATACTTGTTTAAAATGCGTTGTGGCACTTAACAAGCTGTTTCACAGTTCCTTATCAAGATACTAAAGCCAGATAGGTTTAACGTCGAATTTCTCACTTGCGCAAAAAGTGGAGTTGGAACAAACAAGCACAAATGTCGCGATGTGTGCTCTTCTTCCGAAAGTTATGATTTTGCAGCCCTTTGACTGAATGTATTTAAAATTGTTGTGATGGACTACCAGTCTCCATGACCTTAATCAAATATTTTTGTGCTCTATGAAAAACTGATCTTATTTCGTATTTTGCTTTTTTTTGGGTCTTATAAAAGAAAATGCTTCAGGCTTGCATGATAGAAATGCAAGTTTTACAGGCATAACAGAGAAATATGCATGCAGATGATCGTTTTTGCAACCCGCAATTCTCCCCAGCTGGACACTAGAGGGAGATGTGTGTCATTTTTTACTACCGTTCCATAGCATGATATTTCATGTAATAAACCTGTTTATTATGTTATGACACCCGTATGGTTTTGTAACGATACGTTAAAAGTGTATATCATGAATGCACTCTTAAATGCCCTGTGAAAGTGAATTTCCTACATGGGATGATAAAGTGATTCTTATCTTATCTTATCTTATATCATGAAGTCACCAAGTTGTTTCAGTAAGTACACATTTGTGGCCACGGGCAGGAAACTATGCTTGAACGTTTTGTGTTCTTTTCTAAAGACAATGACTGACGCTCCCGCTACCAAGTCGTCATTATCGAATACGGAAGTGAGGTAATGTAAAATTGACTGTTTAACATAAATTTTTGTAATTAATATTTCAAAAAGATGAAAATAATTCGCCGTTCTGAAAGATTCACATTGTGAATGGATTTACAGATCAGGAAAATCTAAAGGCTATGGAAAATGTAAGATTGCATGCATGAAAATACTGCAATACAACAAACAGTTTTCGAGAAAGTTGCAGGAGACTAAGGCTGTGTTTTCATTTGTGCGGAAACGGAAACGGCATTGGAAATAAGCAAAAATCCATCAAGTATTAAAAGAAAGAGTTTTTTTTCCATATGTAAGAAAATGGCGTTTCAGTACACATGAAAATATTCTTTCTAGTTCACGACTTGGCGGGTTTTTGACGTTTCCGTTTCTGTTTCTGTACACATGAAAACACAGCTTGAGGGCACGAGTTTCTAAACGCACTGTAAAAAAGTTAAACAGCAGAGCTGTGGCAAGGTGGAGACACTTACCTCTCTTCGGTTTGGTTGCTCCAGCTGAAAACACACAAAAAGAGATACGTTACTTTGTCAGTTGATAGTACAGGTATGTAACCAGCGCCAGTGCAGTGTGCGATGCCGCGCTAATGAAGTTTATGAAATGGAAGCCCGCTTCTGCCTCTCTCTCTCTCTCTCTAGCTCTCTCCCTCTCTCTCTGTGTCTCTGTCTCTCTCTCTCTCTCTCTCTCTCTCTCTCTGTCTCTCTCTGTCTCTCTCTGTGTCTCTCTCTCTGTTCTGATATGAACCAGCTCTGTGCAAATGATGTTGATGAAATGTAAGCCACTTCCGACTCTCTCTCTCTATCTCTCTCTCTCTCTCTCTCTTTCTCTCTCTCTCTCTCTCTCTTCTCTCTCTCTCTCTCTCTCTCTCTCTCTCTCTCTCTCTCTCTCTCTATGATATTAACCACATCTGGCCATATATTCCCTCTCCTCATGTGGCCTGATACATTTACTACGAAGCACAGAAAGCCAGTGCCCTATTAACTTCCTGAAACAAACTTTACATTATTCGTAAGATTTGAAAGAAAGTGATGTCGGGATCATCTTTCCAGAAAATGCACCAAAGTTTATAGCATGCATTGTGCAAACGCGAAATCTACCGAAAGATCATGCTCAGGAAAGCATAATTATATAAACTCCTTTAAAGTTGTCTTGTATAGATCTGAAAGAAATTGCACCGAACTGGCTGATAATCAAATAGAATCATCCATTTGCATTTGTGCGCAACGCATTCCGTGTCCCTGTCTATAGGGAAATGTGCACCAGTCTGAACGCTTTCGGAAGGCAGTCGTGTATTAGATATCACTAGTCAGTGTACCCGTTCTTCGAACGGTGAGTGGCAAACTGAGCACGTCTTGTTTACTTTCAAGCAGGCCACGCTCAAAGAAGATGGCATATTCGGTTCTGTGTATCGGTTTTGCTAGCGCCCAGCAAAGAGGTTGCGGAATCGCCATCAATAACAATCATATAAACATACATCACGGCATTCATGCAGCTCGACAGGATAAAAAAACAGTAGGCCTAGGCCTAGATATATCAAAATTGTGAGTGTCTCGCTTTAAAGGCCATGAAATGCTTAGACGCAAAATGACAGTCTTCGATACTGAGTATCAATGGGTTGTATTAGATAGTCACGTGACATGCGCCGTCAGCCATTTTGACGGACAGCCGATTAGAGAAAATGGTGGCCGGACAAGACATGAGTAACGCATCCGCTCTGAATCCGCGATCGTTGAGACGCTATGATTAGAAATTATTGTCTATAGACAAGACTGACCCCTCCAGTGTTCCCCGAGCAATGGAGTACCCGCAAAGAAGAAATGCCGGCTGTGGCAATGCCAGAATTATATCTTCTGGTGCTGAAATGCAATGTCAAAATTGGGCAAAAAGAAAAAGTTGTATGTAGCCAAAGCCCCGCGTAAGAAAAACTACCCAAACGATATAATGCAGACACTAATGAACACTCCATTGCAAGAATATGCATAATATTGATAAACCACACCAGATATCGAGACCAGATGCAGTGTATAGATAAAAAAAAAAAAAATAATAATTAGATTCTAGATCTAGATAGATCTAGATTGATCCATTGATCGACATGTCAATGCTGTGACTAGATTCTAGTACGAGATCTAGATCCAGATAGAGATTTAGATAGACTAGCAAGCCTGCATGTACTGTACATCTAACTAGATCTAGTAATAAGTGGTAGTGCGTAGTAGACGATCTATCTAGATTTTCTTGGTAACTCTTAGTCTTAAGAAGTAATATTATAGAAGATGTGTGTGGAAGATAGGGGATAGAAGATATAGATCTATACGTCAACAATGACCTATTCATGTATTATTGTCCGGGATAGTGGAATCAGATCTTATTAAAGCAGTGTTGAATGAGTATGGAATAATAGTTGTAGATCTACTTGGCATTGGATTAAAGATACAATGTAGTATTTAACCAGAATTGTTTCAGTGATGTCGTAGTCTATATATATGTAATAGCTCTATATAGTCTACAACACTTTGTATTCTGCATTGTCTTCTCATTTTTTTTTATAAATCTACCCTGAAAACCCTCACCGGTACAATAAAATAGGAATTTTGTCATGGATCCTGGTTCATTTAGAATAGATCAAGATCTATATCATTTGTAGTAAAATTATTTCGAGTCTTTACTGGAAAAGTCAGATAGAAAATGCACCAACCGAGGTGCGAGTTATACAGAAACTACGCTGTGATTAGTCACAAATAAATAAATGCCATTGAGACAAAAACCATACTGATAATGAAGCCAGGTGATAGTCATGTGTGCATTTCTTTTTGCTTCCTTGTCTCCTAAATTCTTTCGATTAATGCCTTTTAACAATGCTAGGGGGCTCTTCCTAGTCAAATTTTCGGTTGCTTGACCTTCTAAAGTCACCACCTTGGGTATCCGAAAAAAAACAACTGAGGTCCTTCAGCTTTGATCTTTTATTGGTGCACCCCACAATACAACAAAAGACAGGCATTTCAAAGGAAATTTAAAAGAAGGCCTAGTACCATGTAAACAACCCTGTCGCCAGGTCCGTCAAAATGGCGGACACCTGTTCACAGCAACCAGAAACGCGTCATATCTCATACAACCCATTGCTACACCCATACGCAATACTCTAACAATCATAAAAACTACACCAGGAATTTAGTCCGGGTTTAAACGCTAAGGGGTTTCACAGTTTTCAAAAAAATATAAGACGTGATCAAACGCGAAAACTAAGCCAACCTTGCAACTCGGCAGTATAAAAAACGGTAGTATGCATAGTTTCAAGTGTCTAGCTTGAATGGCCATGAAATGCATAAGCGTCACAGACAGTTTACCCCCTGCTCTCATTATTGTAAGATTAGTTCTAACAGAGAGTATGTCATTTTTTTTGTATGTATAGAGAGGTTTCACTATTGGTCAGTTTGTACTGCGAGACACGGGAAGCTTCGCGAAACTATTGTTAGCTTGGAGCGGAAAGTAGGCCGCTGCGGTAAACAATACCTGTTTGTGCATTTCCACGGGGCGTAAAAACTTGCAAACGTCTCTAAATAGTTTCAATCAGCCCAAAAAATAGAACAAACCACAGTAAACAGATTATGCACACTATCTTTGGTGAGGACGGTCTCTTTCAGTTCTTGGTACCGCAGCGACATAGTTTTGCGATTTGGCGGAAGTGAGATGTCTCTATAAATACATACTCGCTGGTTCTAGGTCAAATGTGAAAACAAGAATTCTTTAAAAGAGACAGTTAAAAAAAAAACGAACAGCGAAACTGATGAACAAACAGGCTGAACAATCCTTTCTTCCATTCTCCATGCTACACTGGGTGCCAAATTACAATGTGTGGGTGGATCAAGTTTTCGAGATCTTACTTCTAGTTAGTTCTATCTCCCTCTTCTGAAAAAAAAAACTGGAGGTCTTTTAGTATGTAGAAGAAGTATAACAAGCTCAAAATACGCTGTGGCATTTATCAAATTGTCAAGCCGTTTCACAGTTCCAATTTATCCTGACTTCTTATAATAATACTAAAGCCGCAACAGTCTAACCTTGAATTTCTCATTTGCGCAAAAAGTGGAGTTGAAACAAACACGAACCAAGGACGCGTTTTACCCTCCTCGGGTCAGTGGTTTGGCCATCCATGGGTAACCGACAAAAATACAGACGGACGTCGACTTTTTTATGTAGTACATAAAAATTAAGAAGATCAAGGCAGTGAAGGTTTCTGAAATTTATGTGGTCATCAGTGACTCCCGGAAGAGTTTGACTGTCTTAAAATGAAGCGTTAGAAATATTGGGTATTTCATCACGTTTAGAGGAGAATAAGCTCAATATAATTAGTTCAGTAAATGTAGTTCATAATAGGGGTGAATCGAGACGCTGACATTTATGACATTTATGTAAAAAAAAAAAAATCGTCCTTCATTTTCGAGACACATTAATATTAATTTCAATGCTAATGACTGAACCTTGCACTGAAATGTCAGACGGAATGAAAAGTGGTAGTATTAATTCACCATAACAATTAAATATTTAATCAGTGGACAAATTAGTTGTAAGGTTTGCCTGGACTGGTCCAAATGCCCTCTGTCTGACGGGAGAGGAAAATCTTAATACGCTGCTTTGCAAAGATACAAGAAACAAAATTTCTATTAGGAGGAAAAGAAGAAGAGGGAGGGAGGGAGGGAGCATTGAGCGAAGGCCGCCAAATGTCTCTGCAGAATCAAATTGCAAGAGAAGGAAGTAAGAAAGGGGTGGGGGCCTTGAATCACCATCAGAGAGGAAGTCGTGAGGCTGAGGTTGAAATGGAGGAAGCGTGGGAGTAGGAATTAATCAGATCGAGGCTTTTAGAAGTCAAGTTTGTTATGGGTGAGATTAGACGGGAGTATGAAGAAGTGTAGCGAGCTTGACCTTCGTTTAGCTGTGGTCTGATGGTATTTGTTTCCTTTCCTCCAAGTCTTGGCTTTGGCTTTTCAGAAGGTTTTAGCGGCGTCCTGGATAGGCAGTAACTTGTCCTTGCATCACGGCCAGCTCCATGCTGATCATGGACGCTTTTAACTCTTTGTATGCGTGTGTGTGAGTGTGTGCGTGCGTGCGCGAGAAAGGGCATATATGTGTGCGTGGGCTCGGGGGCGGAGAGAGACTGTGTGTGTGTGTGTGCGGGTGTGTGCGTGTGTGTGTGTGTGTGAAAGATAGTGTGTATATGTCTTATTGTCTGACTGCTACGCCTTTCAGTTTTTTTTTAACTTTGATGATGATGATAATGATGTTGATAGTTACTGAATGAACTCGTCATACAAAACAATTTTACACCTGTAAACAGATTTTTTTTTCCGTACGATGATGATGATGATGACTGTCACGAGTGGAGTGATTGCAATTAAGGGGATTGCTACAGAGCGGGTGTAGAGTAAGAAGGGCTCACAGTAGACAGCAATTTAAGCGTGCTGTTGTGAGTAGTGGGAGGGTCTGAATGAGGCGAAAGCGCGGTATTACTATCACTGCAAGTTAGAAGGTCCGACGGAGCGGACCTGTGAATAAGAGCCCATCGGGCGGACATAAAGGGAGCAGTCGAGAAGACTAGTGGAAGAGTCTTTCCAGTAATGACTGGTATGTAGAACGTGATTGATTATTATGATTGATGTATTATATTATATTCGTCTATTACCATGGTGTGAATAAGTATATGTGAGGAATGTGGAAGTCCTTGATATTGGATATAGCAATGTGCGCCATGAGCGATAGATGAAAGTGAGTTCATGGATTTGTAGCGCGAGTGAGTAGTGTGTACTCCGATGGAGGTGTGTTACCGTAAGATGTGTGGTGAGTGAAAGGTGAACTAGTGTGTGTACGCTTCACGGGTTGTAAGGAGAGGTGGAGTGAATAGAAATGGTAGGGTATTATACCAATGTAATGTTATTCTTGTAGGTGTCGGGGACGGGCCGGAGAGCCACCTCGATGAGCACAAGTGATAGGCCAGCATAGGGCCGGAGGCCGTACATAGGCCAGAAGTGAGACTGTCGGTGCAGGACAGTAGAGGCACATAAAGTCGTGGCAGTCGGGCCACGGACAGGGACGTAGATATGAGAGTGAATGAGATACTATGTTATTGCCATGATGATGGGCAAGTGAACTGATAAGTTGTATGGCAATAGGAAGGTGATGTTGAGAGACTGCGGTGCCAGTGAATCATTAATGTACTATTAAGACCCTGAGGGGAGAGGCTGAGGCCGAAGTGCCTTTAGGAGTAACTACCGGATTGTGGATCCGAGGGAGAGTGTGTGTGAGAATAAGGCCGTTGTACGGTAGTTCATTTCAATAATATAATGTATGTAATTGCGCTATTATATGTATAATTAGGTTTAATAAATGTGTGAGTCTGATGGATTGTTTTGTTAAGTGTTAAACTTGTTTGTTCGTGATTGTCGTCCTGTCATAAACTATTACATCTCCCAGTCTGGGATTTGTGACACTGGGGGCTCGTCCTGTTTACCTGTGGGCATTTTGACATTGTGTATTCGTTATATCTAGTTGTTTTTCTGTTGTGCTAGGAATTCATGCTGTTGTCTTTGTTCGTGGGATGAATGAAATTTACATGATATGATTTATGTATACTTATGAATATGTATTGATGCATGTATTGCTATGAATAGGTATTAATGTGTATTTAAACTTTCCAGAGTGTGTGCGTGCAGCCTGAGGAGACGAGCAGCCAGAGCTCCGATTAAAGGGAGGAGTTTTACTCAAAATTTCAAAAATTGAAAGTTAAGTGAAAATTTTGTACCCTGGATTGAGGGCTGTCTTTTCATCTGTCTGTTTCCCTGTTTTTGCTGTTGTTGTCGTTATAGGTTGTACGGGCGGTGGCGCGGGTTTGCTGTGGTGAGCGTAGTTTGTCCTCTTCGGGAGGTGGGCTAATCTAGGAACTTCGTTCATCACAGTGAACAGTTCTGTAGGGACCTGTATTTTTGTTTAGATTGTAGCGTTCTATCTTCCTCGTTGTTTTAGGAAGACGTTTCTCTTGTCCCTCTCTTCCCTATTTGTAGATACGTTCTTTTTTTTCAGACTCTGTTCTTGTTCGTACCGTGTTGTGTAATCGGCGTAGTAGGTTGCATTTTTTTTCCATTATAGTTTTTTTTTGTAGAAGCTTGTCCTAGTCTGGTTCGTTGTCCTTGACGTACTTGTGGTCCTTCTACTGAATTTTTTTTCATTCTTATCATTTCCTTTCGTTTTTGTTATTTAATAGTGCTAAGACATTTTGTAAACATAGAATTAGTTAGAGAGAGTAGGCTGTAGAATGTTCAGTTAGGGGTGTTTCTGAATTGTATTTGAGACATTTGGGTTTGGTTATATCTGGTGTGATCTCAGGTCTCTGGTCGTGTCGTTAGTGATCATACCGACAGGTTAGCCGTTTTTATAATACATACCATAACCATAAATCTGTGAAATGGCAGAACTCCAACAATTAATGAAGTTGGGTAAGGAACTTGGCCTTGAGGGAGAGGAGCTACGCGGCTGGATTAAAGAACAGCAGGCAGAAATGCGCGATGAGCGTGCTAAGGATAGAGAGCGAGAAAAAGAGGCTCAAGAGCGGCAACAAGAAAGAGAGGCTAAGGCTCAGGAGCAGGAGAGGGAGTTTAAGTTAAAGGAGTTGCATCAGCAACAGGAGAGACAGGCTCAGGAAAGGGAGTTAAAGTTAAAGGAGATAGAGGCGCAAGTAAAGATCGCAGAATTGGAAATCAAAAAGAATGCGCCAACAGAAACAGTTGAGCGGCAGGTACACAATAAAGGTGGCGTTAGGATTAAGCTCCCTACGTTCGACGACCGGAAGGACGACATAGACGCCTTCCTTTACAGGTTCGAACTGAACGCACAATTGCAATGGGGGGAAAATAAGGAATTATGGGCCACGTACCTGGCGTCGCTATTGCAGGGGCGAGCGTTAACATACTTTATAGAGCTACAGCGCGAAGACGTGCAAGATTACGATAAGCTGAAGGCTTTGCTGCTTCGCCGATTTGCGCGTACCGAGGAATACTTCCGGGAGCAGTTTAGGCGAGCACGTGCAGATACCAGGGAGGACTTTGCTGCCTTCGTCGCGAGACTAACGGAGTATTTCGCGAACTGGGTAGACTTGGCGCATGTGGGCACGGATTTTGCTAAACTGAAAGACTTAATGATCCGTGACCAGCTGTACGCGTCGTGCCACAAAGATCTGGTGGCTTTCCTGAAAGAGAACGAACCCGCGACGGTGCAGGAGGCGTCTAAGTTGGCGGAGGCATACCGTACGGCGCACCCGTCCAAACCAGTCGCCAGGGCGTACGTCCAAGATGCTGGGTACGTCGCCGTTGTCGAGGGGTCGCCGGCAGGACTTAGGGACAGGTCGCGTCAGCGTGGTGCCTATAGCGGGCAAGCCCAGGGGCAGCGTAGGGGCTATCACCAATCACCGGCATATGGATCCGGTAAGTTTGACCGAGCAGGAGGGCTAGGTCGCGGTAATGGCCGGGGGCGAGTTGTGACCTTTGCCGATGACCGACGGCATAGGGACTTTAGTTCCGGTCGCGACGGGTCACGGGGACCCAGGCCTAGTACAGCACAGGGAGCGGAGTGTTGGACTTGCGGACGCGTGGGTCACTTTTCACGCGAGTGTAGGGCCGCGAAGTGTTGGAACTGCGGAAGAGCAGACCACATCAGCGTGAACTGCCCTGCAGGTAGGATAGCGGCGAACGTGGACAGTAGCTCCAGTCCATGTTCCCCAAATAAATTTCATCATGCGGCTGCGTGTGTTACATCGGACAACGGAGGCGGACAGTATTCTAAGTGTCCCAGTTGTGAGAAGTTATTATCTTCCGGTGTTTTACCTTGTGGGAGAAAGATCCCCGTTATAAATTCATGTCATACAGGAGGTGGTCTTAGGGTTTATCCGGGGTTTGTTGGGGACGAACCGGTCTCGGTTTTACGAGATACAGGATCTACTGTTGTGGGAGTGCATAGAGACTGCATTCGGGATTCACAGCTTACAGGTGAGACTGTCCCGTGCATCCAATTTTCGGGGGCCATTGAGAAATTACCCATGGCAAGAATAATGATAGATACACCTTTCCTTAGCGGGGAAGTCGAAGCAGTCGTTGGTTGTTTTCCAGGCGCCCAGCTCATCATTGGGAATGTATCACGGGTAGTCTCCCCTTCCGATGAGAACGTGCAAGCATGGTCGCAATCAAAAGGTATTGACTTTTGCGCCGCGGTCGAAACACGTCGACGGGTAACTGATAAAGATAAGATTAGACCTTTGGCGACGCCAGCGGTCAACCTAGATATCACGCCAGAGCGCTTGGCGAGATTACAAAGGGAGGACCCATCATTAAACCCATGTTTTGGGGAAGCGCGAACCGAGAAAACGAGGAGATATAAGAACGGGTCGTCCTCCTTTATTGTTCAGGCGGGCATTCTGTTCCGTAAGTATGTAACGGTGTCCTCCATTTTAAAGCAGGTCGTTGTGCCAGCGTTGCTGATCGCAACAGTATTGCATTTGGCACATGATGTCCCATTAGAGGGTCATATGGGGATAGCTAGAACCAAAGAAAGGGTTCTTAAAAATTTTTACTGGCCATCGATCCACAGAGATGTGCAGGACTATTGTAAGACGTGCAGTGCGTGCCAAAAGACGACGCATAAGGGTCGTACACCCCAGGCTCCTCTTCAGAAGATCCCCACGGTCTCGGAACCGTTTAAAAAGGTCTCGATAGACCTTGTTGGCCCCATTCACCCAGCGACCGATAGGGGGAATCGATTTTTCTTAACGGTCATATGTAATGCTACGAGATGGCCAGAGGCGGTTCCTCTGCGGACCATAACGTCTGAGGCAGTCGCGGAAGCGTTGTTTGCAATTTTCGCTAGGGTAGGAATACCAGAGCAAATTCTGTCTGATAGGGGCGCGCAATTTACGTCGCAGATGATGAAGGAATTGTTCCGCTTATTCAGCATACAACCCATCACTACCACCCCTTATCATCCGCAGGCTAATGGCATGTGCGAGAGATTGAACTCGACGTTAAAGTCGATGCTGCGTAAGGTAGCTGCTGATCGCCCTAAAGATTGGGATAGATATATCCCTGCAGTGTTATTCGCGTACAGAGAGGTACGGCAGGAGTCAACGGGATTCTCGCCGTTCGAAATGATGTACGGTCGTAGTCCTAGGGGCCCAACTGATGTTCTTCGGGACATGATGACGTCGCCATCATCGGGAGACGATGAGCAGATTTCGGTGTTTCAGTACCTTGTTGATTTAAGAGAAAGACTATCTTCAGCGCGCACTATAGCACAAGAAGCTTCTGGTATCGCTTCGAAAAGAGCAAAAGACTATAAAGATAGAGGGTCCAAACTGAGAATTTTTAAGCCAGGAGACAAGGTTCTGCTGTTGTTACCTACGGACCATAATAAGTTATTGATGACATGGAAAGGCCCTTATGTTATTGAGCGAGTTGTTTCAAAGGTAGATTACGCTATCCACATTGATGGAGCGAGTAAGGTTTTCCATGTTAATATGCTACAGAGATTTTATGAGAGACCACAGTATCTGTGTGCACAGACAAGACCAGAGGAGACTGTCTTCTCTACCGCTTGTACGGGGGTCGTAGACCAGTTGGACTGTGACGTAAGCGACACCGAGGCGCAGGAAGAGTTACAAATTCAATTGCCGGAGTTAACTGCGACACAAGGTTACAGGGACGTAAAAATTAACCCTGACCTTACGAGTTCAAGGAGTAGAGAACTTGAGACCCTGTTAGCGTCATTCCCGGATGTTGTTACGGATTTGCCGGGTCGCACTACGGTGATCCAGCACCAAATAAAGTTGACTTCGGATAAGCCAGTATTTCTTAAACCGTATCCGTTGCCTTTTTCTTCGAGAGATAGAGTCATAAAGGAAGTCGAGTCAATGTTGAAGTTAGATGTGATAGAACCATCAACATCGCCGTATTCATCACACATCGTCCTCGTGAAAAAACTTGATGGATCGGTGCGGTTCTGTATTGATTTTCGAAGATTGAACACTATTACGGTAGGCGATAGGGAGCCTATTCCGTTTCAGGAGGAACTAATAGCTTCATTGGCCGGGTCCACGTGGTTTTCCAAGATAGATTTGACGAAAGGGTATTGGGAAATCCCGCTTACTGAGGAGTCTAAACAATACACGGCGTTCCAAACGCCCATTGGATTATTCCAATTTAAGGTCATGCCATTTGGGTTGGTAAACGCGCCAGCGACGTTTGCACGATTAATGAGATTGGTGTTGAAGGACATACCTAATGTCGTGTCATTCTTTGGTGATATAGCATGCCATACGTCGACATGGTCTGATCATATTCAGACACTAACAGTAATTTTTCAACGATTACGTCATTTTGGGTTAACTGCTAAACCCGCAAAGATGGATTTGGCATGTCCAGAGATAGTATTCTTAGGACATATTGTGGGTAGAGGTGTTCAGAGACCTGAAGTAACAAAAAAGTGACAAGTTAGTAGGGTTGCAAATCCCTAAAACAAAGAAACAAGTCAGAAGCTTAGTGGGAATTTTAAATTATTACAGAAAGTTCATTCCAAATTTTTCCTCCTTGTCATCTTCTCTTACTGACCTTACTAAGAAGGGACAACCCGATAAGGTCCAGTGGACGTCTGAATGTCAGACAGCATTTGATAATTTGGTGACAGCATTATCATCGTCACCCATTCTGATATTACCCGATTTTCGATCTAATTTTACCCTCAGAACGGATGCGTCGGACTCTGGTGTCGGCGCTTGTCTTCTACAGGAGAAGAACGAATGTCTCCATCCTGTATGTTATGTCAGTAGGAAGTTATTGCAGAGAGAAAGAAAGTATTCTGTGATAGAGCGTGAGTGTCTTGCCATTGTCTGGTCCGTCCAGAAATTGGGACGTTATCTCATGGGACGAGAATTTTGTATCCAGACAGACCACAAGCCACTGACATTTTTGTCGAAGAATCGTTCGTCCAGCCCACGCTTGTCTAGATGGGCATTGGCTTTGCAGCCGTATACCTTCGTTATTCAACCAATTCCAGGAACCAGCAATCATATCGCCGACTACCTTAGTCGAGCCTAGGGCAAGATTTCGGGAGCTTATACATCGGAGGACAGGAACATTGGCAGGATCTGTGTGAATAAGTCGACTTTAAAATATTGACATTACAAATATGATATGAAGAATGATTGATAGGTTGAATGGTTTTTGATCCTGTATTAAGTATGGTGATTAGTTAGCTATTCATGATGTGACACATATATGCATATTTCAGACCATATTGATCCCCATATTTTCCCCTGATTTCGGTATTCTATATACTAGGGGAACTGCTAGGTCATTTTTTTTAGTGTAGGTATTGCTCACGCTCACTCGTTGACAGTCATCTTGATGCGATTTGAAATTAATTGCATTAATTTTTTTGGGGTGGGGGATGATGTCACGAGTGGAGTGAGTGCAATTAAGGGGATTGCTACAGAGCGGGTGTAGAGTAAGAAGGGCTCACAGTAGACAGCAAGTTAAGCGTGCTGTTGTGAGTAGTGGGAGGGTCTGAATGAGGCGAAAGCGCGGTATTACTATCACTGCAAGTTAGAAGGTCCGACGGAGCGGACCTGTGAATAAGAGCCCATCGGGCGGACATAAAGGGAGCAGTCGAGAAGACTAGTGGAAGAGTCTTTCCAGTAATGACTGGTATGTAGAACGTGATTGATTATTATGATTGATGTATTATATTATATTCGTCTATTACCATGATGTGAATAAGTATATGTGAGGAATGTGGAAGTCCTTGATATTGGATATAGCAATGTGCGCCATGAGCGATAGATGAAAGTGAGTTCATGGATTTGTAGCGCGGATTTGTGTACTCCGATGGAGGTGTGTTACCGTAAGATGTGTGGTGAGTGAAAGGTGAACTAGTGTGTGTACGCTTCACGGGTTGTAAGGAGAGGTGGAGTGAATAGAAATGGTAGGGTATTATACCAATGTAATGTTATTCTTGTAGGTGTCGGGGACGGGCCGGAGAGCCACCTCGATGAGCACAAGTGATAGGCCAGCATAGGGCCGGAGGCCGTACATAGGCCAGAAGTGAGACTGTCGGTGCAGGACAGTAGAGGCACATAAAGTCGTGGCAGTCGGGCCACGGACAGGGACGTAGATATGAGAGTGAATGAGATACTATGTTATTGCCATGATGATGGGCAAGTGAACTGATAAGTTGTATGGCAATAGGAAGGTGATGTTGAGAGACTGCGGTGCCAGTGAATCATTAATGTACTATTAAGACCCTGAGGGGAGAGGCTGAGGCCGAAGTGCCTTTAGGAGTAACTACCGGATTGTGGATCCGAGGGAGAGTGTGTGTGAGAATAAGGCCGTTGTACGGTAGTTCATTTCAATAATATAATGTATGTAATTGCGCTATTATATGTATAATTAGGTTTAATAAATGTGTGAGTCTGATGGATTGTTTTGTTAAGTGTTAAACTTGTTTGTTCGTGATTGTCGTCCTGTCATAAACTATTACATCTCCCAGTCTGGGATTTGTGACAATGACAACGATGGCGACGGTGATGACGATGATTACATGACGACGATTATGGAAATCATGATGGGGATGAAGATGAGGAGGTAGAGGACGACGCCAATAGTGTGGTGATGATGATGATGATGATGATGATGATGATGATGGCAAATGCTAGACCAGAGTAAAGGGAAGAACTGGACTGAGCAATCAGTGCCCTAATTAATGATGGTCCTAAAACAAGGGCTTATAAGATCTTCCTTGGCATCATACAACTAATGGAGGACTGCAGTAAACATCTTCCTGGTTTTGACTACAACATACTTCTCTTTCCACATCTAGCTTCAGATCACGTTTTCAGATTTCTGCGTTATAACACTTTCTGATACACAGTTTTAGATATGGAGCAGCATACCCCAAGGTGTATGGTTGGGTAGGAGATTAGGTAGATGGTTAGGCAGATAGGTAGGTAGATGATCAGGCAGATGGGTAGGTGTGTAGGTGGGTAGACGGTCAGGCAAATGGGTAGGTGGATAGATAGGTAGGTAGTCAGGCAGATGGGTAGATGGGTAGATAGGTAGACGGTCAGGCAGAGGAGTAGATGAGTAGGTAGGTAGATGGTCAGGCAGATGGGTAGGTGGGTAGGTAGATAGGTAGGTAGGTAGATAGGTAGGTAGGTAGACAGGCAGATGGGTAGGTGGGTAGGTAGATAGGTAGGTGGGTAGATAGGTGGGTGGTAGATAGGTAGGTAGGTAGATGGGTAGGTAGGTAGGTAGGTAGGTGGGTAGGTAGGTAGGTAGGTAGGTAGGTAGGTAGGTAGGTAGGTGGGAAGTTGGTCAGGCAGGTGGGTAGGTAGGTAGACGGTCAGGCAGATGGGTAGGTGGGTAGATAGGTAGACAGTCAGGCAGATGGGTAGATGGGTAGGTAGGTAGATGGTCAGGCAGATGGGTAGATGGGTAGGTAGGTAGATGGTCAGGCAGATGGGTAGGTGGGTAGGTAGGTAGATGGTCAGTCAAGATGGATAGGGGGGTAGGTAGGTAGGTAGATGGTCAGTCAAGACGGATAGGGGGTAGGTAGGTTGGTAGATGGTCAGGCAGATGGGTAGGTGGGTAGATAGGTAGATGGTCAGGCAGATGGATAGGTGGGTAAATAGGTAGATGGTCAGGCAGATGGATAGGTGGGTAGATAGATAGATGGTCAGGCAGATGGATAGGTGGGTAGGTAGGTAGATGGTCAGGCAGATGGATAGGTGGGTAGGTAGGTAGATGGTCAGGCAGATGGATAGGTGGGTAGGTAGGTAGATGGTCAGGCAGATGGGTAGGTGGGTAGGTAGGTAGATGGTCAGGCAGATAGGTAGGTGGGTAGGTAGGTAGATGGTCAGGCAGAGGGGTAGGTGGGTAGGTAGGTAGATGGTCAGGCAGAGGGGTAGGTGGGTAGGTAGGTAGGTAGGTAGGTAGGTAGGTAGGTTGGTAGGTAGGTAGGTAGGTAGGTAGGTAGGTAGGTAGGTAGGTAGGTAGGTATTCCTGGGAAAGACGAATGGACACACACCATGTAGATATATGCAAACAGAAAGATATATGAGCTAAAAATAAAAAGTTAGCAAATAGATAGGTAAAGAGAAACGCAATAGTCAAGTAGTATAACTCAAGACAAGTAGTTAGTAGATTCTAGAGTGATGATATTAATCGCCACTCAGGGGTATGCAGGTGTTGTATCTCTCACGACTCCAATTTTTGAGAAATTTAACTTCAAAGTCTAAGCTCCTCTAATCAAGATTTAATGAAAATATAGAAATTTTGAGCATTGTTTCCTATTTATGGACATCGTATACACTTGAAATTAGTAGAAGACATACCAGGTGTAAAATGAAGTCCATTGATGATATTAAGTTTGAGTCTGAGTTTTACAGCGCGTGGGCAAGATAACGGCCACTCTGCGACTTCCACAGTCTTTTGGGTCACTTTTATTTTTGTTTGGTATTCGGAGCTTCACTAATTTAAATCTCACAAATAGAATTAAATAGTTCCGTATAAATTTGATTACATTGGTAAAATTGTGAAAAACTGTTTTGAATGGATCTGAAAGGAGTTTTATAAATATGGGTAAATATCTTTAAATCAAGTTGTGGGCCCTGGCCTCTTTCAGAAAGGTCAAGGCGCGTGGACCTTTGTGGCCTCATTGCTTGTGCGAGGGGACACAGAACACTTCGCCACTGCTGTACGATAATGGCACATCATTTTTTTACAGTTTAGAGATATTAAGAAAACGCTTTTTCTTTTCCTGTCACTTGGTGACTTATGCCATAATGATTCCATTGGATTAATACATTTTCTATTGCGCATTTCTTTTTCTATAATATCTAATAGCCCTCCTGCTCAGGGATGCAATGAATCGTCGGTTGCCTTTTAGCATAAGTCTGATATTATGCAATTATCGCAGAGCAGTGGCGACTTGTAAGAGAAGGGATGACGATGTCAGATGTAATTGATGAAGATGTCGATGTTGTTTCTTACATGAAGATCTGCTGGGCCGTGGTTCTGAGTTGCGTTTCTGCCAGGCCAAGGCATCGCGCTCTGAGCCGTCCAGGTAGGCAGCGTTACGGTCAAACTCCCTGGCCAACATACGTCTTTTCAGTCCATCCATCAAATCCATGTACTTGGACAGCAACATTGACCTCTGCAGAAAAGTATAAAAACAGACACTTAGTTCATTTTCTGACACTGTTTGGTACTGTTGAATCCATCAAATCCATGTACTTGAACAGCAACATTGACCTCTGCAGAAGAGTATAAAAACATGCAATTAGTTCATTTTGTGGCGTAGCTCGGTACAGTTTCTGTAGACAAGGATAGACAGCAGCGACCGCTTAAGTATCTGTTCTGTGATTATTCCGTTTTCATAAATAATTTCACTTGCTATTATTTTTATTGCCTGATAAAGCACCAAATGTCTGACTGTCTCTAGAACTTATTGTAACTATTCTTCTTGTCATTGTCTGTTTCTGAAGAATGGCAACGGAAGTGTCAAAACTTATTGAAGCTGTGAAATAGAATGTTGTCGTGCTTACGGAAATGAACTTTCCGTAGACGTGGAAACGCTCTTTCTCTTTATTACTTGATGGACTTTTTGGCGTTTCCGTTGCCGTTTCTTTTTCCGCACACATAAAAACATAGCCTAACATGGGGCTTTACGGTATGGAATTTTTGTTTGTGTGTTTGTTTGTTAGGTTACCTAGTACTGTAAAAAAAAAATTTAATTATTTGGACTAATTTTCACAAATCACAGGCAGTCTGAAGTAAATCGAACAGAATGTTTTATTATCCTGTTCACAAAGAACAAAGAAACAAAAAGTCAAGATCGGGCGACGGTCTAACAACCAAAAGAAACAACTAATTTGTCAAGCTGTAGTGTAAAATATCCACCTGTACTCAACTGCTTATGTAAAGAAATCTGTTATCCATCTAAAATGACAGTCACTGTCACGAGCAGAGTTAGGGTCTTGGGGATGTTACGACTGCACGAGAGGCAGCTAACTCACACTCGGACACAACCACACAAGAAAAAGTACTAAATAACTAGAGCGTATATATGTCAGGCCGGTCAGGCCATAGTTTACATAAATATTAATAACAAAACAAAAGACAATAGAGGTATATATTCAAACCAAAAACTCTAATTAATAACTTAACCAATGATATTCATGTAACTATGGAGGTACTGCAATCAATAGTAAATAGGTATATTATACGAAACTGGATATCAATTTAAAGTGACAGTTGAGTCGCCACTGGCCAGTCGCCAGGCAAACTCTCCATAAATCATATGGGCTTAAATGTTAGGAGAGCCCAGTACGTTCAAAGCCTACAGAAGCACTCTTCGGCTTGTAGGTAATTTAAGCAGTTGCCAAAAGACTATATTTTATGCACAATCACTATTCAATTCATCAACAATGTGCTATATTATTCCAATCATACTATGGCAATAGATCTATCATACAGGACACTCGTGGTCGAGTGCCAGCTGGGGTTTCCTTAGTCTTCCTATGAGGCTGTAGTTCTCTCTCTATCTCCGATCTCTATTATACTTGAATAATTAAGATATATTACCATTGCTCACGCCTACTGAGAGGCGCGAACATCAAAATAGCGCAGCGTGGGCTTTCAAAGGTCAGCCCACTCAGACCTTTCTTTCTAGAGCTCAGTCAGTCCGTTAGCAAGGACTTCTTAGTCTTCAGACCACACAGTTCAGGTACTGGCCAACCGGAGATACTTCACGAAACGATGCTTCTCTCGTCTGTATTCACCAAATCTGAACGTTACACGATGTTATATACTATCTAACTACCCAGCGTGCTAGTCCGCTGGCCCAATTAGTTCAGCTATCTCATAGGTCGAAACCTCCCACCATTTTAACTGTAGTAATACGTCTGCACTATTCTACCAGCCAGTTAACGTGCAAAACTTGTCTAGTCATACTTAACAATGTCAACTGTCCCCACCTTGTTTCACCCCTACTCCATTACTTATTAATCACGAACATTAAAGCCGACAAGCGTGACTCTAGCAGTTTAACTTTACATTTATTTACTCACCAACTATAATTTGGCGAGGACCGTTCAAGGCCACCAGCCAATTTCTCATGGCCCTGGTAAACAACAACAACTCACTCTCTGCGTGAGTTTTAACAATATCCGAATCATGACACATCCCCCACCCCAGTTAAAATTTGCAATTTTAACGATATAAATGATTATCGTAAGGGGAAGGCATGAGTCGAGAAATTCCTCGAAAGGTGAACTTAACTAAGAATACTAGGTAATAACTAAGACTAGTACTAAAGTTGAAAAAAACCTACAGGACGGGTATCACTGATGGACAAAACTTCATGAAAATCTTAAGGCTCCGTCCAAAAGTATATATCTTTCTGAGGATTAAATCTTACCTCTAAATACGTAGATATTAACAATCATAACTCTAAAATTTTAGAGTACAACATTGCTCCTGTGCGAGTGTCATCAGGAATGCATACATACAATGAATAATACTCAAGAAAAGATAACTATAGTAGCATCGATGGCATTAGTGGATCTGGACTCCTGGTCTGCCATGACTTCTCGTCCTCGACCCTGGGCAACAACGTCTGGTGTGGCCAAAATACGGGTCGACGTCAGTAAAATAGCTGTTGGAACAAAGGAAAGCACAGGGGTAGGTGAAAAGTGTTCACAATGGGTGAACCATATGTGATACCATCCCTCGGTCTCTGAATGAGGTGTCAATCCCATCCAACGCCAGTACATATGACAGACCTAAATAGGAGAACAAAATTTCTGGTGCATCACAACTAGAAATTTCGGCATAGTTAAGCTTAATTAACACTAACAGAAGCGTCCGTAAGATAATTTAGTCTGATGTTCTCGTTTAAAATTCATGTAGCGCTTCTCGCATTTAATACTAATCTAGATCTCAAATAACATTACAATTAAATCTTTCCAACATCCAATCCGGTATAGATGAGATGCCACGAGGCGATAGCAGTTAATTTAATGCGCCGTTTCCGTACGCAAGCCATGCACACGTCAAGTGTCACAGTCATCTCGGTAATATAGTCATAATCGGTTCAATTCAATATCCATATCGGGTATGTTCTTAGGTAACTCATCCACTGGCCACATGGATAGTCACAATCATAATCGGTTATTCTTACTTGTCATATATAGTATTACGTTAGATGGTCCACGAAACGCGGAAAACCATAGTCATAATCGGTTGTATAAAAAACAACTCCACACTTCTCCAAAACTTCTTAAAACGCGACCACGCAGTGTCCTCTGTTACCACTGCAAAATATCTCAAAACGCGACCACGCAGTGTCCTCTGTTACCACTGCAAAATATCTCAAAACGCGAACACGCAGTGTCCTCTGTTACCACTGCAAAATATCTCTCAAAACACGAATACGCAGTGTACTACGTTACCACTGCCAAACATCTCTCAAATAATCGAAAAATACCAATATCATCCATCCCACGAGGCAATCTCATTATTGCTCTACTCGGGTCGACGTCATACGCAGACGACTAAAAAAAGTATCCTCAATATATATAATTCACATAGCTCTTATATTGATATCACCTCGACACTGATACAGACTCTTCCCCTGAGACAATTTATTGCTCCTTCGGGCGGCGGCACCAGCCGACAATAAAACCAATACTCACTATTCATCACTACACAAAAAAAAAGGTCACCTCCCTAAACAGTCTAATACTGTCCTCTCGGGGGCCCGTCAATTTAAAGACGAGATCGGTATAAATTAATAATTAGCAAGAACTGGCAGTGTACTCACTGCACGAATTCCAACAATTCAATAATAGTTGTCACTTAAACAGTGTTGTCACTCTACAGCACAGGAGGGTTAATTCTTAAAAACTTTTCCCTCTCACCAAGCCAAGTTACCTCTAAAAACCGCTCAACGTTTCAAAACACGTGAATCAATGGAAGTATGAAATCAAAAAAAAAAAAAAATAAGTGTAACCAAGAAAGATAAATACTATATAACGAATATATAAAAAGGTAATACAACAAACAAGACGCAAGAGGAACAGAACGAACGATAAATTACAATAAGACGCTAGACTAACAGAAATCACGAACGACAACAGACCCGTCTAGCCTGAAACTATGTACAGAAAGGTAAGAAAAGCACAAGAGAGACGTCTTCCTAAAAGTACCAGGAAGATAGAACGCTAACAATCTATACGAATAACAGGTCCCTACAGAACTATTCAAGGCAAAGCAAATCTCCTATCCGTTTTAAACGCCATCTAGATCTGCTAGTCTGGCAAAAAGAGGTATGCTAAGTCTCGATCCCTTCCAACCACCCGCCTATCTAATCTAACACAAAAGAAAAAAATAATGCCTGTCAAAAGTAGGGGAGCTGGAACGACGAACCCCTCAAACGAAGACAAATACAGATGGTTCACTTAACTGGGCAAAATGGACTGGCTCTTTCCTTTGGTCCACAGCGCTGGTCTTGTCTTTTCCTGATGCTAGCTGTCAGTCCCTCGTAGTGGTCCCAGGATCAATGACGAGAGGACATGCCAGACATGTAGGGGAGAAACAAAAACAAAAAAATCAGCAGTATACAAAACTATAAACTACAAAAATTACATAAATAACAGTGGAGTCTTAGAGTGGTAGACCTGCAGCTGTTGACGGGGTCCTCTTCCGATGATAGTAGTGTTCTCTAGATGTCAGAAGGTGACGGGTCCTCTTCAGATGTCAGTGGGGTCCCCTCCAGATGTCACGAGCAGAGTTAGGGTCTTGGGGATGTTACGACTGCACGAGAGGCAGCTAACTCACACTCGGACACAACCACACAAGAAAAAGTACTAAATAACTAGAGCGTATATATGTCAGGCCGGTCAGGCCATAGTTTACATAAATATTAATAACAAAACAAAAGACAATAGAGGTATATATTCAAACCAAAAACTCTAATTAATAACTTAACCAATGATATTCATGTAACTATGGAGGTACTGCAATCAATAGTAAATAGGTATATTATACGAAACTGGATATCAATTTAAAGTGACAGTTGAGTCGCCACTGGCCAGTCGCCAGGCAAACTCTCCATAAATCATATGGGCTTAAATGTTAGGAGAGCCCAGTACGTTCAAAGCCTACAGAAGCACTCTTCGGCTTGTAGGTAATTTAAGCAGTTGCCAAAAGACTATATTTTATGCACAATCACTATTCAATTCATCAACAATGTGCTATATTATTCCAATCATACTATGGCAATAGATCTATCATACAGGACACTCGTGGTCGAGTGCCAGCTGGGGTTTCCTTAGTCTTCCTATGAGGCTGTAGTTCTCTCTCTATCTCCGATCTCTATTATACTTGAATAATTAAGATATATTACCATTGCTCACGCCTACTGAGAGGCGCGAACATCAAAATAGCGCAGCGTGGGCTTTCAAAGGTCAGCCCACTCAGACCTTTCTTTCTAGAGCTCAGTCAGTCCGTTAGCAAGGACTTCTTAGTCTTCAGACCACACAGTTCAGGTACTGGCCAACCGGAGATACTTCACGAAACGATGCTTCTCTCGTCTGTATTCACCAAATCTGAACGTTACACGATGTTATATACTATCTAACTACCCAGCGTGCTAGTCCGCTGGCCCAATTAGTTCAGCTATCTCATAGGTCGAAACCTCCCACCATTTTAACTGTAGTAATACGTCTGCACTATTCTACCAGCCAGTTAACGTGCAAAACTTGTCTAGTCATACTTAACAATGTCAACTGTCCCCACCTTGTTTCACCCCTACTCCATTACTTATTAATCACGAACATTAAAGCCGACAAGCGTGACTCTAGCAGTTTAACTTTACATTTATTTACTCACCAACTATAATTTGGCGAGGACCGTTCAAGGCCACCAGCCAATTTCTCATGGCCCTGGTAAACAACAACAACTCACTCTCTGCGTGAGTTTTAACAATATCCGAATCATGACAGTCACCATCCCTTGTTTCATCATATTTCTAGATCACCCACAGGCAACAGAATCTTATACATCAAAGCAAACAGAGAACGATACAGAAGATACAGAAGATCGTTTTCGCCCTCCACAATTCGCCTCTACAAGACATTCTAGCTAGATATGTGCCATATTTTACTAAGGTTCCATGCTGTGTTACTTCATGTAATAACTCTGTTATTGAGTTTGATATGTTTATGCAATATTGCATAAGTTATGTGCACCATGCATGACCTCTTAAACGCACTTAAAAGTGAATTTCGCTCATGGGATAATAACCTGAATTTCTATATAATTATGAGCACTGGCAATTTGAACTAAATCCAATATAATATAGTTATTGACGAAATGTATGTGGATTCCGGTCAAGGTCAAAGAGTCCAAATGTGAAATGTGTAGGTGTAATAGGTTACGGGCAATAATCCATATAATCAAATACCCAGGCCCCACCAGCACTGGACAGAATCGTCGTCCTCAGAGACCAATCCATCAGTATACAAGAACGCACAATTATGGCCATGTTAACACAGTACATTATGCACCGTGACAGCAATATGAAGGAAATAAACAAATCAAGCAAAGAGCGACAACTGGGGACCGTATTAAGGGGAGCCACTCTGCCCAGTAATTGTGTTAACGACGACAACAACAACAACAAATAAAAAAAAAACTGGTCGCCCACATGCCATGGCTTGAAATAGGATTTTGGAGGTGGGGGCATGCCGGCAATTCTCTCTCCCTTACCACCTTCCACTTACGCAAAATACATGACCATCTCCATTGATAAGCGTGTTGATGATCCATTATAAAACAGAAAGCATTCTGTATCAAATGCACTAAAAAAATGTAGGCTTTTCCTAATCATAAAACCCATTTACCCATGCTGTTGAACTAGTTAGTGGTTGCACTGAATTTGCCCTCAAATCGTCCTTTATTCACCTTTTCGCTACATATCGCCCCCTTTTTTCATCGTTTTCCCCCCTTTGTGGTTAGGGCGATGTCGCCCAAGTTGAGGACCAATGGTTGAGCCCACAGAATCGTTGAACTGCCAGAAGGGAAACAAGCCCAAGTTTCATGATTACCGGAAGTATGCACATCACCATTTTGGATGAGATGCAACTTCACTTGACGCATTCTGTAATTCATTGACGATCATGCTGGAAATTACTTATCTTGCGCCCCTGATATTTGCAAACTAGGATTCATCATTAAGGTGAGTAGGGCATACCCTAATTTTTATTGTTGTAGATATATTTATTAATTTGTTTGCATTGTCGGCGAGTGTACTTATTATACCTGTACAGGACTCGACAAGATCTAGCGGTGCTTCATTTTTACTTTCGGTATCTTGGTTTTGATTAGTGTTATTGTTCTTTTGATACGCCCGTCCTGCTATTCTAATGCGAAAAAGAATTATCAAGGAAAGTGTAAATAGTGTTCAAATTCTTTTACACAAATGAATTTCGAAATTTATTCAAGGGAAAACAGTTCAGCGTTTGCAATAATTATGTTACATTAACATCGTTGTGCGTATGCCTGGTTACGAACAATTGAATCTCATCCAAAATGGCTCGGAGTGGTCAAAATTGATGACGTATTCCTGCCTTGTGTCGCTTCTGGTAGTACATGTATCTCTATTCTATAGTTCAGCCTCACCCGCTGTAACGATCTTTGCCCAAACAAGCACTTTGCAATAACTAACCTGATCTGTTCCGCCATGCTATGGAAAAACACCGCATCCGTGAAAACCAGAATTTAGACAGACAGGAGGCGCATGAACCATATTATTATATAAACTAGGTTTTCATGTGTACGGAAACGGATATAGTAGCGGAAATGTCAAAAACCCTACACATAGTGAAATACTAAGAATGTTTTCATGTGATACGAAAATGCCGTTTCTGGATGCGTGGAAACTCGTTCGTTTATATGGAAACATAGCTTTAGCCTTTCGCTCCACTTTATTCTGTGTCCAATTTCTAGGCTGGGATGATCGGGCTTAGAAAGTTGTTATCGTATAAACTTATAACTTTGATGCAGCAGATTCCATTCTAGAAAATAACAAACATAAATAAACTCAGTTTTGCCCGGAATCAGTTTTCTCTGTCTCTCTCTGTCTCTCTCGCTCTCTCTCTCTCTCTCTCTCTCTCTCTCTCTCTCTCTCTCTCTCTCTCTGTGTGTGTCTCTCTCTCTCTCTCTCTCTTTCTCTCTCTCTCTCTCTCTCTCTCTCTCTCGCTCTCTTTCTCCCCTTGGAGGGAAATCAAACCAAATCGGCGGTGTCTCAGAAACATTCTATTATACACATTAGTAAGCCTGCACGCTGTTTCTATTAAGGAAAAGTGCACCTAACTGAACAATCTTGACAGGCAGACAAATATTTCTAATACCGCTAGGTCAGAACTCTTAACAAACAACTGGTTAAGTATACAACAGACTCACAGGCTTAAACAAACCTATCTATCTATCTATCTATCTATCTATCTATCTATCTATCTATCTATCTATCTATCTATCTATCTATCTATCTATCTACCTATCTCTCTATCTATCTATTTATCTAGCTATCTAGCTAACTATCTATCTATCTATCTATCTATCTATCTATCTATCTATCTATCTATCTATCTATCTATCTACCTATCTCTCTATCTATCTATTTATCTAGCTATCTAGCTATCTATCTATCTATCTGTCTATCTATCTCTGCCCATCTGTCTGTCTATCTATCCAGCTAGCTCGCTATCAGCTGGCTAGCTGTCTGTCTGTCTGTCTGTCTGTCTGTGTATCTGTCTGTCTCTCGTGAGATTAGCCTAAGTGGCTGCAATCAAAACTCAGAAATATAATAAAGAGGTGTTAATAACTGAATTTTATCAATAACCAGATTGGCGCATGCGGTCTTTTTCGGTAGCACGGCAATGCTGTCAGCTTCCAGCACTGCAAGGCATGGAATGCAGAAAACAGAAACATGCACACACAAAAAAGGGCAACAAAACTGCATAAAGCAGTGGTTCTCCACGTGAGCGATGTCGTCCTTCTGGGGGACGATTTTGAATGGGACTGGTTGGGGGGGGGGCGAAAACGAAGAAAAGGGCGATAAGGAGGAGGAGAAAACAAGGAAAGACGCGATAAGGGGAGTGGGAGTGAATACGGTAAGTAGGGACGATTTACGGTCAAATATTCTATGCATCTGGTGAAGAATACGCTCTGTAGTTCTTGAGAATAGGTAATGAACATACTTATTATTAATAATAAAGCTTTAAAAATCCTAGCATCGCAACTGTAGTCTGTTTTTTTTTTTTGTCAGGTGTATTTTGGGGGGGAGGGGGGCGAGGGGTGGAGTAAGGTTTATGGAAAAGGAGGGATGGGGAGATAAAAGAAATTCTGGTAGCTGTGGGGGCGATTGTTGGTCTAGAATCAAGGTGCTCACGTGTCATGCCGAATGTACCGGGTTCGATACCCGGTCGATGCAGGCATGGTGGAATTTTTATGGGCGAATAATTCCTGTCTCTGATCCGGTGGTAGGTAGGATCGAGCACCTAGTCTTCTCGGATAAGGGCGAAAAACTCGTAGGGCCATTGTGCACGTTAAAAATACCTTGGCAGTCAAAAGTCGAGAAGAGCAGGCCGAACAAGGCCGCTGCCCGGGGCAAAATTAAAAAAAAAAAAACAAACTAATCCCCACCACAAAAACAAGAATAAGAAAAATGAAAACAAAGTGATTTTCTGAAAAGGGTTGAGAACCACTGGCATAGATGAAGCCGCCCAAATGCTGAGGTCACAATTCATGACACAACACGGAAGCTTCACGAGACAATGGGGGAGTGCACACTGACCCTCGTTAACTTCGCTAATTAGGAGGAAGCATGTCCATATAACTTTGTTTTATTTCTCTTCGCTGTTGTTGTTTTTCAACACGCATATTTCATTATCAACTTGAAATAAATATCGTGTGACGTCAGGATCACTGCATAATTAATCAAAGCAGGGGAGGACTTGGTTATTATCATATAATATCCTTTATGTAGTTTTGTTTTTCGTTGGAAGAGTTTGGGGGGGGGGGGCGGGTGGAGCGCTTCTGGTAGGGTCTTCTTTTGTCCTATGTCATCCTTCTACAATAATCCGTCTATCGTTTTGCCTCTTCCAAGCACAATGTGACCTTATCGTGTTGTAGTGCTTTCTCCACGCTCAAACTGTGTGTGAGTGTGTGTGTGTGGGGGGGGGGCTCCAGTCGCCTTTCAGATCATTGATTGGAGGGAGAGGACGGAGGGAATCGAGGAGGTTGGCCCCCTTTCTCTCAAGCTAAGGCTATCTTACAGACAATGTCTGGGTTTACCTCAGACCGCCGACGGGCTCCCTACAGAACGGACACCGCGAGAGATTTGTTAGCTTAGATTCCGCTTTAATGGAATTTGAACGCTGACCATTCGCACCCAGAGTTGAGTGCTCTGACCGTACACGATGACGGACAATGAGCTCCCTCCGAACACCACGAGAGATTAAATTTGTTAGCTTAGATTTCGCTTGAATGGAATTCGAACATCGACTTCTCGCACCCAAACTCAGGTGCTCTAATAACAGGGCCATTGCACAGAAGGCCGACAAGCTCCCATCAAACTCCTCCAGAGATTAAATTTGTTAGCTTAGAATCAGTTCGAATGGAATTTGAACTTGTGATCTCTCGCACCCAGAGTTAAGTGCTCTAACCACATGGCCACTGCTCAGGAGGAGATGTGGTTATTGAAATGAAATATTATATAAACCCAGGCGCGTCTTGGACGCTGTTCAACAGTATTGTACTTGGTTCCAAAATTGATAAGCGTGAAGACAGAAGGATAAGCTAGATTTTATGCTATTGTTAGTGGAATGTAGCACCGGAGACACAGAATACCGAGAAGAACTATTCCTTCTCCCAATATATGTCCAGAAATTGCGGGGTCATAAATACAGTTAGTGCTACTCTTTTTAGTTCAATTATGAAGGTGTGAATTGTTGGATTACCGACATCGATGATACGCGCGCAAGTCGACGGACGGAATAATATGACGAATTGTATCCTCTATCGCGCGTAGCATAGCATAGTACCAGAGACACAGGACATCGAGACGGACCAATTCATAACTTTCCGTCCGCCGGCTTGTGCGCGTACCATCCATGTCAACAATGCAACAATTCGCACCACACACCTTCATTATTGAACGAAAAAGACTAGTACCACAGCGCTCTGTGAATAGGCTAGTACTCACCTTGTTTATACGCGCACAAGCTGTGGACAATAATATAATGTAGTGAAAGAAGGTGTCAGGGTTAGGACTAGAATTGCCGTGCTGGGTCACGGTTTGTTTAGTTCAGGGTCGCGTTGATTTTAGCCAGTGCAAATGTCCTTGAACTATTCTCGTGGACAGTTTGTTTTTGTAACGCTTTTTCTTAGAGATGGAAAGAAGGTGGGGCAGTGACGGTGCAAATTTCGACCCCGTGATTTTGATAAACTTTAACAGGGGTGAGAAAAGGGAGTGAGTAAATTCGTACATAAAACGTAGAGGGTTTGGAGACTTTAGGAAGGGTTTTGATATGTTAAATTGACCTTGTCTGTTACTATTAATAGAATCTATTAATACTACGAGCTGAGCTCGAAATGGATGCACCAATCAAATTTGGGCAGTTGGCTGGGGAATTGCATATGGCCGAGCGGTATATAACCAGAGCCATTACTATGTTTGAGCACTCCATGCAGAAATTTCCATCTGTGAGGGCAGTCGGCTGGATTCGGCCTGAGAGAATCAGAAGATTGTTAAAGTCATGTCTATGCCATTGATAGACATTGGAATGAGACCATACGCTCTTACGGAATTATCTACTGCTATTATCTCCAGCTCCCTGATCTCGTATCAGGGACCAATCGTAAGTTTCTACCTACTGATTCGACGATGAACGTGAATCTGACCTTAATTTTCCAGTAGAAGTGCTACCGAAGAATGCAAGACTACGATGTATTTTTACATGCAACTAGATCTAGCATGAGTGTCTGGTATACACATTTGTAAATTGAAATTGATGTGTCTGGATGAGGCTGGGGATTGCCAGCCCATCCTAGAGTAGATCTAGATCTAATGTAACTACGTCAGTTGTGTTGACGAGTTATATCCTTGTTAAGCGGTAGGCACAAATAACTGAGTTAACATTGTCGTCTGAGACATTAAGATATTATTTGTTAGATAGTAGGTAGGCTAAATCTGAAAGATAGATAAGTAACAATTAAATTGTGAATGAGTCAGAATGATATAATCTTTTAAGAATCTAGAGGAGACTTCTAGTGATATATTATTGAATTTTCATTTGATGCTGCTGATGTTGTCTTTTTAATATGTAAAAGCTAGACGAAATTTGTTAGGGAATTTAAAGTAATAAATTTGTGGCCCTGCAAGGTCCTTGATAAAACTTACTCGAATTGTTATTAGTGTATGTGGCATGGTATGGAAGAGTAATTAATAAAAACCTCTCGATAGTTTAAAATGCAGTCGTAACCATAATTCCATATAAACCATCCCCGTAACACTGGAGAGGGACCCTTAAAGAACTTAAATAACGCCATGCCATAGGTAAATTGTTTTAAAATCTGTTGTATTTTTATCCCATTATTTGATATTGTACTGTTATAACATTGTGTTTTCAGGTCCTTTTATTACAGATTTTAGGCAATTTGTATTAATTTAACATTTTGTTTCAATTTCATATGGTGAACTCAACATCCCATTGACCCGACGACACCGGCGAGGGACACTCTTCACCTTACAGATCTACCTGAGACAGAAACGCATTTTTTTTGGGCTTGGAGCTATGGTTTGAGGATACTTACCATCTGAATTCCTCAAAAACAAAGTTAAGTGAACCATCTATCTAACAGTCTTGAGGAGGGCGACGTACTTTCCGCTCTGTGGTTCCAGGCTATTTTACTATTTACTATATGTTTAGTTTAAGAGCGGGAGGTTGGTTGGGGTCATAGTTTAGCATATCTTCTTTGCCATTACGAAGGATATTGGAGTGCCTTGGTGGCTATTTATAACTCGGGGGGATTTGCTTCACTGTGAATAGTTCTATTAGGGATCCATTATTCGTATAGATTGTGGCGTTTCTTTTCCTTCCTTACATTTTTTAGGAAGATGTCTCTCCTGTCTTTTTCTTAATACTATCTTGTAAATAAGTTAGGACTTGTAGGGTCTGTTATCGTTCGTATTACTTGTCAGTATAGCGTCTTGTTTATTGTATTTCTTTTTGCTTCCTTATAAACTTTAAACTACTATACTAACGTTGTTATGTTTACAATATATGCCTGAGGTGTTTCACGTGCTAAAACCACGTTGAATTGTAATCTGGTATTGACATATGAGAGACAGAGAGATATAATAAATTTTTGTTCACGTGATAAGTCCACGTTGAATATAGAGATAATAATTTTGCAGTGGTAACAGAAGACACTGCGTGTGCGCGTTTTGAGAAGAGAGAGATATTTCAAATTTGTCGCGTTGAGAGAGAGATATATTTTTGATTTGTCGCATTGAGAGAGCGATTCATTTTTGACAGTGATAACAGAGGACACTGGTTCGTCGCGTTGAGAGAGACATAAATTTTGAGAGTGATCACTCAAGACATTAATTTATCGCATTAAAGGCGATATATATATTTTATTGCAGTGGGAGCAACGGATAGACGGCACTGCCTTACTAGAATTCATATTCAGAGAGAGAAAAATAAAGTTTTTGCAGTGGAAGACACACTGCCTCCAATTTACAGAGAGAGATAGTACGTTCTTTTCGCGAAGCAGTGCTAACGTAAGACACTGAATTAATATTAACAGACAATAACTGTTAGAGATAATATAATTGATACCGCGATATACCGTATCAGTAGGTAAATACTTACTAGTTACATATTTTAACATATCATGGCCGAGTTTCTCAAATACATTGACTCTGCCAAAGCTCTGGGTATACCAGAAGAAGAACGCGCCTCGTGGTGCGAACGACAAGTACAGCAAGACCGAGATCGTGAGGATCGGCTAGCAGCAAGAGAGAGAGAAAAAGAAGAAAGAGAAAGAAAAAAAGAAGAAAGAGAAAGAGAAAAAGAAAGAGAGAGAGAAAAGGAAAGACAGCATGAACTCGCAATGAAGAAGTTAGAGCGAGAATCGCTTGTAACCCCCACTACTGCCACCAATACTTATGCTACCAAACCAAAGCTGCCGACGTTTAATGAAAAACTCGACCGGATCGACGCATATTTACATCGGTTCGAGCTACACGCTAAATGCGTCGGATGGCAGCAGGCGATGTACAGTTCATGCCTGTCTAATTTACTAACAGGTAAGGCTCTGGAGGTATTTCATAGCCTCAAGGTAGAGGATGCCAACGACTATGACAAGCTTAAAACAGCACTGCTTAAGCGATTCCAGCATACCGAGGATGGCTTTCATCAGAGATTTCGCGCATGTAAACCCGAGCCATCTGAAAATTTCTCAACTTATGTGAATCGGCTGAAACATTACTTAGATCGCTGGATCGAGCTCGCGAACGTGACTACCGGAAATTATTCCCAACTTTATGATTTGGTCTTAAAGGACCAAATCTATACGGCATGTCATTCCGATTTGGTTGCCCACCTTAAAGAGAGGGCACCGACATCCTCTGAAGAAATCACATCGTGCGCGGAACGTTATGCGTCCGCCCACCCAAATCGTCCTTTGGCAAAGCCTTCAACTATAGCACCGTGTTATGCCAACGTGGGCAAAGGAGCGCCAACCGGACACGATCGTTCAAGGCCGACTCGTCGTCAGGCCCCAAATCCGCGCTCTCAATCAGAACCACCTTTTTTTAGACAGAGGGATTTCCCGAATCGAAGTAATGTATCCCCGCGTCGAGGATACCAGACTTACTCTTTTTACGAGCCTCGCCCATATTATCGTGGCAACTATCCAGGCCAACAATATAACCGGCCTCAGGGACCGCCGCGACGAGTTCATTTTGATAATAATCATGATTATGATAGACCGCAGAGTCTTCCTTATCGTGGAAACGATCCTAATCGTATTATGTGTTTTAGGTGTAATAGGGTAGGTCACATACAAAAATTTTGTAACATGAAAATGGAATCGGCAAATGCCTGCTCTGTACAATCTACACCCTATACAGATGTTGGTTATACTAATAAATCTTCATCGCAATCCAAGACTATTCCAGTCATGTCCGCCCTACATGAACTGGGTGAATTAACATTTTACCAGGGCCGCGTGAACGCGATTCGCGCTTCTGTTCTACGTGACTCCGGATGCACGACTATCGGCGTTCGACAGTCACTAGTCCGTCCAACACAATTTTTGGATAAGGAGGTAACTTGTATTACTTTTGGCGGATCTGTAGAGCGATTCCGTCTTGCAGAAGTTTATATTGATACACCTTTTCTCACAGGTATTGTTACCGCATGTGTACTGCCTAATCCGGTGGCTGATATAATCATAGGGAATGTACCTCAAGTAAATAAGTTTCCTATCGGTAACTTGGAAATTTGGACTGAGGATAAGAGTGTTGCTTGTGCGACAACACGCCTACAATCGAGTCGACGAGCAGACAGTCCATTGACTAATCCTACTATTGAAGTGAACATAACGTCTAGTGCATTTCATGATGAGCAACATTCAGATCCCACATTGAAACATTTGTTTGCTAAGGTTGATCCTACCACGCCGGATACCTCTAAGTTTCTTATTAAAGATGACTTATTATATCGTAATTTTCGGAGTAAGCGAGAGACCGTTATGCAACTTGTAGTACCGAGATCTTTTCGTCGCGACATTATTCGTCTCGCGCATGACACTTCCTTGGCGGGTCACCAAGGAAAGGCCAGAACTAAGTCTCGAATACTATCGCAATTTTTTTGGCCCAGTATTTACGCAGATGTAAACCGGTTTGTATCAACATGTGACGTATGTCAGAGACGTACTCCTAAAGGAAGAGCATCGCGAGCTCCTCTGCAGGAGATGCCAATGGTCTCCAGACCATTTGAGCGCGTTGCCGTAGATATAGTTGGGCCCCTACACAAGTCAGACAGAGGACATCGTTTTATACTTTCTGTCATTGACTACGCAACCCGTTGGCCAGAGGCCATTCCGCTAAAAGACATTTCGGCCGATCATGTCGCTGAGGCCCTTATTACTATTTTTTCGCGTCTTGGGTTTCCGGTTGAAATTTTATCGGACAGAGGTCCACAGTTTACCTCTGAGCTTTTTAAGAAAGTCTTGGAATTGGTCGGGATTAAACAAAGATTGACATCTCCATACCACCCACAGTCTAATGGCTGCTGTGAACGGTGGAATGCTACCATGAAAAGTATGCTTGCGCGAGTTTCGGCCGACAAGCCGAGTGATTGGGATCGACAACTCCCCGCTATTCTTTTTGCATACCGAGAACTGCCGAACGCATCGACGGGTTTTTCCCCCTTCGAATTATTGTATGGTCGTAAGCCGCGTGGTCCAATGGCCATACTCCATGATTTATTCGCCGGATCAGACACCGACGACAACGATACGCGGTCTGCATATCAATACGTTGTAGACTTGCGCCATCGAATTCTTAACGCATGTCACCTCGCACAAAAATCTTCAGCTGCGCATGCTAGTCTTTATAAACTATATCGTGATCAAGGTAGCCGATTGCGAACCTTGGCCGTCGGAGACCAAACTCTTGTTCTCCTTCCGGAGACGAAAAATAAACTCCTTCTTACATGGAAGGGACCTTTTAAAGTTCTAAAGAGACTTTCTCGAGTAAATTATCTTATCAAGATTCGGGGACAGGACAAAGTCTTCCATATAAATATGTTAAAGCAGTACCTGTCCGACGATGATAATCGACAGAATAATCGCCGAAATGTGGTTGCTCAGGCCAATGCGGCCTTAGTTTCAGTTGACGATGATGATCCTATTAAGATTGAGAATTCAATCCCCGCACTTCGATCTTCTGAAAACACTTCGGATGTAAATATAAATCCAGATCTATCTGAATCGCAAAGACAAGATATAAGAGATTTGCTTAACGAGTTTACTACAGTCTTTACTGATCTACCAGGTAATACTTCCTTGGTACAACATGTTATAAGATTAAAGACGGATATACCCGTCTTTGTTAAACCATACCCGCGTCCGCTGCACGCACAGGAGACTATAATAACCGAGGTACGTAACATGTTTCACCTGGGAGTGATAGAGCGATCGACGAGCCCATATAACTCACCCATCGTCTTAGTGAAAAAAAAAGATGATACCGTGCGTTTTTGTATTGACTATCGTAAACTTAATGAGGTTACGATATATGACGCTGAACCGATTCCCAACCAGGAGAATCTTTTTGCTCAGTTAGCGAGGGCAACGATTTTTTCTAAAATTGACCTTTCCAAAGGCTATTGGCAAATTCCGCTTGATGAGAATAGCAAGCAATATACCGCTTTTCAGACTCCGTTGGGTCTTATGCAGTGGCGCTATATGCCTTTCGGGTTAGTTACAGCCCCTGCCACTTTCGCCCGTATGATGACAATATTGCTCCAGGGTATGAATTCCGTATTGTCGTATTTTGACGACATTTGTATTTATGAAACCAATTGGTCGGGCCACCTCGCAGCCCTACGACAAGTTTTTATTGCTCTTCGTCGAGCTGGCCTTACGGCGAAACCCAGTAAGGTGTTTTTAGGATATAATGAAATTAATTTTCTGGGCCATACAATTGCCCACGGCGTTCAGACTCCTGATGACAAGAAGATAACTACCATCTTAAAGCTCCAACCCCCTCGAACTAAGAAAGAAGTTCGTAGTTTATTGGGCTTTCTTAACTATTATAGGAAATTCATTCCAAATTTTTCTTCGCTTACAGCTCCGTTGTCGGACCTCACAAGAAAGAATTTTCCTAATAAAGTGAAATGGACAACCGAATGTGCTGATACACTTCGTACCGTTCAACAACTGTTTTCCACTTCCCCCATTCTCATACTGCCAGATATAAACCAAATATTTATTGTCCGCACTGATGCGTCGGACAAGGGATTGGGAGCTGTGTTATTACAGGAACGAGACGATACCTTGCGGCCATGTCTATACGCCAGCCGCAAGTTGCTAGATAGGGAATGCCGCTATGCAATTATCGAGCGAGAGTGCCTCGCTATCATTTTTGCTGTAAACGCATTTTCGCGATATCTACTCATGTCCGAGTTTATAATTGAAACGGACCATCGTCCGTTGTTATTCTTAAAGGCTAACAGGGCTAAAAATGCTCGATTAACGAGGTGGAGTCTTGCACTCCAGGAATACCGGTTTGTTATCCGGGCTATCCCTGGCGGGGACAATTCCCAAGCTGATATTTTGTCACGTCTCATTTAATTTCCTATTAAAGAGTGTTGTGTCTTGTATTGGGGTTGGATAGTGCTTGTCCCCCTCAATTCTAGACGGTGGATGGATTCACATTTATCTTGTTCATTACTTTAGGAACCAGTTTTACAATCCTTTTTTGTGAATATCCTCTTTCCACCAGCGTCATTCCTGACTGTGACCTGAACTTCTGGCAAACCTGACGCCCTTGTCAGCGGGTCAATGAGATGGAGACATGGCAAACCAAGCTACCAGAGCTACTGCTGCCATTGGATACCACAGTATTTTAATTAACAATATATTGTGTGTGAATGTGTATATAAGCAGCAATTGTGTGTGTTGACTAGATAATTATGAGCCTATTCCTTCAGTAAGGCTTCATTGTTTGATAATAGTTATACTTTAATCCAGCAGTATACAGTAATATACTCATTTGTTATTATAGATGTTCCTGAGAATTTTGATTGGGTACAGTAAGAATGTTTAGATAGGCTAGATTCTATAGAACGTGGCATCAATAATTGTATGCTTTTTGTCCATCCAATATGCACGTTCTTAGTTAGATTTTTCTTCTCAAGCTTAAGGCGCATTTTTCTACAGTACTACTTAAGCCCCTACCACAATAACTTTGGGATTTCTTGGATCCTATCGTGTAAATTTTATTTAAAATTTTCACTGGGGTGGGGGATATGTCAGGGTTAGGACTAGAATTGCCGTGCTGGGTCACGGTTTGTTTAGTTCAGGGTCGCGTTGATTTTAGCCAGTACAAATGTCCTTGAACTATTCTCGTGGACAGTTTGTTTTTGTAACGCTTTTTCTTAGAGATGGAAAGAAGGTGGGGCAGTGACGGTGCAAATTTCGACCCCGTGATTTTGATAAACTTTAACAGGGGTGAGAAAAGGGAGTGAGTAAATTCGTACATAAAACGTAGAGGGTTTGGAGACTTTAGGAAGGGTTTTGATATGTTAAATTGACCTTGTCTGTTACTATTAATAGAATCTATTAATACTACGAGCTGAGCTCGAAATGGATGCACCAATCAAATTTGGGCAGTTGGCTGGGGAATTGCATATGGCCGAGCGGTATATAACCAGAGCCATTACTATGTTTGAGCACTCCATGCAGAAATTTCCATCTGTGAGGGCAGTCGGCTGGATTCGGCCTGAGAGAATCAGAAGATTGTTAAAGTCATGTCTATGCCATTGATAGACATTGGAATGAGACCATACGCTCTTACGGAATTATCTACTGCTATTATCTCCAGCTCCCTGATCTCGTATCAGGGACCAATCGTAAGTTTCTACCTACTGATTCGACGATGAACGTGAATCTGACCTTAATTTTCCAGTAGAAGTGCTACCGAAGAATGCAAGACTACGATGTATTTTTACATGCAACTAGATCTAGCATGAGTGTCTGGTATACACATTTGTAAATTGAAATTGATGTGTCTGGATGAGGCTGGGGATTGCCAGCCCATCCTAGAGTAGATCTAGATCTAATGTAACTACGTCAGTTGTGTTGACGAGTTATATCCTTGTTAAGCGGTAGGCACAAATAACTGAGTTAACATTGTCGTCTGAGACATTAAGATATTATTTGTTAGATAGTAGGTAGGCTAAATCTGAAAGATAGATAAGT
>OZ007578.1:43448059-43460559 GCA_963931925.1 Onchidella celtica
GTGAGCACCAGAGCACTACGCACTCATTTCTGGTAGGGAAATTGCGCGCACCGAACTGAACGCGTATAAATACATCGTTTCCGGTGTGGTAGGCTTACTACAGGGAGCCAAAACAAAGATCTTTGTACTTAACATTTTTACAACTTTTTATTTAAAAGTACCTGAAACTTGAATCAACACAGTCGGTCGATACAAAAGCGATTGGACTGGATTAGTTGACACTTTGGAAAATTAACTTTATCATTGTTGAATCTGTCATTTAGGCTGTAACGTCGAGCAAAAAAGGGTCAACAATGAATTACTCCCGCCACTTTTTTTTTTATAAGATCGGTATTTTTTGTTTGTTTATTTGGTTTTGTTGCTGTTGTTGCCCTTCACTTTTTCCTTTATGTCGATCTCTAAATTCTTCTGTCCTTTTAAAGTTCTTTTGTTTAGTTTCCAAGAATCTTTTTTTTTTTTTAAAGTTAGGTGTGATTATAATTATATACTAATCGGCCTGATGAGTCGGAGAATACAGACAAGTTGTTTCTTGTCCTGCAATGTGTGAAGAAAGGCGACAAACGGTACTTTCGATCACACTTTTTGATTCAACTCAACGAAAGTACCTTTCTTTTTCTGCGGCTCAAAAAATGATAAATAAATACCATTATTGGCGGAATTTTGACGAAAATGGTTGTGTCCGCGTAATTCATGGTCAAAAGTTAAGGTAGTACGTAGAGTTTCATAATTTTTTTTAACACTTAGTGACGAAAGTGTTGTACAGTGAATGGTTTTTTGGGGAATCTACAAAGGTTAGGGTTAGGCTAGGATTACGTTTGGCTTGCCGGTCGCAATGATGTTTTTATTTTGTTTTGTTGGTCAAACGGCAGCAGAAAATAATGGCCACGGTAACATTTTTGAGAAACTGGCATCATACTTACACGGCCAAAACAGACTCTACTTTTTCTGTTCTCTTTTTCACCGTTTCATTTTTACCCTCTCTTCACGTTCTGCTGTTTCATTTCTTAAATTTCATTACACCTTTTTGTTTCGTAGAATTTTTTTTTCCAGTATTTATGTCCTGAATTTTGGACCATATGTTAACGATTTGCTACAAAAAATTAAAATCATCACTTGACTTTATACATAATAATATGTTGGTATTAAGCCTTTGGCAATTACAGTCCTTGTTGGAAAACGTCGGTCAGTGTAAAAGTCGGAGCAAAAGTTTTCACCTTTTTATTTTCGGTTCTTTTGTAACTTTTAAAGTTGGATATACGGCCATTTCTCGGAGGCTTTTATTTTTTTTTCTTTACTTTCATTGTAGCAAGTCGTATCACAAATCATAAATTACATAACCCAGGAAAGATGAGCTATGAATGTGCCATTATTGGCATGTGTTTCAGCCGGTAGTTATCCCCCATGAAACATTTGTTTGAAGAGTTACTGCCCCATAATAATCCTATGCTGAATGATTTCCCCGAGCATGAAATTGTTCGGTTTTGGGTAAATAAAGATAATGAACAAAGCAACGGTTAAAATATCAATGGCACGAAACAATTATTGCCCAACCTCTGATACTCATGTGTATGTATTGATGTTTGCTTTTTTTTATATGTATATATTTAACGAAAATAAATATCCAAGCTCTTTGAATCTTGTGAAATGTTACTGTCTCGAACACTTCAATGTCAAGTTTGATTATGTATTCCTTGTCTCTAAAAGTTGATTATTATTATTATTTATTTATTCTGATTGTGTGTAGCTCCGTTTCTTTCTGTCTGTCTGTCTCTGTATCTATCTATCTATCTATCTATCTATCTATCTATCTATCTATCTATCTATCTATCTATCTATCTATATATATCTATCTATCTATCTATCTATCTATCTATCTATCTATCTATCTATCTATCTATCTATCTATCTATCTATCTATCTATCTATCTATCTATCTATCTATCTATCTATCTATCTATCTATCTCTGTGTGTGAGTGTATCTGTCTTTCTCTCTCTGTCAGTCTGCCTCTTTCTTTGTTCCTCTCTCTCTCCCTGTCTGTGTCTCTCTCGTCTCTCTCTCTCTCTCTCTGTCTCCTTCTGTTCTATGTGTGTCTCTGTCTCTGTGTTTCTGCCTCTCTCTCTCTCTTTCTCTCTCTGTTATCCTTCACGGTATGTCTGTCTCTCCCTTCCTGTATCTATCTGTGTGTGTGTCTCTCTGTCTGTCTCCGTCTCTCTCCCGTCTCGTTCTGTTCTCCTCTCCATCTGTCTCTTTCTGTCTGTCTATATCTCTCTCTCTCTCTCTTTCTGTCTGTCTTTTCTTTTTTCCCCTTCTTACTCAAGACTTCCGCTTGTCAGCATTTCACCGTCGATTCCGGCATCCGCACACAAAAACAACTGATACAACCCGGAAGAAAAACAAACACAAAAAACAAAAAAAAACCCGTTCTGAACCTTGTGTGTCAAATATCTTGGATTACGCAGTCTGTGTTTTACAGTATCCCAAAGAGCGGTTGAGAAACGGCTTTGCATTGAAAACTACAAAGGTGGAGGATGGCTATATTAGTGAAGGACTAAAATAAGTGTCTTTTGAGAGAGTTCGTCTGCACTGTAGCAAAAGCAAATCTTTTAGAAGCATGATAGGAAAATATCCTGTATCAAATGCATGAAGAAAGAAAAAAAAAACAGGTGTTTTTTGTTCACTAAACCCATCTATACGTGTTGTTGAACAATCAACGGTTGTCCTGTATTTGCCCCCATTATGTGTATGTGTTCATACGTGATTATCTGTGTGCGTTTTGTCTTTGTGTAGACCTTTTTTTCAGTCAATCTCCTCCTTAACCCGTTCAATGCTCAAACAGTATTGCTGTATTAACTCTTTACTGCCCCACCAGTTACAGATGTTGGTTCTCTTCAATACAGCTCCATTATCCTGGTTTAAATTCATATTAACCATCTAAAGTAATTGAAATAAGTGAATCTTCATACAAACCGGATTGGAGAAAATTTAGCACTCATAGTGTCACTAGTCAAAGGGTTAAGCTCCGCCCCCACAAAGTCCCTGCCAAAACCCAACAGATACATTCCACCAGAAGACGGACTGCACACAAATTAATTAGGACGTTAAATTTTCCAATGCCTCATTATCAACAATGATTCTTCATTATAATACAGAAAGCTTTTTTTTACCAAATTCACAACAACAACAAAAATTGACTTTTTTTGTGCATAAAACCCTTCTATGGGTGTTGTCGAATAAGTCAATGGCTCCCCTGTATTCCCCCACTCCCTCATCCCCCCCACCCCCACCCCAGGTCGTCCTCAATTCGCTCCACTTCAGTGTTTTCGCTCCAATGTCGCCTTTTCCGTTGTAGCCATCCCCCCCCCACCCATAAAAAGAACCTCCGACCGGCCCTGCACTGTGGCGACGACGTGACTGTTCCAGTTGTAACTGAGTGCAATGACACAAAGGCAAATTTCCTAAATGGGATTGAAGTAGTATACAAATCCAAATACAAATCCCGCCCCCCCCCCCCCACGGAAATCAAAAGGGCCACCCCCCCCCCCCTCCGGGAGAGGGCCAATATTGCCCGCCTTGAAAACCACTGCATAGAATAAGAACAGCCGTGAGAATGGAATAAGAACAATCATAAATAGCAAGAGATTACAAAATTTGTCAAGTTCCCTAGAGCAATACACAAATCGTGAGAGATATGAGGACAAATATTATGAGGGCAACAATTATGAAGTTATTAATGAGAATGAGAGAGGAAGGACAGGAACAGCTAAGGGAAAGTGTGTGTGCATATTTGAAAGGGTAAAGAGAGAAAAACGTCCATTGGTTCAGTGGTTAGAGCGCTTCAGCCCGGTGCGAGATTTTGCAACGATTTTGTTAATAACTTGAATAATACCAGGCAGACGGACACCATTTTACTAGATTTCAGTAAGGCCTTCCATAAAGTGCACCATGCTAGCCTTTTGACTAAACTAAACCATTATGGAGTTAGAAACAGTACTTTGAAGTGGATTAAGTCTTTTTTAGAAAACAGAACACAAATAGTAGTCGTTGACGGAAAGTCATCCAATCCTGCACCTGTTCTCTCGGGAGTACCTCAGGGTACTGTAATGGGCCCCTTGCTATTTTTAGTTTACATTAACGATATGCCGAGTAAGATCTCTCCAGGCACTAAATTACGACTGTTCGCCGATGATAGCCTCCTCTATAGATCAATAAATTCAAAAGAAGATACGGAAATTTTACAGAAAGATTTGGACAGTCTACAAGAATGGGAGAGGGACTGGCGTATGGAATTCCACCCCAATAAATGCCAAGTCCTGAGAATTTCAAATAAACATCGCAACATCACCTCGGACTACTTTATACATGGCGAGAAATTGAGTGAAACAGATGAGGCTAAATATTTAGGAATTACATTGGACAGAAAACTTACATGGAACCAACATATTAATAGCACATGTAACAAAGCAAACAGTATACTAGCATTTCTGAAAAGGAACATCTCTAACTGTGATAGAAAAGTAAAAGAAAAATGCTATAACACCTTCGTGAGGCCCTCCCTAGAGTATGGCTGCAGTGTCTGGGACCCCCACTGTCGAATAAACATAGAACAACTGGAAAGGGTCCAGAGGAGAGCTGCTCGCTTTGTGACAAATGATTATGCTAGAAGCAGTAGTGTCAATACAATGATGAGAGACCTCGAGTGGACACCACTAGAAGAAAGAAGAGCAAAAAACAAAGTAAAACTATTTTATAAGGGCAGGGAAGGAAATACCGATATCCCACTGAACCACCTCACCATTAACACCAGAGGCAACAGAAAGAATAACATAAAATATAACATCCCCAACTCACGGATTAACAGCCATCTTTACTCTTTTTACCCTAGTGTCATCAGGATGTGGAACAACCTCCCGGCAGAAGTCCAAAAAATATCGTCTGCAACGGCTTTTGGCAATGAATTGAAGAACATAATTATCCGTTGCAGCTACCATTGTATTTAAAGTGTGGGTCTATTTCTGTGCACAATCTAGGTACCAGGAGATACTTTTAACCAGAGATATACATATACAAAGAAATTACACAACGATATATTTTAAAGGGTCTTAATATACGCTGTTTTAGCCTGTTTTAGCCTCAGAGCAGGGGCGTCGAGTCGCACATAGTGCAGTTGAGGAATCGTCAGATTAAATAGACGAGTCAACTACATGGGAAGAAGAAGAAGAAGAGATGTCTCGGATTCAAATCCCACTTAGGTCAGGATCTAATCTAAACCGTTTCTTCGTGTTTTTAAGGCAATCGCTTCAAGCCGTATATTCTCTTTTTCTTTCGTATACTAAGTAATCACACTATAACTCCCGATTTTCTAATAAAATTAACTGTCTGTAGTAAATTGTTTACATTCCCATTTAGTTTTTCATCTACAGGTTTTGGGCTGGGTCAATAAAAGCTTCTGTTTTCTTCATAATTGGGACAATCCTGTAGTACATGGATGACTGTTTCTTCTTGACCACAACTGCAGAGCGACGACTGGGTTATTTTTAGTTTGTTAAGATGTTAAGCCGTATTTGATCATCGAGACATTAGATCTTGTTTGTTCCAACTCCACTTTTTGCATAACTGAGAAATTCGACGTTAAACGTTTGCCGCCTGAGGATTTTGATAAAATAAAATCGGAACTGTAAAACAGCTTGATGAGTGTCAGAACGCGTTTTAAACGAGTGTTGCAGTGTGCATTTGTTATACCTCTTCTGCATACTAAAAGATCTACAGTTTTTCAGAAAACAGAGATAGAACAAACAAGAATAAGGTCGCAATACCCTGCTAGTGCTAAAGTCCCCGGGAGGAATTCCCTCCTGATGATTATCAATCACTGATTTAGAGCCACACCTATTGCTGATCCATTTGCGGACATTTGTCATTTTACCCTTCCTGTCTTTCCATATAAAAAAAACGTAACTTTTTTTTTTTGTCCCATTGGGATCGATTAGAAAACAGAACAAAGGCATCAAGATAGCGTTACCGCAGGCAGAAATTACCTGAGGCAAGACAGGGCGTGTCTCTAGTCGTTGTTTTCTGTTCTAGACTGATTTCTCTCTCTCTCTCCCCCTCTCTCTCTCTCTCTCTCTCTCTCTCTCTCTCTCTCTGTTTCTCTTTCTCTCTCTCTTTCTCACCCTCTCTCTTTCACTCTCTTTCTCTGTCTCTCTCTCTCTCCCCCTATCCCTTCCATTCTCTTTCTCTGTCTGTCTCTCTCCTTCTATCTTTTTCACTCTCTCTCTCTTTCTTTCTAGTTCTTTCTTTCTTTCTCCCTCTCTCTTGCTCTCTCGTTCTCTGTCTTTCTTTCTTTCTCTCTCTCTCTCTCTTGCTCTCTCTGTATTTCTCTATTTCTCTCTCTCTCCGGCATTCTCTGTCCCTTTCCATCTCTCTCTCTCTCTCTCTCTCTTTTTCTCTTTCATTCTCTCTTTCTCGCTCCCTCCCTCCCTTTTCTCTCCTCCCTCTCAGTTCACCTCCATCTTAGTCTCCCGTTTGGCAGTACATTTTTGTCTTTCATTTCTCCTCCTCGGACCTGCTTCAGAGAAAAAAACTGTAAACAGGATAGAAAAGTAAACAAACAATTCTTTGTTTATTAAGCTTGTATCCTGTTACACGATTTCCTGAAGAACATATAACAGGATGAAATTTAAGCTGGGTTCTCATTCGTGCGGAAACGGAAAAGGAAACGGTAACGGAAACGTCAAAAACCCTTCAAGTAGTGAAATAGAGTGAATGTTTTCATGGTGCGTTTCCGTACACATGGAAACGCTCTTTCCTTTTACTGCTTGATGGATTTTTGACGTTTCCGTTTACGTTTCTGCACACATGAGAACACACCTTAAAACAAATAACTATCCATTTGTTTCAGTTTCTATCCTGTTACATGTTTTTTCTCAAGTTGTCCTAGAACTTAATAATTTGTCTTTCCCTTTTCCTTTGCGTTTGATTGCATTGTTTCTGTATTATTTCTTACGGCAGGCTTTGTTACATACAACATTTTCTTTTTGCCACATTTTGACTTTCCTCTAAGCCTTGCTGCGACCCCACATATTTTCTGTTGTTGTTGTTGTGTGTGTGTGTGTGTGTGTGAAAAATACAGCTCTTTAATAATTCATTGAATGTTAGGTCGAAAAGAGCAGCCATTTGCAATTGTGCAAAGACACACGGTTTCGCGACAACCCCAGTGAATTACAACATAATCTTCAAACCTTAAAGCCTATTCCAGAGTCCTGAAATTGCCTCATCAAAATAATTATTTCCGAAACTTTTACTTTTAAATATGTTCTACCTGAAGAACTATTCTTTCCCGGCCTGTTGAACAGTTTTCTGTGCTGCGTCCATGGAGGTGTTATTAATAGCTCCATGGCTGCGTCACATTTAAAAATAGTCTCAAAACTGAATTGTTTAAGGCTGCTTTCTTTCATGTCCTTTGTGGTCTCAGAGGGTTCAGGATGAGAGTAGATCAAGCGTTTGTTAATATGTGTGAGTGGGACCATGGTGAACTGGTCTTATGTTCATCCTGTTTCTAATTTAATTTCAGCGCCTTAGAGCACTTTTTTTTATATATTTCAACGCCGTAGAAGCTAATTAATACGTTAGATTATATTGCATTACATTACTAGGATGATGTTATGTCATTGAAAAAAACAACAGAATTTCGGTGGGGACATGACATTTCACTGGCAGACTCATTCTGACATGCAAATTCTTAATTGAAAATAATTACACCAATTTGCGCTGGTAAAAAAATAATGACCAGAAAGTCTCAATGGTTTAAGAACCGATCGATCAAGATAAGATAGAAAATTGTGGGGGTTTTTGTCCCCATGAATATACATGTACAAACTGCCGCTTAGATTTCATTGGGTATTATCATTAATGGTGTTTCGTTGAGATGTTATTCTGTTTGGTTCAGCTCATGAGGTTTACAGTATACCCTGCAGGGTGCCAAGACATTTGCAGAAGGTTGCGGAAGGGACGGGGAGCGTGGGGAGGAGGGAATGGTAGCAACCTAAAAATAAGCAAATAAATAAGTAACTTCTCTCACTCTCTCTTTCTCTCTCTCTCTCTCTCTCTCTCTCTCTCTCACTCTCGCTCTCTCTCTCTCTCTCGCTCTCTCTCTCTCTCTCTTTCTCTCTCGCTCTCCCTCGCTCTCTCTCTCTCTCCCTCTCTCTCTCTCTCTCTTTCTCTCTCTCTCTCTCTCTCTCTCGCTCTCTCTCTCACTCTCCCTCTCTCTCTCTCCCTCTCTCTCTCTCTCTCTCTCTCTCTCTCGCTCTCTCTCTCACTCTCCCTCTCTCTCTCTCCCTCTCTCTCTCTCTCTCTCTCTCTCTCGCTCTCTCTCTCTCCCTCTCTCTCTCTCTCTCTTTCTCTCTCTCCCTCTGCCCCCCCCACTCTCTGCTCATCTCTCCTTCTTTCACTCATTCAGTCTCTCTACCCCTACCCCTCTCTTTCTCTCTTTCGCTCTCTGCCCCTGCGGCCTCACTCTCTCTCCCTCTCTCTGCCCCTCACTCTACCTCTCCCCCCCCCCGTCTCTCTCTCTGTCCCTTCTCTTTCTGTCCCTGCTCCCTCCCTCTCTCTCTCTCTCTGCTCCACCTCTATCTCTTCCTCTATGCCCCTCTCTCTCTCTCTCTCTCTCTTTCGTTTCTCCCCCTCTCTTTCCCTCTCTTCTTTTCGCTCTCTCTCTAAACTCTCTCTCTCTTTCTCCCTCTCTCTCGATATATCTCTCTCTCTCTCTCTCTCTCTCTCTCTCTCTCTCTCTCTCTCTCTCTCTCTCTCTCTCTCTCTCTCTCTCTCTCTCTCTGTCTCTCTATGCACCCTCTTTCTCCCCCTCGGGACTATGAAATAAAAAAGATTCAAAACCCCGCAGTTTAACTGATGAGCTGGCGTATCTGAAATTGTGTAATTTATTTATGTCTACGCATTATCTGTCTTAATAACTCACTGTACGCTCGGGAGAGCGAAGTGTGGTCTCTTGAAATGCTTTTAAGTGCATAATAGTTCATCTTCTTTACCATCAGCGTAATCAACATCGATTTTATCGAAAAATGTTGGTGAAATTTGTTTGAAATGTTGCCACAACGCATTTGTAAACTAGTGTGAAACTGTGCATTGGTTATACCTCTTCTACATACTAAAAGTTCTCCAGTGATTCATAAAATGGAGATAGAATAAACAAGAAGTAAGGTCACAGTATTTCCCTCCTGAAGTCCCCGGGGGGGGGGGGGGGGAGGGGGGATGCCCTCTGATTATCAACAACTGATTTGGAGCCATATCTATTGGTGACCCATTTATGGACCGTTTGTCATTTTACCCTTTCTGTCTTTAATTGTTTATGTTACACTCTAAAGTATATAGAACTGATTTTCATTTATTGAAACATAGGCTGAATTGAGGTTTACTTATTTATAGTTTGTTAATTTCGTTACTGTTTCTTAAAGCTGTAGTAATTGGTTTTGGCTACTTTTCAGGTGTTTAGGTCATTTTAGGAGGTTCCGCTGCCCTTGGCATTTACACCTCACTTCTCTTGTTTGTTTGGTTTTTTTTTGTTGTTGTTGTTGTGGAAGGGTTTCGTTGTTTTTTTTTAATAATTTTGCTCAGACAGCGGTGTTGTTCTGCCTGCTCTTCTCGATTTTCAACAGCCAAGGTATTTTAACGTGCGCAATGTGCACAAGGGCTTCGACGTTTTTCGTCCTTAGCTGAGACGACTATGTGCTCAATCCTACCTACCATAGGATCAGGGACAGGAATTGTTTTCTCCCGAAAAAAAATTCCAACACGCCTGCACCGACCGGGTATCGAACCTGATACCTTCGGCATAAGAGGCGAGCACCTTGCTTGCCTCTAGACCACGGTGACCCATGTCTAAGTTTCAGGAGAAGCAGAAAATTGGTTATTTTAGCACAACAGGTCAAGAGACGATGACTTTTAGAAAGCTTTGCTATTCAATTATATTTTGGCTTAGTAGTCTATAACTAAGATCACTCAATGCTTCTTTGAATGTAGTTGAACATATTAATATAAAAACTAATTTTTCGAATTTTTAAGTTACTACAGTCTTAATGAACGGTGACGATTTTTTTTTTTTTCAAATGTCAGTCCGTTTAGGTGAAATTTTCGCATATTTACTGCACAGCATGATTAGCAATGATTGATGATGATTAGCTCAGTGCTGGAGTCGTGTGTGTTCACCTCAAGCGGAGAACTGTCAGTGAGTACTTAACGAACAATGCTCTTTCTTTTGCACGATAAAGTGCTCATTGTAATAATTATGCTGAGCATTAAGTCTTTTTCTCCCGCAGTCGTAGATCTATACTTTGTCAAGAGACCTTGATATAAAATTATCACGTCGTCGTTGTTGCTGTTGTTGCTGTTGTTGTTGTTGCTGTTGTTGTTGTTGTTGTTGTTGTTGTTATTGTTGTTTTCAGCTCACATCCTTCCAAATCAAGCATATCTCTCAAAAATGGCCCTGAAGTGTAAATTCATTACACTGGAAAGGATGACCTTGTAGTTATACAACAAAAATATTTTTTGTTAGAAAACCAAACAAGGACGGTTATACCACAATGTCCTTGCCCTTGAGGACAACATACCCACATTTCCTGATAAAAATCAACAACACAAGAAACAATCGATTCAAGGACGGCTTGATGAAAGCATGGCGTGTCATTTGATCCAAAAACCTTTAAACCTGAGTTGCTTTCTCTAGTCCAACAGGATGCCAGAGCAAAATAATTTGAAGTTGACTAACTAATTTAATGAAGAAGACCACACATACCTACAGCTGCTATATTTAAACAACTGAAATGGTGCTGGCTAAATGAAAAGGCGATCTTGCTTATTCAGGAAATAACACTTTCAAATTACGGATATCAAAGAACTTACTTAGCGGTCTTGTCCACAATATCCGCTCCGCTATTTTACGGAAAAATGACATATAAAAGAGTGAAACACTATTTGCCTTTATAGCGCAGCGGAGCGGATGCTGTGGACATGACAATTTAGTCGTCATTGTCTGAGATATTGAAATTGATTAAAATTGTGTTTGGCTTGGCGTCACAGTGTGCTCCTACCAACGTTTGAATTTCGCCTTTCGTCGGAAGTTTCAAGTTCTTCCAGCCATACGTGCAATTCTTCTTTTTGCATGACAGCCATCCTTGAGAATGCGCATGCTCGGTCGCCGTGCCATTCCATATGTACGGAAGCGGAGACGTCAAAAACCCTTCAAGTAGTGAAATAGAAAGAATGTTTTCATGTGGGCGGAAATGCCGTTTCCGTGCACATAGAAACACTCTTTTTTTTAAACTCTTGATGGGTTTTTGACGTTTCCGCTACCGTTGCCGTACGCATGAAAACCCAGCTTTAGCCGCCTGCACGGGGAGAATGCCGTTCAAATCATGACTGTAAGCATCAGATGTGTGGGTGACGTACGTGAAAGAAACCAACAATGGAAAAAATGTAGTCGATGAAGAAGAAAATGTACGGGAAAAAACGTTGGCTTGGCAATCATTCACTCTGCAGGCGTTCAATAATGGCATTGGAATTGAGTGAGTCTAACAATTAAAGCTTATTATGAATAAGTAGAGTTGTTGTTGTTGCTGCTGCTGTTGTGTTGTTGTTGTTGTTGTTGTTGTTGTTGTTGTTGTTGTTGTTGTTGTTGTTGTTGTTGTTGTTGTTGTTGTTGTTGTTGTGGATGTTTGTCAAAATTATTTTTTACCTTTCCTATCAAAGCCCTAGGAAAAGACACACTTTTGAACAGGCAGTTAGTTAAATAATTTTGTAATGTAGATTTTTTTTTTGATGATTTGGTTTATTTATTATGTTTTACGAAGCTCAAAAAAAGGAAACTCGCGATCATGCTACATTCCAATAAATAAAAAGTTAGTTCATTAAGTTTAATGTAAAATATCATGAGCCCATGTAAACTTTCAAATAAAATCGAGAGAACTGATGTTGATTCCGCTCAAGGAAAAAAAAACGCTTTATTACATTGTGCGGTATTTGCCATACTGTTCTATGCAACATTTTGCGAATTTTGAGGTTTTCTCAGGAAAATGGTTCTAGAACTCCTAATTTCATTATGAATAAGTGTCATTTCAATTGGTCAAAAACTTTTCGAGGTATGTGTTTGTGGCGTAATGTTGTCCTCTGAAATTACACACCTCTTCAAAGTTTCGATCCTCATTATCTCGAAAAGACAAAAATGCGCTGTACACAATAGTGGAAATACCCGGCGATATAGTGTCGCTGTTCTCAATATTCGAAGCCACAATACAAGTCAATAAGGGTGGCGTTACCCAGGGTGGAGCCCATGCCATTGGTGCCACATTAGGACAAACTATATTACTGTAACAAAAATTTAGTCAGAATGTCGAAGAAGCAGTTTTCAAGGGGCGCCATTTCCCCTCTGAGAGCCAATAATTAGTAACAATGTCGTGGAACTGGTTCCGGGAACCGGGGGGTGGGGGGGGGGGG
>OZ007578.1:43465559-43468059 GCA_963931925.1 Onchidella celtica
TTTCCACACATATTTTTCGTTCTATACTGGTAACTGCCTCATTCTTCAAATGGTAAAAAAAATAAGAACAAAGGAAACCACTTGAGATGGAATCAGAATGGAATCAGCACAAAAGCATTAATGCCAAGATACGCTGCGTCATTCACAAAACTCGATGATTAACAGATAGATAGGACAGTACACAGTGTGCAGTGGTGCGCACCGAGAATTTTTGGGGAGGCCATGATGTCATGGGTTCATGATTGTGTTCGTGAAAAGGAAGAATTGAGGCAGCCAATTAGCGACACAAAGCAAATTCAGAAAAATACTTCTCCACCATTTCTAGCCTCCATATCCAAAAAAAGAACCTTTTGCAGGTCGAAAAGAAGGCACAGGTAAAATTTAACGCAGTATCGAGGTGTGTGAAGGCGCTAGGTCATGTTAAAATCATGCGAGTTTTGTTTTTTTATTACATAAGATAAGATACGGAGGGACACCCGGGAACCTAACACAGTCATGCAGTTCAGGGGCGGATTAACTCATAAAGGCCATTATTTATTCTGGAACAAATAGACTAGAGACAACCACTGTTTTCACAGATGACTGGATGGAAGGTGGGAGTGAAAGACAGTGGAAAACTCCAGGATGATGACTGATGTCTTCTTCACAAGCAGTGGCAGACATTCCAGGGGGCATCCAATCAAAGAATGAAATTAAAATTAATATTTTTGAAATTTGAAATTATCGCTGTTAACTTCATTGAACAAGCTGCCCTACAGCCCCACAAGCTGGTGTGAATGTGGATCCGTGTTTTAATAAGCGTGACCAGAGCAGAGAACCTGTTACATGTAAATACTTGAGTCTTGAGACATAATTATAATCAAGGTCTTGGCCCACGGCATCACCAAACCTCTGCACGCCGCTGTCCACAAGGTTTGTAACGTGCCTCAGAACGGCAATTGTAGCATTTAACACTAGCCATTGCGTTTTGCTTCCAGTGTCATAACTGTCCACCCACGTCGTTGGGGCTGTAACAGATGGACTTAAGCTGTGTGTCACTAACTCGGGGATTGGTTTAGATGAATACAGGTGATGACATTGATAAGAGGTTATGGCTTTCAATCAAGACGGGAAATTCTGCTGCCGCTTCCAGCCACTTCAGCCACGTCATCTCGCGCGCAGATCGCTGGTCAAGTATCTAAGCTCGATTCTGGTTATTTTAAATCGTCTTTTTCTCAGATGTATTCTTTTCATTCGCTTGGCTTCAAATCTCTCTCCCCCCCCCCCCCCCCCAAAATCAAACCAAAAAAAAAAAAGTCCACCTAATCCGTGTACGAGCTCACGGCCATCAGAATGATGAATGTCCATGATAAATCTTCATATTCTACTATTTCATGTGGCATTTTGTATGGTCTGTTTGTCTGTATCGTCGACAACATTTGATTTTCCCTTATCCCCCAGTGCATGCCATTTCCCCGCTCATCTCCTTTTTGTTTGACTAATATTTAATTCATCATCACAATTGAAATGCGTACGGGCGCTTCATAGAACCCTCTCCCCTTCCCCTGCGAGCGTGAAGGTTTTATCAAGTGTTCCTTATCAAGAAACTATACGACAAGATAAGAATCACTGTATCATCCCTTGAAGGAAACTCACTTTCACAGAGCCATTAAGAGCACATACATGGTATACATATCTAATGCATCATAAACATATTCACAACTCACTAACAGGTGATCATTACATGAAGTAAACATGGCATAGAACTTAAGTAAAATAATGGCACACATCTAGCCAGGATGTCTTGTTGAGGCGAGTGGCTGAGGGTAAAAATGGTCTTCTTATCATTCTGCGAATGGCCTAATTTTAAAGAAGCAGACCAAAAAAAAAATTCTCTATTTCAAATGTGTTCTTTGTTTTGAACACATGGTTAGTTGTTGATATAAATGTTTTTAATTTTGCACTAAGACTCAGTGAATTTTTTTTTTTAATTGCAAAATAATGAAATTCTTTCAAAGAGTTCATAGAATATTTGACAAGAAAAGAGGTGTCATTTGCAGTTGTTCCATACACTTGTGCAGTTTCATACCAGTGCCAGTGATATAGCGGGTGGTTGATGGAAGGGTCTTCCTGTTAGGGCCTCTTTCTATCCTTCTATTCTTTTATTCTGTTATATTCTGTCTATCGTTTTGCTTCTTCCTAGTACAAGCTGGCCGTTATAGTGTTTACGTGCTGTCTCCAAAGTCAAAAATCAAGTGATGTACTCACCCATGCACTTGTAATGGACTTTTCATGGCATGGTATCAGCACAAATCTTAACTTACACACCTATTACGTATTAATCCCCTCAGAAAAGACACCAACTCGTTTGCACAAGGATGAATTTAAATTTCTTACGTGCTTATCAAAGCCTAGGGGCACTTGGCTTTTTATTTACATTTTTAAAAAAAGATATAGATCACACATGCACAACCTGCATGTGCACCAAGATGCATATGTCACTTTCCATCTAGAACGACAT
>OZ007578.1:43470559-43475559 GCA_963931925.1 Onchidella celtica
TTTAACGTCGAATTTCTCAGTTGTGCAAAAGGTTGAGTTGGAACAGACAAGAAATAATGTCGTGAAATGTTTCGTACCACTACGACAGCATTCCTAGATCAGTCACAACTCTCAGTACTGTAGATATAATAAGATTAGTTTTCGAAATTGTTCGTTAAGTTGGACCCCGTTGCCTTGACCCTCCTCGAGCGGGATTCGAACTCGGTACCTTTCACGTTCAGATTAAAAGTTTTAACCACTAGATCACGTTGCCAAGAGGTAATATATTTCTGACACAGCCTCTTTCCCCACCGTACATTCTCCAACTGTAGCCTACGCTGTCATTATTGTTTCTGTTGTTCTGACTGCTATTTATGTTATCACTTCAACAACGACTGCCAATTCTCTTGCTATCACTACCATCATCACTGCCATGACTACTCAAATGCAACTACCACTATTTTAATAGCACACCATTACTAGTATTAGAACAACTATTACTACCACCACCATTACTAATACAGCCCTCCTACCACCACTACCACACCACATCTATTAGAACAACTACTATTACTACCACCACTACTAATATAACTCTGCTACTACCACTACCATCACCGCCATTTCAACTTCTGGTTCTGCCACAAATAACACTGCCAATTCAGGCTATTTCTATTGTGGGCTTACATCCCTACATTTATAACCATAATTTCTATTCTTGAAATTTTGCCTCCTTTCAAAGGCCCAAAATATGAACAATGTATTTTTATGCTTAAACAGTTGTATTTATGCTTCCAACCAACTAGTTAATAGTCAAATTGATGCTACCATGTACTAACCTCTGTAAATTACTTTCATACCAAGAAATGCCCTGTACAGCCATCTCTAGGTCTGAGCCTGCCGTTAAATACTATATAATCATACAGAGTATCATTAAACAGCCCGGAAGCCCATGTAAATGTCTGGATAAAGACCGTAACATAGTAATAAAACAGAAGTTTTGTTTTCAATTTAAAATGTACCACATTACAGTATGTATCTTGTAATTACCTCAGACCCCAAGTGAAAGTACCGGCTCAGCGATACCACTTGTGGTGACATAGTTGCAGATATCGTTCTCTCCATTACCTGTTTGGAATTCGACTCTATACAACGACTGTTAACTATTTAGTATTTCATTCTATCCGTCAGTATTTACTTCTACAATAACTGTGAATTATCCGCTCCCGTGGGAACATTTCTACACAGGTCGCTTTACTCACTCCAGTAAATTTCCGTATTTCTATTTAATTCATTTCAGCTTCTACCACTCGTTGGCATAATGTGGGTATCATGGCAAGCGCTATTCGTCATAGATAGTTGCTGCAAGCAAAATATACACTCAAGAAATAATGACAGAAGCTGACTGTGTCTGGCCCGGCTTAGTATGATAGGATCTTCTTGGATTTACTAAGAAAATACAAGAAAGTGTGTATCTATCTGAGATAGAGAGAGGTAGAGAGAGAGAGTGAGCGAGAAGGGAGAGAGAAAGAAGCAGTGTAGTGTGTTGAGCGCTTCGCAGGCACTCCATTCTGCTCTGTGGTTGACATGTTGCTTCTGTAAAGCGCATAGAGCATTTTAAATGGATATGCGCTATATAAATGCCATCCACTATTATTATTATTATTATTATTATGGTGCGCACTTCTCGTCTACGAGCAGCAGACTGTGCCATTCCGAGCTTAGTATGACAGCCTCCTTAGTTTTCACTGCCAAATTTAATTTGGTCCAACATCAGACTTCCTTCATTATTCACTTTATTTGCTGCTGTGACAGCACACCTACACAATTCCCTGCAGCGTCTACCATCACTGAGAATTAATTTCTTGAATAATTGTCACCTAATCTACTACCACGACAACATACCCATATATCAACCACTCTACCCACTGGCACGCCAGCAGTCCTAAATCAGTCACTTTACTTATTAAGTCGTCAACACTTCTACACAAATCACCTAACTTTATACTATCCTGCAGCAATAATTTGTACAACAACTTGTAATTTAATCAACTGTCATGTCTACATTCTTGTACTAATATCTCTGACTACAAACGCTCCAACATTTCTAGATCAGCCACTTAAACCGTACTATAATGTAAATTTTCCTATATACATCACCTAAAAGTCTACCGCCCTCGAGCATTAATTTCTACTATTGCAATTTAACCCACCGCCACGTCTACATCCCTGTATCAGTTTCTACTGCCAGAGATAAAAGAAACGATAAGATGAGACACTGTCTTCTTCCCACCACTAACAAAAACCGTTTGCGCGCTGCTAGGGGGCGGGGACCCATGGCGCATAGTATGAAAAGAATGCTTGATATAATGGGAGATTTGTCATGCAAAATTGTCACAGTGCCACTGTCACTAAAAAAAAAAAAAGAAAAACAGCCAGAGTGTTCCCCACAGTTATTGAGGTTATAATTCCATAACAAGTGACGTCAATCAAGGCCTATAGCGATAGCTGAACAGTGAACAAAATTCAGTATCTTCCTTATTTGGCTTTGTAAAATACGGCACTTTTCATGACTTCCGCGCGTTTGCCTCTAGGTGGCGGTGCGAAATCTGTGCACGCTAAAAGCACTATCTGTCTTATCTTATCAATTCTAGTATGCTTTGCTACAACTACGCCAACATTTCTAGATCAGCCACTTCAAACCTACATTAACGTCAGCTTTCTAGTAACCTACCGGTCAACCTACTATGAGGTCAGTATTGATATCCGAACGCTCCACTAATTATGGCGCCAACATGAGAAACTAGACGGTAAACGCTTGCTCCTTTACGTACTATGACAAGAAGTTAGAATAAATCAGAAGTGTGAAACAGCTTGATAAGTGCCAGAACGCATATTAAACAAGTGTCAAAGTGTGCATTTGCTATACCTGTCTTACATACTAACAGCTCTCCAGTTTTTCAGAAAATGGAAATAGAACAAATATCCATCACTTATCCTACAACCACTAAATGAATGACTTCTTTAACATGTCAGTATTTTCTACACCAGCTATTGAAAGGGCGTCCACTTAAATGCAAATCTGTCTCACCATCTCCAACCATCGGCAACAACACCACTATAGCAACGTCCAAAACTTCCTGGATCCCGTGTCCACAAATTGCCACCAACACCCTCTCTTCGCTGAATCTAGAACCTTCCATTTGTATCGTGAAATCAGATTTGGGAAATAACTTTTCGAGATTAATTGTGCATACCAGAGTACTTTAGATATTTGTCCGTCGGTTCGTTTTTCACGCAAAGTGAGGTTCAAAGTGGCAAAAGGTTACAAAGTAATAAAATATAAAACACAATACACGCATTTAAAGTGTCTTCCTTTCTCTTCTGGGACAGATGGGTGGGAGGGAGGGAGAAGTAAGAGAAGGGTTGTGAAAAAAGAAGAGCGGGTGCTGAACTATGTTTTAGGAGTGGGGAGATGAAGTGAATTTAGTGAACTTCGGATTGCAAATAATGAGTGAGATGCAAAAATAAAAATGGGCCGTGTACTGAAACAAGAAAGGCCATATCCCAGAAAAGACACCCCCAGGCTAGTCAAGTCTGTTTTGCTTAAGGTTTTGTGCAAAGTGTGGGCTGTGGATTTAAATGTAACCTCACACACTGGCGAGACTGAGATAATCCTGTCTTGCTAGTTTGTACACGTCAAGACGGTCTCAAGAGTCCATAGACAGAAAGAGAGACCATGCCCAGTGAGTAAAAACAAACGCAAGATAGACTTAACTCTGCTGGCTACGGACCTACATCTAAATCCCAGTACGTGTCATCTAGTCATAATAATGAAGAAAGTAATGCCCCCGATGTAGTCCTGACAGGCTTTTTAATCGCTAAACCTCAAATTCTACAGAATATCATAGCGAACGTGGGCATATTGTAATAGGTCTTGATCTTCGCTATATTTTAATGCTTTCGTTGATTTTGAGCCACAACTGAGTGTCCAATAAGCTCTTTTGAACAGAAAAAAGTATTCCGACATTTTGAGCCGGAAGAAAAGACGCACTTTCTTCGAGTAGAATTGAAAAGTAAGACGGGAAATTTCGTTCCGCGTCTCAATTTACACATTGGTGATCGAAACTGAACTTTAAAAATCACATCTGTGTATTCCCCGAGTTATCGGGCCAACTAGTATCATTTACGTACGTGATAAAAGCCCCACTATCAATGTATAGAATGGTGTTACTCAACTGTGTCAAGTTTGCCTAAAGGTGGTTTTGGAAAGCATTTTACTCTGCCAGTTAAATTTACACCATCTTACACAGAAAACAATTACACTGCTTTATTCTCAATATCTGGATATTTGATGAATTCACAATGTAGTGAATAAGGAAGTTGTTTCCGAAGCAAATTATTGGTTTATAATCTAAAGTGCCATCGGCTTGTCATGTCAGTTTTCCAGAAATAACTGCCCTGTGTTTTGGAAAATTGCAGAGAAAGCCGACAACCTCATCACCGCTATCATACTGTCTGAAAGTGGTGTCTGTGTTCCATTATTCTGTCGGCAAAAAACGACACTTTGACACAAGTTCTGTTTCACATATTAAAGGCCCACTCTCCATTTATGAAATGTACGATTGATGAAGATTGTTCTACACACAAAACAGGAACGGAAAAAAAGCTGCACGAAATAATTGACGACTGAATCAAACTAGGACACTGGGAGATGGAGTGACACGGCATATCGATGATCAAATTACTTACTTAGTGCGCCAAGCCCTTTTTTTCCGTTTCGTAGATATGTTAATGAAGACAAATCTACATCATTAGTTCACTAGGTTTTTATGCCCGTTTTGTTCTGGGGTAGTTTTGTGACCGTGACCTGATAGGAGGATTCATGGTGAGATTTCTAATTTTTATTGAAAATTTACAAGTGGTATAGAATGAGGAGTGGTGCACATGTGGACACTAATAAGTACAGGAAATATACCAGTAATTCGTTCATTAGTCAATCTGGTTTTTAGCTGGTGAAG
>OZ007578.1:43480559-43790559 GCA_963931925.1 Onchidella celtica
TTGGTGGAAAAAAAAGTGGAAGATCTAATTAGAAATCAGAAATTGCCTGGGAATCTTGGCGTGCGTAGTGTTGCTGTGACTGGTCTATCGATTGGTGTATGTGTGTGTGTGTAGGTGTGTGTGCAGTTGTGAGTCTCTGGTGTGCCTGGGTGTTTGTGTGTATATGAGTGTGTTTGTGAATGTGCGTTTATATGTGTGCATGCACGTGCTCGCCTGTTTAGGAGGATTGTACGAAGATATCAACTGTGTTCCTTGTCTTCAAAGCTATCGCTCAGATGTCGGTCCCATAGTCTAAAACTTGATCTTTATGAACATTTTGCAGTCGCTTGTGGATGTTTTTAGGGGTTTCTCCTTCATTAACAAAGAATTCAATCACTGCTCTTTGTTTACGGCGGACTTCCAAGGTGGGGGGGGGGGGGGTAGCTATTTTGAAACAACTTCACTCACACGAACATGAAATGAAATAAATTTTAACAATTCAAGTTTGAGAGCAAATGCACAAGTACCATTATGCCAAATATCTGTGCTCAGTAGGAGAGAAATTGCATTACTTTTTGACTACCCCTGGTAGATGTTATTGTGGGAAGAGTATCTAATAGCCGTTGAGGTGGTAAGTCATATAGCGCAGTGCTGGGGTTTCTTGACATCTTTATCCTTTTTTTTTTCTCTGCTCTTGTGTGTGTGTGTGTATGTGTGTGTGTCTTCATTTTCTCGTCCATTTCTTTTCCTTTCTTTCTTTTTCGTGCGTCCTATACTGAAGTTTGTGCTAAACAAATCGATGATGTATAATTCCAGCGGTTTTAAGTACGTGGCAAAATGAACCATTGTCCGTGAGTTGTTATTTTCTGCATGGCCGCTCGTCGAGAAAGTGATCAGTATAAAAAGCCAGTCTTATCTCGATGTGTCGTTCTTTAAACCCCGGAAAATGACAGTGGTATTCATATTATTTCCCTCGGGTACTGCTTACGACTCTAACTTTCCTCTTTTGAGTTTAACATTTGTATTTGGGTTTGGGCTTAACGGCACGATAACCGCCATTTTGTGTCGTTCACAGGTTTTTCATTATCTTACTTTGGGCTAGCCTTCAGCTTCTAGATATCTATAAGTAAGATCAAATAAAAGTGAAGTTAAAATTCTAACGGGGAAAGGCCCGTACTGTAAAGTCTGTCAAATTGGATCTTGTAAATATGATAAGAATCTGTTAAATCAACTTGTAGAGTTCGGCCTCTTTCAGAAATGACAAGATGCTCTGCGGGTTCACCTAAGAAAATATTTCTAACTTTCCTTCTACTGCTCGTTGTGCTTTCCTTGTATATGGCGTTTGCCATCACAGACGAAGACAAGACAAGACAAGGCAGAAGACGGAACAGACAACGAGAAAGAAACAAGAAACAGAAAATCAAGAAAACGGGGCCCAATAGTCTGAGGCCCCTGAGAAACCAAATAATATCTCAACAGATGTGCCATTCTTTGTTGTTGTTGTAATTGCTATTTTCATTTGTTGTTTTAAGTAAATAACATTGACTGGGGTCTTTTCTTGACTGTACTATCCAAAGTTTTATAAGCAGGTTGTGTTTATCATCACTTAGGATTCATTCATGGGATTTTGGAGGTTCTTAAAGTGTCAATCGGTAAAGGAGCTGATGGCCTTGAGTCAGTCTGAGACTTCATCTGCAGGAAACACAGACTAATAAATTAACCAGACTGGAGACACGAGCTTCGGGCTGTGTCGTTTTTTACGGAATTTCCCGAGCCGAGTCCGTATAACCAACATGGCCGCCGTTCGGGAAATTCCGATTCTAGTTCTATCTGCAGTAGAAATTTCTTTTTATTTGTCAAGATTGGTTGTACATGTATTGATTTCTTGGTGCGGAGCCAAACTTCCGCGTTCAGTAGGCGCATCAAAATGGTATCGCGCATCAAAATGGTATCATTCAAATTGTAGCTATGCTGAAGCGTCGGTCGATACCGTAGACCTAAAATGGCGGATGGTTCATGACCTTTCGCTGTTTTGTGACGTCACACAATGGGATCATCCAGTCTGGGTATTTTATTAGTCTGTGGAAGGAAAGACGTATTTTGACAAACCCAGATTCGATTTTGAGTCTTGGTGGAAAATATAGACAGATAGTCTAATCTTTTCAAGCAGACAGAGAAAGATACGGAAGACCGTTTTTATCCTCCGCAGTACGCCTCAACAAGGCAATATCGTTAGATGTGTGCCGTAGTTTACAACACTTTTCGTGCCATGTTACCCCATGCATTATGCTTGTTATTGGTTTGGGATAGATTCATATAATGAAATACAAGGGGACAAGGTGGTCTAAAGGCAAGGTTCGCGCCTCTCATGCCAAGGGTCCCGGGTTCAAAACCAGGCCGGTGAAGGCATGTTGGAAGTTTGGGATTTTTCTCATATTTTCGTGACACCTAGTCTTCTCGAATATGGACGAAAAAATTCGGAGGGCCCGTGTGCACGTTGCGCACGTTAAAGATACCTTGGCAGTTGGAAATCGTAAAGAGCAGGCCGAACAGGCCGCTGCCCGGGCAAAATTGAATAATTTCATCCCTATCATTCCCTCCCCCTCCCTCCTTCATTTCTCCCCATCCCCCCCCCCCCAAATAAAAAACGCCGACCGGCGCTGCACTGTGGCGACGACGTGCCAGCTCCAGTTGTAACTGGGCTGCAATGGCACTAAGACAAATTTCCCAAATGGGATTAAAGAGTTATACAAATACAAATACAAAATACATATTTTGTGCTTCTAAACACTCTGTGAAAGTAAATTCTCCTCACGGAATAATAAACTGATTTTTAGATCCAAAGCGCTAAGGAAAAATCTGCAATTGCTTAATCCTATTTACTTCTGAATCTGATTGTTCAAATCAATTCAACTATACGACGTCGAATTCTTATCTGCATCAGTTACGATAGTTTTCTGTGGCTGATGAAAGAAGAACAAAATACCATTATGTAGGTCAAAAGACAGTAAACAAATTACGATCACGTAGGACCATGAGGTAAAGTGGCAACATTATTTCATTGTCTCATTAATCTCTAAGAAAACATGATAATAGAAAAAAAAACTCTACTACGCTTGTACAGGTTTGTAAAACGCATTAACAGTTGTGAAATCACAATGAAAAAAAAACCCAAAAACCCAATAGATAGCATCATATTGTAAAGGAAGTAAGGCCCCCAATGTAATCATGAACAGCTTTTTTAACGGCTGAGCCTATCAGTATTAAGCATAGACAGACATTTTAAAAGGTCTTATAGTTCGCTATATTTTTAATGCTTTCGTTGATTTTGAGCCACAGCTAAGTTGAACAGTGTTCAGACATCAATCGAAAAGTGTGACCGGAAATTGCGTTCCGCGCCACTCTTTACGTATTTGCTAGCCGAAAGTTAACCTTAACACATCTGTGTATTCTGCGAGGAATTGTGGTGTAACAAAGGGACCTAATAGTCTTTGCTTCGAATCCAAGTGTCATTGTTAATGTGACCTGGATCTAGATAAGCAGCCGATCTTTGTACAAGGAAACTTTGCGAGATTTATCTTGCCCGGGTCGGCTAGTAAAATTAATCGACAAATACTGGAAAATGAGATCCTTCTGGTCATACATACTTCCTGTCTACAAAGAGATTTTCAGTACATACTGACGAATTGTCTTAATACTGAATTACCTTCACCGTTCAGCCATACCTTACTATGAGAAATAGCACCTTCCTCTAACAACGGCATTTTATAATAGTTTTCCTAAAGCTGGGTTTTCATGTGTACGGAAACAGAAACGGCAATGGAAGCGGCAAAAACCCACCAACTAGTAAAAAGAAAGAGTATTTCCATATGTACGGAAATGGCGCTTCCGTACACATGAAAACATTTTTACTATTTCCCTAATTGACTCCTTTTTGACATTTCAGTTGCCGTTTCCTTTTCCGTACACATGAAAACCCGGTTTAACAGTTTAGGACGAGATAGATTGTATTTATAGTTTAACTGTGACAGGCATTCCCCGTGCGGACAGTGCGGTTATATAACACATGTATTTGATAACACGAAGATATTTCCTGGAAATCGATCAGCTGTATTGCATTTTCCCAAGGGAGTTTCCTGTTGCAAATTAGAGAACATACGTCATAGTTTGTGTCTTTATCGGTGTTTACGGCCATACTTTGGACTGTGCACCGCCAAGACCCGCATTTGTGTTTTTCTATCGATCCCCCTTGAGGATTTAATCGCTATATAATAGACGTTTCCTGCATTCTTTAGGCTCGGAGCCGAGGGGCTCCACTTTTTTGTATTTTCAAAAGGGACTTTATGCGTGTTTACCACTATCTGAAAATGGTGAGTTGCTGCTCTTTTCTGACAGGGGATAGAAAGGGAAAATGAGTCATAAACCAGCAGAACACCGTGAAATGAACAAGAAAAATTTAATGAACAGAAGAGAACATGTCAGGCAATTGAATGACAAGTCCATATTTCTTGTGTTCACATAATAAGTATATATAATTAAATAATAAGTAATTAATAAAAGGACTCTTTAGTTTTCATTATTTCTTCAGGAATCGTCTTGTCACGATTATCTTTGTCAGACTGTCGTTTTACTGACTTTTCTGAAATGGATAAATTAATGGTCTGAGCAAGGGTACCGGTGTTTTCATTAAGATTGCATTTTTTACTTCATCACATTGCGAAAAGGTACGACTATAAATTGATATCTCTGGACAGTTTTTAGGATAATTATTATTATAAAAAAAAAAGAAAAAGAATTGTTCGGTTTACAGAACACTTTCTTGACAAAAGTGTCACTTACTTTAAATCGATAGTAATTATCGTAGGTATACAAAAAACAGAGAATAGGCATTACAGAGAGAGAGAGACAGTCAGATACAGACGGAGACAGGGGGAGAGAGAGACAGGTAGAGGCGGGGGAAATGTGAGCGGATCTCACGAAATCGATCAAACTTAAGGTGCAAGACCAAATTCCTGAGAAAACCCCTCCAAAGGGGGAAAAATTTTCTATAGAAACTGACATTTGCTTGAAAGTTTAGCCATTTTCTGCATTCAGCCAAAATAAAACATTTTGCTTGAAACTGCCTTAGAAACAGTTCATTTTGACTTTATAAAGAGGGATAAAAAGTTCACCTTCAGCCTGGTTTTGTCAGATATGTCCACAAATATCGTTCACAAATTAAAATCTTCACTCGTTCATCTACATGGAAAACCTTGGAAATTATTTCACCACAGACGTACTTCGGGGTGTAAAACGTTTATGGTTCCAACACTGTTTCCCTTCAGCTGAGAGCAGTTTAGTTCTGTGACTCTCGGTGTTTAAAGTCTGAGAATCCCGAAAAATGAAAGCTATTTCTCCTATCATCTACCATTAGACCTACAGGAAGTGACATCAGTAAAAAAAATAAAAAAAAACAAGAAAAAAAACAGCTAGAGCATGTAGATCAATAGCAAGAACTGCAAGGCGTCTCAAAGAACAAAAAAAAATTTGTTTTAAATGCCAGGCCAAGCAGTTCGCTGTCTGTAACGTCACATTCCTCTCTCTCTCTCTCTCTCTCTCTCTCTCTCTCTCTCTCTCTCTCTGTCTCTCTCTCTCTCTCTCTCTCTCTCTCTTTCTCCCTCTCTCTCTCTCTCTCTCTCTCTCTCTGTCTGTCTGTCTGTCTTTGACGCCTTTAGCACTGGCTAGTCGACATAAGGTTTTAGACATCCAAAAATCCGATGCCAAATTCGCTCATAAGGAGCCTCGATGTTGCCTGCGCAAAAGACTGACATTGGGTAGCGTGCCGATATGAAAGGTCACAAAGGACGGAGCTGACCAGTGACTAAGGTCCGGTCAATCAACCGTCTTTACGGTAGTCGAAAAGTACTTGGGTAAAATGTCATTTTCTCAGAACAGCCGCCACACGAAATGTTCTGGTGAGGATAGCTTTGCGTACCGAAAGTAACGCGGAGCTAAAACTGATAGACGCTCTGAGTAAAGCTACCTTAAAACCTCAAGAGATCTGAAACCAAAGATGTACGTCCTTCACTATTCACATTCTCCAGTACTCACATTATCATTGTCCAGATATAAGGCAAGGATCTGACACTACTTAAGATTTACCCTTTAATCAAGGCCTAGTTAAGTCCAGTATTGAATACAAATAAGTAGCAGACGTAATCTTCTGTTGTTGTTGTTGTTGTCGTTGTTTACAGCCCAAAGAAGGCACCAAAGAAAAGAAAGTTCCTTTTTTTTATATAATTCATGGTTAACCACCAGTTTTATTGTTATTTGGTGCAAGCATTGAGCTTTTAATATAAAACCTATTTTTTCTTTTATGAGGCCACATTTGAGGAATTATTGAATATCTTCGTCTAATTATGCCTTGTTCTTTTGTATGCACGCGGTGTTTGACAATGCAAGAGCTAAACTCCAGTTAGAATGACATAGCGGAGCCTTACCCCTGTGGGATATCTAACTAATTTATATCTGAGAGGCTGAGGAAGAAGACTGACAGCTTTGGCCAACGGACAAAATGGGCATGACTATTGTAGGCATGTCGCTTAATTCTTGTCTGTTCTTTCTCCATATTTTTGAAAAACTGAAGATCTTGTTGTATGTAGAAGAGGTATCATAAATGCACACTTTGACACTTGTTTAAAATGCGTTGTGGCACTTATCAAGTTGTTTCACGGTTCAAATTAATTCTAACTCCTTATCATAATACTAAAGCAGCAAACGTTTAACGTAGGCGTTCTAAGTTGTGTATAAAGTTGGAAGTAAGGTGCGATGCGACCAAATGATAATGAAACTATGTAAGACTGCGGATGGACAACAAAAAAATCTCAACAAAGACTGTGGTTGTGAATGGAGAATTCTGTATTGGAAATGTCGCAAATCGAGTCTTGCTCTGCAAATTCTCTGTTCTCAACCCTAGGGAACATGACGCTGGTTTTCCATAATTATTGCGATTTATGGAAGACCAGTTTCCACCATTGTACATCATTTCAACTAATATTTCAAATTAAATCATTACTGTAAAGGAATCAGCGCGATGTGACTCGAAGTTTGTAAACCTAATGTAAAACTTCTTTCGCTTGTAAACTCGACATTATGCTACAGTTGCTCAGGACTGAGATCAAAAATAAAATAATCGAAATAAGCACAAAAGTAAGTTAATCATAATTTATTGATCAGCATGGTAGAAAAAAAACTCTTCATATGTTACCCGATGGTATTCAGCAGAATTATATAGCTATGAGAAAACAAAACAAAACATACATTGGTCTTAAACTGCTCACGTGATCTTTCTTTCAGTGAAAGTGTGATCTGTGGTTTCTGCTTCAATCTCTTAATAAGAAATGATTGTCTACAAACTTCATTCCCCTGCACTGATCGGTTACTTAAGAATCTCATTATCATCCATTACTGTCAGGTGAGAAACATCTAGAGCAGTGTTTCTCAACCTTTTTTGTCTCACGCCCCACATCAATTTAAAAAAAACGTGCGCCTCCATATGATCGGACAAAGTTAGTGCACATTACATATAAAAAGATTTTCTTTTCAAATATTATGTATTTGGTAATCAAACATTTTTTAAAGTTTTAATTAAAACTTTATTTCAAGTACAACACTTAAGTTGAAATACCCTATGAAATTAAGATTTCTATGACAAGTCCCTATTCCACATTCTGAAATCTCATGTCCCATCAAAATATTGCCACGCCCAAGCTTGACAAACACTGCTCTAGAGCCAATTCCACAGATTTTGATCCTGGGAAATAATTATTGAGTTCTCCAGCGGCCCTGGATAAATTTACAGTAGAATCATAATCGCTAGTATTTTTACGCAAAAAACCAATGAATATTAAATGAATGGCGGCTGGCTTGAATTTCGCTAAAAACGGACTAAATAGTTTGAAAAGTTAATATTATCCTAGCCAATGAAACGCAAAAACACATTAGGCCTGATGGCAAATTTTATTTATTTTGTCAAATTACAGTACTGTATTGTAGAGTGTACCAAATGTTTATTTGTTCCAAAAAGTTTTGCATTGATGTAATTATTATTTAAAACAAGGAAGTAAGGACGACAATACCGAGCAAGATAATGTTTACTTTTCTGTACATAATTTTTGCTTTGTTGGTTATTTTCATGTAGCAGAAAGAAAAAAAAAAAGCAATGCTCCATACTGCTTTACGTGATGGATCACCGGTAAAGTTACTGAGGATAACATGTCACAAAGAGCAGCAAATTTGATTACTGTTTCCCACAGTTTCCAAGGGTACTCTGTCGCCATATGGAACAACTTATTCAAAAACATAGCCCCTAGCCCCATAGGTAAATCAGACCGTAGACAGAGAGGAAATGGTTCAGACATCAGAATGGCCCAAATACTACAACTTCATCAGTCACACGACTCGGACTTGAGAAAAACACGCGACGGATTTCCATCTTTGACCAACTGACCTCTCAACTTAGAGAGGCGTGCCGGAAGTGAGCGTCGATGTGAGGGCTATGTCAGGATTCGCCAGCGAAGAACGAAGAATTGGGACATTTATTACGTTCAATCAAATTTCTGATGCCATCTTGCCTTTCCATATCAAAAAAAAAAAGATTACGTTCCTTCTATGCCCTCTGGCACATCGAAAACTACAATATTCATTAAAGACGCCGTTTCCACCGCGACTTTTCTGTGGTTTTTATAATATTTCGTCCATTTCCACTGCTGGTGTCGTTACGTTATGTTGTTGTTTGTTTGTTGTTGTTTTTTCATGATTTCAACAAATGTCTGTAGTTCCTAATATCAAATTCATTTCAACTTAAGGTGGGCATTCGGAATTTTATGATCTTGAAACACCGCAGAATATTCCAAATTGTATCGAATTGGCTGAACCAAATGGAGAGCGCTTAGACATCGCATTTAATCAGTGACTAAACTAACGCAGTGACTACACAGTTAAAAGTATTGCAGGTGCACGTCTTGTGCTCGCTCACAAAATCTCAGTATAATTTATTGTGTGGATGTTCCGCGGAACATTGGTTTCTGCATAAATACATTGTGAATGTTGACAATAAGCATCTCAACTCTTGATCAAATTCAAGTGCTCTTTTATTTGTTTTGTTTGTTTGTTTTGCTTGGACGGAAAGGAGGGTTGGGGGGGGGGGGGGGGAGTAGGCTCACATAGGTCGGTTAAATGTGTGAATCAGTAAAACAATAATCATTTAACAATTTATTATCAATACCATAAAATAAAAAATACACAACATTAACAAAATCATGGAAACACAGTTCTAAGTGTACTGTCTTCAAAAGGGGTGTAGAATGAAGTGCTAGAGAGATATGAAAGTAGCTGATGAAATATTACTCGGATGGGTGGGATTATCACATTTTAGAACAGAACACAGCTGGTTAACGCAATTATGAAGTTTTATCATACTAACTGTAAAGGAGGTAGAGGACATACATGTAAGCATTTAAAACTTCGTTACTACGTGACTAAGAATTATGGAACCTTGTATGCAAAATTGCAACATTTACTCACAATAAAAACTTGAAAAATTTGAGCAGCGCTTGACGAAACAATTTACTTGCGTAATTAAGGAAATGTTCATGCATAGTAAATGTGTAATAAGAAGTAGATATACTTTTAGATAATCCATTTATTTATATAGAATTATACAAGGCGCTTAAATTTTTTATTATTTTATTTTTTGAAATCCGACCATCTTATTCGGTGGGTCCTGTTCATTTATCAGTTCAGCCAAAAGAAGAGTCAAATAGACTTATTGGTCTGTCTCTAAAATTTAAGAAATACAAAACCCAATCCACCTTGGATATACGAAACAAAATTGATTTACTCAAGTCAGATCCACAATAATAAGAAATTCAATAGTTATCTGTCCACGTCTGCATCATACTATACAGTAATCTCCTTTCAATAAATATTCAAAGACAAAATTATATGGGGTCTTACACAAGTAGCGAAAGAAACTGAAACGAATTTGAAACGACTTACGTAAGGGATCTTCTCAATAACCAACAGATGTGTTTATTATCCTTTTCAGATTTTTATTTTTGTTTGGATTAACCAGGATATGCGTTTAGGTCTTTATGTTAGGAGGTTCGCTGCCATTGGCATTTACACCTCACTTTTTCTTGTTTTATTTCTCTTGTTGTGGTAGGGATTCGTTTTTTTTAGAATTTTGCCGGGTCAGAGGCCTTGTACGGCCTGCTCTTCACGATTTCCTACTGCCACGGTACCTTTAACGTGCGCAACGGGCCCTCCGAAGTTTTCGTCCTTATCCGAGAAGACTAGGTGCTTGATCCTACCTACCATAGGATCAGGGACAAGAAAATAAGAGAAAAATCCCAAAATTCCAACATGCCTGCACTGACCCGGTTAACCAGGGCATAGAACAGAACTCTAATCTTATAACCAAAGAAGGGAGTGGGACTTCCCTCGTAAATCTTGTCAATCTCGTAAGTTGCATTATCAGGTTGTCTCATATAGGTACCATTAAATACCTTTGACCCTAACACTGTACTTTTAGAATTATTTGGGGAATTTTCTAAAGTAATTCCTATGGATCTGTATACAAATGGTATATAATAATAATATCAGTAAAGCATACCGTAACGGTACGTACGGTTGATTACACTGGTATTATAAAAACCACAGTAAATCTATGAAGACGCAGCAGGCTTGAAGCAAAGTCAAAATATGGCAAAAAAGAAAAAGTTGTATACATGTAGCAAAGCCTCGTTTTGACTTCTTTTTTTTTTCCTGAAGAAGGTTATTGTACCGAAAGCTTGAGTTTCATCCCTTTTCCTTTACTTGTATACTTTCCGTACTCTTTCTTACCCGAGCTGGCTTTGCTGCATACAACTTTTTCTTTGAGTCATATTTTGACACAGTTAGGTTGCAATACGCCGTGGTTCTCGGCAATTATCATTGCGTTATTATTAAACCTTGCACAGTGGAAAATTTTTCTCTGTGCGTTTTAGGAGTGATACATGATCCTATAAAATTAAGTTTGAAGCTTGTTAGGGAGGTATCATACTAAGCCCGGTCATTCACAGTCAGTTGCTGGCAGACAAGAAGTGCACACCATAGTTTCCTATATTTCCTTAGTAAATCCGGAGAGACTTTATCATATATATGTAAGCCCGGGTCAGTCACAGACAGCTTCTGCCATTATTTCTTGGGTGTACATTTTGCTGGCAGCAACTACCTGTGGCGTTCTGGGCTTAATATGGTAACGCCCTTAATCCGTCACAGGATCTCAGGATTACGATAAACTTATCGAAATGTCCCATTTGACTTTCCATCTTATTACGGAATAGCAAAGCGGGAAAAAAAAGGGAAAAAGGGCTAGCATTTCGTTATCACCATACTCTTTTATTTTTGTTTTATTTCACTTGATTCACAGAACAAGATTGTGTTTCTCCGAAATTTGAAATTTTATTTCGTCTTTTGTCGGAAGTTGCAAGGCATCATGGGAAAGTGGCTGGTTAAGATAGAAAGTAACACAGCTGACCATAGGCCGGGAAAAGAAAATCTTAGCTGGCCTCTAAATTCAGTTTCGTTACACACTCCGTGGGAAAGATTTAAATTATTATTGTTTCGATGTGTTCCTAGTCGAAAAATGGAATGTTATCATTCCTCAATGTGCACATTCCTTTTAAGATACTGATTTTCACATCTTTTATGATTTGTGCATGCAGCACTCTCATGTTTCGTCCACCGAAGAATTTCATTTCTTCTTTTTAAGCTTACATACAAAATTCGTCCTTTTTTTTCTTCTTTTTTTTTTTTTAATAAGCGAATCAAATATTGTATTCTTTTCACTATTAACTATTGTCTTTTTTAAAAGCTATGATCAGGCCAATTCATGTAAAAATGTGTAAGATTTGAAATAACAACACTGATTTTTTTAGAGCGAATGTAGTTGGTTTGTTTCTTTTGATGTCCTAGAACCTGGTGAACATTTCGGCAACCAACAATTCCACACAGCCTCATTTTGAACACTCATAACATGGGGCCGATTTCTTGAAATATTTGCATGGAATGGGGGTAGGAGGAGGCGGGGATGGCATGCAAAACATCACGGTCAACGGTCAACGTCACAATTTTGGTGTAACCAATAACCAGGATTTTTGTTCTCATTTATCTTTGTGTATTATGTTTCTCTCATGACAGTAAAACGTAAGGGGTGGAGCTGGCCTTTTTTTTTTCAGCGAGACGTCCAAGTGTCTTCCAGATTTTTTAGAAAGCGAAGAGCCATCAGTATTCAACATGACAGACACGGCATTTTTCAGTTTTAATCATCTATACTCAAATGCTTGTGTGAAGAAATTCATGTCCATCTTAAATGACAGCCACCATCCCCTGTTTCATCAGGTTTCTAGATCATCCAAGAGCAACAGAATAATACACATGAAAGCAAACAGGGAAAGATACAGAAGATCATTCTTGCCTTCAGCAATTCGCCTCAGCAAGTCATCTTATAGATAGATGTGTGCCACATTTCATTAAGGTTCTTTCCATGTCACGCCATGTGTGTCTGTTATTGACTTATTGAGTTTGTTTATTTATAATGATACGTGAGATGTATGTACCACATGTGTGCTGTTAAACACTCTGTGAAAACGAATTTCCCATATGGGATAATAAAGTGATTCTTATCTTATCTTATCTTATCTATTCAAGCTCCAGTATGTAATTCTATAATAAGGGGCGTTCTCTCACAAGGCCGCCCAATTTACTTAATAAGTGATTACTGTTTTGTGGGCATGTAAAAATACGAGGGAACTATGTAGCATTGGAGCTATAGCTATACATGTCGTGACCTTAGTTCTTGTTTGTTCTATCTCCATTTTCTGAAAAACTGGAGATTTTTTAGTCAAAATTGGGCAGAAAGAAAAGGTTGTATGTTGCAAAACCCCGCGTGAGAAATAAAACCCAAACAATACAAAGCAAACTTTAAAACCCAAACAATACAAACAATTGTTTGGGTTTTACTTCTCACGCGGGGGTTTTGCAACATACAACCTTTTCTTTTTGCCCAACATTTTGACTTTGCTTATAGCCCTGCTGCGACCCCACAGTTTTTCTGTGGTTTTTATGATATTTCGTGGAGATCTTTTAGTATGTAGAAAAGCTATAACAAACGCACACTTTGACACTTGTTTAAAATGCGTTGTGGCACTTATCAAGTTGTTTCACAGTTCGGATTTATTCAAACTCCTTATCATAATACTATAGCGGCAAACGTTTAACGTCGAATTTCTGTTGTGCAAAGAGCGGAGTTGGAACAAATAAGAACTAAACCAGCGTTGTATTTTTAAAAAAAGCATTACAATGTCTCTCTTTTTTTACCCCTGAGGTCTACAAAAAAAAAAAAAAGGTTACGTCTTACCTTGTCAGAGTCGAGATCTGCGCTCTCGTCATCGATTGGTAATGCGGAAGTTGTTGTCGGGCCCAGCATCATCGCCAGCAACACCACCAACAGACAAGTGAACACGCCGACAAACCACTTACAAGACATGTCGAAAGAGATTCGAAAAGTTCAGAAGGCTATGCTTTCAAAAATTAACAAATCGGCTAAAAGTTATTTTTAAGAATAATCGTTAGTCTACTAAGTTCTCTTTGCTGAAAACTTAGTTTGGCGTGATACGCTATGTAATACAAATCTGCTGTAGAAAGCTACTGGTCTAGCATATTAGCGTTTTGTTTGTGGTTTTGAGCAAGGCAGAAAAGGCCTGAAATTATTGTTTATAACTTTTAAAACCTCGTGTGGTCTCTTGCAATGCGTTGAATTAGACTCCGCCTTTACGGGGTTTTTATATTCACGGTGGACACAATGGCGAGGCAAAGAATTCGCTATCGTGAGTCGCACGTCAGACAGCACTCACCCCCGCCCCCTCAACGTCTATGGTGCGCCGTTGCTGCTAAGGGGCTCATGTAGCTGAGCATGTATGGCCAGACACTTTGAAAAATGTAAAGTTTATAGATCTATGGCTTTTATCTATCACTATTTTCTTCTGACTTGATTAGAAATAAGGCCCCACGGTGAGGAAGTTAACATGTGTATGTCACTTCCACCAATAAAATATACCATAAAGTATTTAAAGAAATGTTTATATATTAGTTTCAAGCACAGTCAGCAGTAATTTTATTGTTTCATAAAATCTATCCAGCTGTCTATCTGCCTGTCTGCCCGTCTGTCTGTCTGTCTCTCTATCTATCTCTCTGTCTATCTGTCTGTCCGTTTGTCTATCTATCTATCTATCCATTTATCTGTCTATCTATCTATCTATCTATCTATCTATCTATCTATCTATCTATCTATCTATCTATCTATCTATCTATCTATCTATCTATCTATCTATCTATCTATCTGTCTGTCTGTCTGTCTATCTATCTATCTATCTATCTATCTATCTATCTATCTATCTCTCTCTCTCTCTATTATTATGCGTGTGTGTGGATGTGTATGTGCATGAATATGTAGGTATGTGTTTGTGGGATTCACCTCTCTTCTCGTCAGTCTAACACTATCCACAGCTCCTCCTTTTCCTTTCATTATTCATCTTTTTCTTCCCTTAATAATTACATTCCATATTTTTGTCAGCATAAGTATCTTTTGTTTTCCTTTTTGTTATTCTCACAGATTTTTTTCTCCCTGTTCTATTTTTCTTTTCGTTTTGCTCTTTCCTAGTCTGTCTTCCACTCGATTGTAATAGTTATGGTTTTTTTTTCTCTCTCTCTCTCTATCTATCTGATCTTTTTTCACTTCTCTCACTGCCCCCCCCCCCACCCTGGCAGCTCTTCTCTGTGAGACATTTCCTATTTCCCAACCAGCAGGATCTACTATTGGGCCTAGCGAAGACATGCGACTTCCTGTCCTATTGCCCTCGTGTCCTAGTCTCCTGTTCCCATTGACTGTGTATCGAGTCTGCGTCTCTCATGTGTGCCCATCTTCATTTATTTGAGATAAGATATAAGATAAGATAAGATAAGGTAAGGATCCACTTTATTGTACCACGAGGGAAATTCACCTTCACAGAGCGTTTAATTAAGAGCACATACATGATACACACACCTAACGCATCATTACATAAACATATCATAACTCACTAACACGTCCCTTTAGAGTTAGAATGACAAGGTTCTATTTCCCTTCCGTCAACTTTTGAGAAATTGGTGACTAAAGTTTCGTGTGCTGATAACTGTTAGAGGGTTACAACTTTATTCTTTTTAGAAATGCTTACAAATTACACACCCAATCAGCTTGATGCTTTGACACATTGTGGAAAAGGCCTGTAGAAGTAGTGTGTAGTGTGTAACTCGGTTCAGCGAAAACGTGTAGATAGAACCTTGTCATTCTAACGGGACGTTGTGGCATATTATTACACGAAGTAACATGGTAAGGAACTTTTGTAAAATACGGCACAGATCTAGCTATAATGTCTTATTGCGAAGTGTTGAGGGCAAAAACGATCTTCTGCATCTTTCTCTGTTTTGCTTAGAATTTAAATTTGCCTGAATTTCAAAATACGTGACAACAACACAATAAAATGGCATATGTGCACTGTGGCTTACAATTTGGTTCCTGGTGGGTATGTTCTCACTATGTAAAAAGCTGGATAACAATAAACACATGAAACTTTCGGAGATGGAAAGTAATAGAGTTAGTTAGGTTTTCACAGAGTTTGTGCAGAAATTGTTCTGAAAAGTAATTAGATCCCCCCCCCCTCCCCCCCCCAAAAAAAAAATTGTGAGACTATGGATTGCCTTCGCCACATTTTCTCTCCACTGTGTGTTAAGATTTTTATTTTCTGAAGGTCTCTGAGCTGCCCATGGCATTTGCTCCTGTCTTTTCCTTGTTCTTGTTTTGTGTGTGTGCGCGTGTGTGTGTGTGTCTTTGTGTGTGTGTGTGGTATCGATTAGTTTGTTGTTTTTTTTTCATTTTGCCAGGGCAGCGGCCTTGTTAGGCCTACTCTTCTCGACTTTCAGTTGCTGCGGTTATCTTTAACGTGGGCAACGTGCCACACGGGCTCCCCGAGTTTTTCGTCCTTATCCGAGAAGTCTAGGTGCTCGATCCTACCTACCACAGGATCAGGGGTAGGAATTTTTCCCCAAATGTCCAACATGCCTGCGCCGACCGGGAATGGAACCCGGTACCTTCGGCATGAGAGGCCATACCCTTGCCTCTAGACTAACGTGTCCATCTTCCGATTCTCCACTAAGTATCACCATTCTATAAATAGCTCAATCGCGTTGGAAGAAATGGTCAACTCAAACTGTGCCAAAAAGAAAAAGTTCCTTGTAGCAAAGCCTCGAAATTTGAAGGTTTTTTTTTTGTTTTTTTAATATATATTATTTTGTCGCAAGCAGGAAGGCGCTTTATACAGGCGTGAACAAGGACCAAAAAAAAGTTATAGGTCATCTTTGAAAATAATCAAAATCCTTTAGTTCCATTGCAAAAAAATACCATGTACAACAATGAACCATTTTTTTCAAAACATATTTTCAAACAGATACCAATACTAATATGGTGGCATATTTTCAGATCGATTTTTCTAGTTCATCCAGGGGTTAACCGCGATGATAAATATACCATATTTGCTTTTAATATCATGGACAAATATTCGACCATGGTTTTCCACAATAGTTCTTGTGTAGAGAACTAGAGACAGAGACGCTGGGAATGATGAAAACATATTGTTCCAGAGACTATAATACAATGAGGAAACACTCCTTAAATTTGATCAGATACTATCGAGATTTAGAACAAATGACTGAACGTGTTCCCATACATTCCATCACCACTCCCATGTACCTCATGTCATCTCGCGAGGGTGAGAGTTGACAGCCCACGTTCATTTCTCCAGGTCTGTCCTATGGAAGTCGGAGCACTCAGGTCCATAGTTTCTATCTATCTATCTATCTATCTATCTATCTATCTATCTATCTATCTACCTATCTATCTATCTATCTATCTATCGGTCTGTCTGTCTGTCTGTCTGTCTGTCTGTCTGTCTGTCTATCTATCTATCTATCTATCGGTCTGTCTGTCTGTCTGTCTGTCTGTCTGTCTGTCTGTCTGTCTATCTATCTATCTGTCTGTCTGTCTGTCTGTCTGTCTGTCTGTCTGTCTGTCTGTCTATCGGTCTGTCTGTCTGTCTGTCTGTCTGTCTGTCTGTCTGTCTGTCTGTCTGTCTATCTATCTATCTCGCGACCTCAGTTCTTGTTTGTTCCAACTCCACTTTTTGCACAACTGAGAAATTCGACGTTACACATTTCCGGCTTTAGTTATTATGATAAGAAGTTAGAATAAATCGAAACTGCGAAACAGCTTGATAAGTGCTACAACGGATTTTAAACAAGGGTCAAAGTGTGCATTTGTTATAATTATCTCTTCCACATAGTAATAGATCTCCAGTTCTTGTTGTTGTTGTTTTCAGAAAATGCGGATAGAACAAACAAGAACTGGGGTTGTGATATAATTATAAACTATTTTCATATTCTGAAAAAAATTCAGCTACGTTGGGCAGGACATGTTGTCAGAATGCCCGACTCCAGACTCCCTAAGCAAATCTTCTTCTCTGAGCTCTCCAATGGAACGAGGAATGTTGAGGCCCCAAAGAGACGTTACAAAGACACTTTCAAGCAATCACTGAAGGCCTTTGCCATTGATGTGAGTGAGTGGGAAAAGCTCTCGCTTGATCGAGCAAATTGGAGGGCGGCCCTTACCAGAGGCAGCAAAGCATGGGAAGCTGACAGAGTCCAGCAGGCTATCAAAAAAAGAGAACGGCGCAAGAAAAGGCCCAGTGGTACTGAACCAACAGAGCACTCTTGTCACTTATGCGGGAGGGTCTTCAGGGCAAAAATAGGACTTATCAGTCACATGAGAAGCCATAAGTCATGAAAGAACAGTCTTTCCATTCTGTCCTCTGTGTCCTTTAGTTCTCTTTATTGTCCATGTGTTGAAATTCTCAACAATTTCTGTTCTTTATTCCTCTGGTGTTGTTAAGGTCATCATCATACCTGATGGACGAACTATTATTATTATTATTTTCATATTCTTCACTTGCACTGCGGATGAGTTTGTCTTTGCCTTGTCGCCCATTTCTCACTCGCCCCATCATTGTCTGTGTTCTTCTAAAAGCGCTGCCCACATTGGGGACATACTTTAAATATTGCCATATTGACCAGCGTCCACACAGCGGTCAATCTGTCTAATTCCCTAGTCCATGGGGATCCTCGTTCCAAAGTCTTGTTTGTCCCTTGTGGTCAATATTATTATGCCCACCAACCCTTACAAACTGGTTTTATTCAGCGATCCCCAGCCTCAGCACCGCAACCCAGAGTCTGCGAAATGGTCATTCTACAATGTTAACAATAACATAGGTGTTTTTTTTTTATTTAAAAAAGGGGGTCTCACACCCGTGGGGTCGAAATGGTGCTTGGCTCATAATTAGGGGTGAAATAGACTAAGCCTGGTGTGTGCGCCAGACTGGTGTCTCGCCCCCTTTAAATTTTGCTTCACACTAGCACAATAGCCACTGCCCGCTGGATCGCCGTGTGTGTGTGTTAGGTCCTTATTTTAAGAGGTTCGCTGCCATTGGCATTTACACCTATTTTTTTGTTGTGATAGAGATTAGTTTTTTCTAATTTTTCCTCGGCGTCGGCCTGTTCGACCTGCTCTTTTCAATTTCCAACTGGCAAGGTATCTTTAACGTGCGCAACGTGCACATGGGCCCTCCGAATTTTTCGACCTTGTCCGAGAAGACTAGGTGCTCGATCCTACCTACCAGGGAATCAGGGACAGGAAAATATGAGAAAAATTTAAAAATTCCAACACGCCTGCACCGAACAGGATTCGAACCCACCGCGTCCCCCTGAGACATTTCTAGTTCCTTTGGAGACAGACACAAAATACTGTTTTTGCCCTCCCCAATCCCGCTAGATGTGTGCCGTATTTTACTAAGTTTCCTTAATACACGTATATTATTTCATGTACTGTTACTGAGTTTATTGAGTTCTGATATGTTTCTTCGTTGATGCGAAAGGAATGTGTCCCGTGCACGTGCTTTTAAATGCTATGTGAAAGAGAATTTCCTACAATGAATAATAAAGTGATTTTTATCTCATTTTATCTTTCTTATTTATTGCCTTTTTTCTTTTCTTTTTGTTGTTTTCTGTTTGTTTGTTTGTTTCGTTAGTTCCAATCGCGAGGCTTTCCGACATACAACTTCCATTCCCTGTGTTTCAAAACTAACATTATTTGTTTGATTTCATTACAGGTGTCCAAACCCCGGCAGTCTCATAGACATGTACTGTCTGTGAAACTTGAATGTTGAAGTAGACTTCCTCTCTCATTACATTTACTGTCTGTATCGGATTCAGCGTAGTAATATTCATTGGATACGGACTAGTTCCACAAAATAATAAAGTAGAGATCAGATTAATGGGGTTATATAAAATATAATGTAAAAAAGACAGTTTCTATTTACTTCATAATTCAGTGTTATATCATTTATAACCTAAAGTCAGGGAGGACGACAGAGGTTTTAAGATCGCTCAACTTGACAGAAATTTCGATCCCGAGCTCGTTGACCTGAATAAGATATATGCAAAACAATTTTTGAGAATTTACCAATGTAATAATGTTGTATCGGAACTACTTATCTCGACTTGGGAGACTTAAAACAGAAAAAGGGTCTGAATACCAAACATAAATAGGCAGGGTACTCAAGAAAGACTGTGAAAGGCGCAAAGTGGCCATCAACGTGCCCACGTGAAGTAAAATCCAAACTCAAGCTCAAACTGAACGGGAAACAAACTGTGACGCATCTGGTCAATTCAGTAATTACGCCGGATTTCGGTCATAGATCATATTTAACTCATTTAGGCATTTTATTTATTTATTTAAAAAAGAAAAAAAACACAGTTTGCGCACACATTAGAGAGAAACTAAAGACAAAATCGACCAAAAACCTCAATTTCCACCAATGTCATTCTTGGCCAAATAAAAGTGCCGTTTCCCCGGTTCAGATATCGCTTTTTTTTTTTTTTGTTCACTAATTTGAGAAGTTTCGTCACAAATTGCGACCTAAGTTCTTATATATTCTATCTCCATTTTCTGAAAAACTGGAGATCTTAGATTATGTAGAAGAAGTATAACAAATGCGCACTTTGACACTTTACAAAATGCATTGTAGCACTTATCGGGGCGTTTCAAAGTTCCAGTTTCTTCTAACTCCTTATCATAATAATAAAGCTGCAAATGTTTGGTGTCGAATTTCTCTGTTGGGCAAAAAGCGGAGTTGAAACAAACAAGAACTAAGGTCGTAAACTATTAGAAGAGAATCGTGTATTACAGTGGGCGCTGCCAAATTTGGGGACACAAATAGATGAATCTTGGTCCCCCGACGATAAAATCTGGGCACTGCTCATGAAAGTCCCTATAACTCCCAGGCATGGGATCTAGAGCTGAATTATGGGTTGTATATCATGTAACATCTGTCAACTGAGCTTGGAAAGAACACTGGACCACAGGATGGTGCTTTCATTGGCTCATTTATTTGCACGGTCATTTCTAAATCAATTTTGGCCACGAGAGATCCCACACCAGGGCAGAAATGCAAATGAGTTGTACATGAAGTCAAATCAGTATTGCGTGGGAGTATGCACTGTAGACTTATTATTTTAATCCTAGGGATTGATTTTTTTGTTGTTGGTTTTTTGTTTTCTTTTGGTACTAGATGAGGTACTCGGCATTATCCGGGATAAACCTGTGAACCCACCGTTCTCTCTCTCTCTCTCTCTCTCTCTCTCTCTCTCTCTCTCTCTCTCTCTCTCTCTCTCTCTCTCGCTCCCTCTCTCTCTCTCTCTCTCTCTCTCTCTCTCTCTCTCTCTCTCTCTCTCTCTCTCTCTGGTCTAGAAAGCCTCCTATATTCTACAGTCTTATCACAGATCCCATGCGCACCTCTGAAATTCCCCAGTCAAAGAAATACCATGACACATTTTTTGCACCTCGCTGATACTTCCGTTCACAGGCATTGTATCTTGATCGTTTTTCCTGCCTAATTGGTCATGCCCGAAAGTCATAGCACTTACGCAGACATTGTGTGCTACATCAACACAACCATTTTCAGCTCATTTTCATACACGTCTTGTGAATGTTCTTTTTTTGCCGGGACACAAATTGTCATCTTCACAAAGAAATCGTGGCGGAAGAAGAAGAGAAAAAAAAAATAGATATTACACCGCCAAAGCTAACCATTTTGGCAAAGTTATGAATCACAGTATTTTAACTCCTTCGGGACTGTGGTAGTTATGGTTTGATTTTCATAGTCCTTTTACATTTGAACTGAATTCTTTCGGTTTTCCCAAAAGGTGTATGGGAGTGAGTGCGTGAGTGAGTGAGTGATTGAGTGAGTGTGTGAGTGGGTGAGTGGAGCGAGTGTGTGAGTGAGTGTGTGAGTCAATTTGTGAGTGAGTGAGTGAATGTGTGTGTGAGTTAGAGAGTGAGTGAGTGAGTGAACGAGTGAGTGAGTGAGTAATTAATTGTGTGTGTCAATGGATAGGTCAATCTGTCAACCACAAAAAAAAATAAAAAAAAATAAAAAGGTAAATCATTTATTTCTATTAAGTCAATAATCTAATTATTTAGTCATCCATTAATTTAAACAATAAAACTCAAATTAACTTAAATAAAGTCAAAAGCCTTTCAATAAAATGTTCACAATCATGATCGCCTTTCCCAAACGTTTATTTTAATTTTGTTTCGTTGGAGTTAATGTCCCTTCTCAGCATAAATAAGTAGACTATGAAGGGGAGCGGGAGTAGTTCGGCACCAGTAAATGAGCCGACGAGGGAGTGCTGTGAGGGCTTTCGAATTTGGCAGTTTTGGGGTTGTTGTTGTTTTTTTCCCTTCCCCTTTTAAAACTAAGTGACATTTTGTATGGGACTATTTGATTTGTTTCGTTAGACAGACATCCAAAATTCGGTTTTTGGATTATGAGTCTACGATTTTTATTATTGTTATTGTTGTTGTGGAAAAAAAAAAGTAAATAAAATAACACATTTCAATTCATCACCATACTTCCGAAGTCTACCCCAGCAGCCCCCCCCCCTCCCCAATCCACCCGACCCGTGTGCCTATTTCACACAATGGGGTCAACCCATCTCCTTCTCACTACCCTCACCCCTTCCCCCCACCCACCCTACCCTCCCCCCCCCCCCCACAGAACGTACTTACTTTATGGATGGTCCCCATAAACACCCTGAGAAAATTAATGTGTTCGCTTGGATCTTGTCCGAGTAGGATTCGAATCCTTCAACTTTTCGACCGGATCAAGCTCTCTGACCATCAGGCCACTGCCCTGAAAAGTTTAGGTAGTGAAATGTTTTATAATAATAATAATAGTTCGTCCATCAGGTATGATGATGACCTTAACAACACCAGAGGAATAAAGAACAGAAATTGTTGAGAATTTCAACACATGGACAATAAAGAGAACTAAAGGACACAGAGGACAGAATGGAAAGACTGTTCTTTCATGACTTATGGCTTCTCATGTGACTGATAAGTCCTATTTTTGCCCTGCAGACCCTTCCGCATAAATGACAAGAGTGCTCCGTTGGTTCAGTACCACTGGGCCTTTTCTTGCGCCGTTCTCTTTTTTTGATAGCCTGCTGGACTCTGTCAGCTTCCCATGCTTTGCTGCCTCTGGTAAGGGCCGCCCTCCAATTTGCACGATCAAGCGAGAGCTTTTCCCACTCACTCACATCAATGGCAAAGGCCTTCAGTGATTGCTTGAGAGTGTCTTTGTAACGTCTCTTTGGGGCCCCAACATTCCTAGTTCCATTGGAGAGCTCAGAGAAAAAGCTTTGCTTAGGGAGTCTGGAGTCGGGCATTCTGACAACATGTCCTGCCCAACGTAGCTGAATTTTTTTCAGGTGGCAGAAGATGCTCAATTCCTTGGCACGATTGAGGACCTCAGTGTCTGGAATTTTATCCTGCCATTTGATCCTTAGGATCTTTCTAAGGCAGGCCAGATGAAAGTGATTTAGCTTTCTGGCATGCGATTGGTACACTGTCCAGGTTTCAGCCCCATAGAGTAGGGTGGGAAGGACCACAGCATTGTACACTTTCAGCTTAGTGTCTGTGCGAATGCCGGCAACATCCCATACTCTCTTTCGAAGCCTGCCAAATGCAGAGCTGGCTTTGCTGATTCTTGAGAGAATTTCAGTATCAACACGAGCCGCGGAAGACAGTGTACTGCCAAGATAGGTGAAGTTCTCCGACACCTTCAGAAGACTGTCATGGACTTTGATATTTGGGGTCACAGAATACTTGTCGTCTGGAGTAGGCTGATGGAGCACTTCCGTCTTCTTTGTGCTTATTGTGAGGCCAAAGTTGTCACAGGCACTAGAGAACTTATCAACACAGTTTTGCATGCTATCCTCATCGTGTGCCAGAAGTGCACAATCATCAGCAAATAGTAGGTCACAGACTTGAGTACTTTTGGTTTTGGTTTTTGCCTGAAGTCTCCTGAGGTTGAATAGACTGCCATCAGTTCGGTACTTGATGCTTACCCCTTGAGGAGGAGAGCTAAAGGCTTCTTGTAGCATTGCAGAGAACATGATGCTGAACAGAGTTGGGGCTAAGACACAACCCTGTTTTACCCCATTTGTGACAGCAAAGGGCTCTGAAACACTGCCGTTGCTTTTGACTGCAGCTTGCATGCCATCATGAAACTGGCGCACTATTGTGATGAATTCGGGTGGACACCCAAACTTCGCCAAGATTTTCCAGAGGCCTTCACGACACACTGTGTCCAATGCTTTTGTGAGGTCAACAAATGTGATATACAGCGCTCTATTTTGTTCCATGCATTTTTCCTGAATCTGTCTGGCAGCAAAAATCATATCCGCCGTTCCCCTCTCTTTACGAAAGCCACATTGGCTCTCGGGAAGCAAGTCATTTGACGAGAGGTGATCAAGAAGGCGATTCAGAAGCAATCTTGCCAATATTTTGCCAGCAATTGAAAGTAGAGAGATTCCCCGATGGTTGTCACAGACTTGGCTGTCCCCTTTGTTTTTGTACAGATGGATGGTTGAAGCATCTTTGAAGTCCTGTGGCAGCTTCCCTGCTTTCAACATATGATTGAACAACTCGGTCAACCTTTCAATAAGCTTTTCTCCACCGAAGGCATACACCTTGAATTGAATCCACGCCTGGTGATTTGTTAAAGGACATCTGATTTGTGGCAGTTCGGGTCTCATTTGCTGTGAATGGCTTGGCAAGAGCTGCATTAATAGGAGTCTGAGGGAGGCGGTCAATGGACTCAGTATTTATATTTGATGGCCGATTTAGCACACCTCCGAAATGTTCTGCCCAACGCTGAATTATGGCATTCAATTCAACAATGCGTGTTGAACCATCTGACGCAAGAAGTGGCGTAGTGCCAGAGCGGGATGGTCCAAACACAGCTCGGAGGCTCTCAAAGAACTTTCTAGTGTTGTTTGTGTCGGCATATTTCTGAGTTTCTCTTACTCGCTCTTCAAGCCAGTCATTTTTCATTTTCCTCAGCTTCTTCTGGAGTACACCCTTACATGCACGCAGTGCATCAGCTTTTGCTGTGGAAGAGGGGTCACTGCAGTGAGCTTGGATGAGACTATTTTTTTCTTTGATGAGCACTTTGATTTCATTATCATTATCATTGAACCAGTCCTGGTGCTTGCGGACAGGAAAACCAACTGTGCTGCTGGCGCAAGAGTGTACAGTCGTATTTAGGTCAGTCCAGCTCTGTTCAATGTTCTCAGGGTCAAAAGTCACGCAATCCAATTTTGAGGAGAGTTCTGATGAGAGCTCGCTCTGTTTCTCAGCTGAGCAGAGTTTTGAAACATTTAGGCGTTTAGGTGGCGCTTTCCCTTGAGGGCGTCTATTGCGCCTCAATGTTAGTCTGAGCTTGCAAACAATGAGTCTGTGGTCAGTTCCACACTCGGCACCACACATCGCCTTTGTTACAAGGACATCCTTTCTGTCAGTCTTCCTCACAATGACATAGTCTATGAGATGCCAATGCTTTGAGCGGGGATGCATCCATGACGTTCTGTTTCTCACGGGGAGACTAAAATTTGTGTTGGTAATGAACAGGCCAAATTCAGCGCACAAAGTAAGTAAGCGCAACCCATTGTTATTGCATGAACCAACTCCATGAGGGCCCAAAACATTTGGCCACGCTGAGATTTCGGAGCCAACCCTAGCATTGAAGTCCCCCAAGAGAATCAGCTTATCAGCTGCCGGGACAGAGCATATGACAGATTCTAGATCAGAATAGAACTTGTCTTTGGCTTCATCTGGGTTTGTCATGGTGGGCGCATATGCGCTAATGAGGGTGGCTGACTGGCTTTTCCCAACTGGGATCCTGAGTGTCATTAGCCTGTCATTTATTTCAATTGGCATGGACTGCAAGTTTCTGACAAGGTCATTTTTAATTGCAAACCCAACACCATGCTGTCTCGGTTCGACTGCACCCTTGCCTTTCCAGAAGAAGGTGTATCCACCACTGAGCTCTTTGAGTTGGCCACTATCAGGGAGTCTGGTCTCACTGAGTGCCACTATGTCCAGGTTGTACCTGCTGAGCTCAATGGCAATAAGTGCAGTGCGTCTTTCCGGGTTCTTTGAGTTGTCCTGTAGTGTGCGTATATTCCAGGCTCCTAGCCTGAGTAAGCTGAATTTCTTTTTGTTTCGACCGCAAAAAGGGATCCCCACTGGTCGCGGTATACCAGTCAGGGTGATGTGAAGTGGGCTTTCTTTAGGGCACCTTTTCTAGCCCCTTCCTCAGTTGAGGTGAGCAGTGCTATCCTTAAATAAGGCTGCTCAGCTACTGTGGGTGCTGCCTCCCCACGCCTCCACTTCAATCGACGATGAAGCGACCATAGCCCACAGCCACCAACGTGTAGGTCTGTGCTAACAGCTTCCAGTCTATCCAAACCTGCTGCCACCGCACTCGCCCATCGCCGTTGGAATTTTGAGAGGAAAGAAGACGAGACAAAGATGAAAGAAGACGAGGTGAGTGTTAAGACTGGCGCAAAGAATTTGTTTTTAGTGAGAAAGAGCTGCGCAAACATCAGACTCACTCTCTCGCCTGGACACAACTTATCCAAGTGGCAAGACAGGGTCAAGACGACTGGAAATGTATCCAGGTGCAGGAGGATGCCAGAGGGACAGTCATATTGCCTGACCGGCTGCCTGTAGGCTACTCCACAGCCTCGCAGTCCCAACTGACTAGGGTGAAAGACCCAAACCAAAGAACACCAATACTGGTGGATGCTCTGTGTCACGATATCCAGGCCAGAGTGACGGTATATTGCCATCTGCCCTATCAATCAACCACTGGCCTGCTGCCGCCAGCTTCGAAGCTGCGTCCGGGAAGTTTGCTCAATTCTTCGTCTGTGATTTAGGCAAACAAGCCTATGACCACACCGCTACCGGGGGCAAATGTGAAGGACTCAAGTACTGAGGGTCACATTGTGCCCTAGCATGTGGCCGTTGGGTTAGATGAAACCTCCTCCGCCCTGGCCGTTTGCACCGACAGGTGCACGCCCACTGATACCATGCTAGCGTACCAGTTCATGAAACAGGTTGTACTGGATTACATGTTACCAGTAGCAGATTTTTCTGACCTGACACCTGAAATGTTTTAAGTAATAGGGAATGGACGATGAAACGCGGAAATGAATGTGGAGAAGGTGGCTCGGATAGAATGGGAGAGGAGGGAAGAGAGATAGTCTACCCCTGCTTTTCCTGCCCTCGATCTTCCCTGAGACTGCTAGATGTCCGAGGCTCCTGGGGCGACAGGTGTGTCCTAGAAATTTCAGTTGCCTCTGTCTTATTGTTTTCATTAATGATCTTTTCAGATTAGAGAATCTCAGCAAACTCCGTCCGAAGCTCGGTTTCCATTCGACTGGAACTGTCCGGTCATCGAGTTGGGAGTTTGAGCACTTCTAAGGCTGGTGGCGCATTGAACTACGTCTGTTATGTCTCAGAATGACGGGTGAACTATGGATTTAAGTAGGTCATCGCACACCGGCCAGACTGAAGCAAGTGTTTCACTATTCGAGCGTGTCAAAACTGTCTTGAGTCAGCCGGTGGAAAGAGAGATGTCGCCCACTGAGTCAAAACAGACTCAAAACGGACTTGATTCGGTTCGCCGCCAACCTTAAATTCGGAATTTTCCCAAATAATCGTGGGCCCCACCTCGATCTGACAAAGTTAAGGTACAGTATATAACAAAAGATCAGCAGGACTTGCCAAAACCATTCTACAAGGAATAGTGAGAGGAGGCAGAAGGAGAGGAAGACAGAGAAGGAGATGGGAGGACAACATCAGTGAATGGATTGGCCTCACACTCAGCAATTGCTTAAGAGCGTCTGAGAACCGGGAGGAATGGAGGAAGCTGGTTGCTACGTCTTCTGTGACGCCCCACAGGTTTTCTAAGACGCCGAGAGAGAGATACAAAAAGAAATTTATATATTCAGTAGGTATAGGCTTACATTCAAAAGAAGTTTTAATTGAAACTTTATTTCAAGTTTTATTTATGTTTTTCCTACGTCAATGGGAGCCTTGCCATTGGCGCTGGCTACAGATTTATCTGATTCGAGGGAACAATTTCGCTAGTTCAAGCATAGGAAATACCCCTGTGCCCCATTCTGCAGACCCACGCCCCGCGAAAATATTGCCACGCCCACCTTGAGAACCATTGTTCTGTACGTTGTTATGCTGATCTTGCCAATTTCCCCAGGGGCGTCTTAGACTCTTTGAACCAACTAATCGGTCGGTTTAACAGCCTCACCCTATTCCTTACGGTAACCACCCACATCTGGCTCACTCCTACTACCCCAGTGATAATACATCAGCTGGTCTACTCTAACTGAAATGATTAACATCCGCTGTAAATCGTCACTCTGATATGTATGACGTCAAACAGGATTTTCCAGTTCTTACAATGTCGTGTGTCGTAGTCGATAATGAACGAGGTTGTAAATATAAAGCTAATGACGTCGGAAAATTACTAAAAAACACTTATTTTCAGCGTTCGTCCTTCTCAGTGCCGAAAATACAACTTCCAAAACAGGAAAAAAGCGATTCACGATACATCGATAAAATTGGAACGCCGGCGTAACGTGTACAAATGTCGCAGTTTATCAACTTTTTGTGACGATTTCGACATTTAAGATGGGTTTGGGTGCACTCGCTTGAAGTTGCTGAATGTATTATTATAATTAGTTCGGCCGGCAAATACAAAATTGGCAGGTGTTTCACAAACTTAGCACTTTATCAAAGACCATCCAGAGCCCAACAAAGCTCATGATTTATGAAAACCTACTAGACTTTCAGCTCTATGTCGCCAGTGACGTACAGAGGTTTGGTGACGCCCGGAAGCAAACTCCTTGATTACATGTCCTGAGATTCCAGTATAAGGTCTAGTACTGAGAAATGTAAGAAAGGAAGATATTTTAAATACGTAAATACAGATCAGATGAAATTTTAAAAAAATTTCTTCAAATTAAATATAAATCAGCCACATTAATTAAGTTTTAAACAAAACTTGATTTTAATGTCACTCTTTGATTGGATTCCACCTGATATGGATGCCTGGGGCTGTCGCCCCCTCTGGTCCACTTTCTGCATGCCACTACCTATTGTTCAACTAAACAAATGAAGTCCACTAAATCTAAGATAGTTGTTTTTGTGTTGTTGTTGTTTGGTTGTTTGTTTTTCGTTCGTTCATGCGTTCGTTTGTTTGTTTATTTGTTTGAAATCGCTACCGATCATTCCATTCTTTCATTTCAATTTTTTTTTGTTTTTTGTTAACCCAGATATTTCTCCCTGGAAGAAAGGGGACGAGGGGAGTGTCTTCACCCAATTCGGAAGTGCATTCTGGCTTTGCACATGCCCAGTGAGAGTATTCGATCTCAGTGTCATCCTTCACTTACAGCTGGAGAAGTCTGTCTGCTTCCTTGATTTCGCCACATTACAGATAGAGCGGAATCTCGAACATCCTCCCTCGCCTGAACTGATCAATCAAAATGAACCCCTTGATGAAATGAATGGAAAACCTGAAGCGGATCGGAAGACAATCGATTCATAAAAGTTGAATGCTTTTGGGAATACCATAACTTTACAAGCACAGAAATGAACTACAGTTGTCTGTTTTAGAAGTGGAATAGATAGGCCTAACGTGTTGCGGCATTGCTGCCGGTGGTTATTTCACCGTTCAGGCAACATCTGCATTATTATTTCTTATGGTTGCCGTGGTTGTTGTTTGCTCTTGTTGTTGTTGTTGGTGGTGGTGGTGTTATTGTTGTTGTTATCTTTCTTGTTGTTATTTCTATCATTGTCGTTGTTATCATCGTTGGTTTGTTATTGTTCTTTTTTACGGTCGGTTGTCGTCGTCGTTATTGTTGTTGTTTTCGTCGTCGTTGTTGTTGTTGTTGTTGTCATTGTTTTCGTCATCGTTGTTGTTGATGTTGTTGTTGTTGTTGTCGTTGTTGTTGTCGTCGTCGTTATTGTTGTTGTTTTCGTCGTTGTTGTTGTTGTTGTTGTTGTCGTTGTCATTGTTTTCGTCGTCGTTGTTGTTGTTGTTGTCGTCGTCGTCGTCGTTGTTGTTGTTGTTGTTGTTGTTGCTGCAGTTGTAATTGTTGTTGTCGTCATCCTTGGTTTGTTATTGTTCTTTTTATGGTCCTTGTTGTTGTTATTGTTATTGTTACTGTTGTTGTCGTCGTCGTCGTCGTTGTTATTGTTGTTGTTGTTGACTTGTTTTTATTAATCTTCTTTTTTTCTGAAGTCTTGAGGTTATGCTATTTGAGTTTGAATAAAATATCACCGCTGTACAGCAAAAGTCACGTATTCATTGCTAATGCAGTGACGATATTGCCTGCTGCAGTGTTTGATGCTTTTACCACTGACTACAACTGCTACTAACTGCCACAACGATGACGAGGATAGTGAAACGTGGCATTGCCTTGAGAAACATGGTTCCAGCCCAGCTGGCCTTCTTACGGAAATCCCCGCCTGTGGGATTGACGTCGTTCGCACGTGGAAATGAGATTGTTCCTATGCAGCACTAAAGACTATATCGCTCCAACGACAGTTCGGTGTGGGGAATCTACCCCGACGGTGAGCCGACCAATCACATGGATGTCTTGGTCGGATTGGCGTGGAGGAGTGGGGGGGGGGGGAGGAGGGAGTGGGCTGGCTCGGACAAAAAATGCAAAAAAGTTAATGATGATATAAAATTTCGGGCAAACCAAATCCCTCCTTTTTTTTTTTTTCTCCTGTGCTATAAAGTTTGCACATAGGAATGACAATTCCTACGTAGATCCGTTGTTACGACATGTCGCTGACGTCGGATTTATGTAGTGAACCCGTCCCTAATTATGGTAATTCTATCACACCTACGGAAATCTTACATCGGATTGATGTAGTGTTGCTGCTGGATAGTCACCCGTGCACTTATTTTTTATGAAGAAATTGACGTTGGTTTTCACAATGTCATAAATTTGATCTGTCAGAATGGGGTTACTTTATCTACCTGTGCTTTCAAACCTTGCATTGTGTAGCCCGCTTGGTGGTATGGAGATATTGGTATCACCAGACAGCTTGTTTAAAGCCCTTTCATTTGGTTAAAAAAAAAAAACATTGCTGTAATTCAATTAGCAGAGAAGAAATGACCTCTCAAAGACAGGAAGTGACACAACCACAATTTTGAGAAAAAAGCTTTTAAAGTTTCAGTTTTTAGTCAGAATTATTGATGACAACTCGATTCAAAGTCAGTTTTGAGGCATTTACCCCCCTCAAACAGGATTATCATTTGGAAAAGGAATGGTAAAGAGGTTAAACTTTTCAAAAATACTGAAAAGGCAAAATCGATAAAATTGCCACTATGATGCCTTTTAACGATTTTCTCGAATGTGGTAGTGCAGAAATGTGCCTCATTTTGTCGGGCGGCTACACTATATTGAAATCTAGTAAAACTATTTAGGTGTATCCCAACCAGGAACCCCATGGGAATCCAATATGTTGGAGGTGACGTCAAGTTTGCAAAAAAGAATTCACTTTCAAAACTTCAAAACACGCTTGATTTTACAAACGGCGCTCTACGAAGCAAGCTTTATGGCATATATGCGTTTTCTATGTGTATCAAAAGGGTTTGAGTGGAATACTTCACGAAGCTGTATTTAAGCACTAGCTTTCTCGCGCTTGAAGCGTTCTCGATGCTTTCTCCCTAAAGTCAGTTGTGATTTCACTCTTGTATAAACCAAGAGCACAGGGCCGATCCTATTCGGCTACAATGAGTAATAACTCAAAATCTACACTTTCTGCCATCTTTTTATACAACCAATCCTGCGGTCAACAGTATGTGTTTTGACAAGTCAATAAACAAAACCCGACGTTTCACAATTGAAAATTTAAATTTTTATTTTCCTACAGCAATTAGAAATCCCCTACCAGAGACCATATCAAAAAATACACCCCACTCTCTCGTGAACTTTGCACAGCTCAGCAGCTATTGTTGCCATTGTTGTGCATTGAATTCTGTTTGCAGAAATTAAAGTGAATCAAAAACAACAACAAGCAAACAAACAAACAAACAAAAAAGTGGCACGGGGACTCCAGCACACATTACCCTACTTAGCTACACTAGGTGTGCCGTTTGAATATGTGGTTGCGAGAGCACTTTTCCCATGACATGGACGATCCTAAGTCTAATACACTAAAGTACCAGTTGCCCCTTAAGATCTAAGGAAGTAGGTTCTAATCCGTATGTTTTGTCCGGCCTACCCCCGACCAAACTCGTTTGATTAACACCATAAGCCAAAGATATCAGCCTCCTATTGGTAATATGGCAATAAATATACTTTTTGCAAAAAGTGTAAACTGCACACATGATTACCTCCCTTTGCCCTTCTTGACTTTTATTTACAAATCGGAAGCAGAAGTGGGAATCGATACTACTATTTATTCTCATTCAAGTGAATCTCACAACGGATTGAATACTTTCTCTTACTTTCTCGAACATGTGAAACTTTTCACTTGCATTTACATTAGTTGTTTTCGTCCTCTGGTTTACAAGTTTGAATAAAGATAAATAGGTCTAACAAAACATCAAAATATTTTCATAATAGTTTCATGTCTGACATTATAGGAAAGTCCCTATTCAGGATTCGAAATTCGATACCAAATAGACACCTCCATTACCTAACAGATGACCTGACCACTCTTACCACTAAAAATCCCATAACTTTTTATTGGACTTGTTAGTCTTGTTCCCTGGGGTTGTTGGGCTTGTGCGGCAGACTTGTCCGGTTTGACCGGTAGACTTGTCGCATTTGTCGAATCTGTGCAGCAGACTTCTTGGATTGGCGGACTTCTGTGACGAACTTGTCTGACTTGTTCTGGGGACTTGACAGACTTGTGCGGCGGACTAGTCAGCCTCATCAGACTTATGCTCCTGCTACTCATACTTATGCTGCAGACCTGTTATACTTGTGCTGCAGATTTGACGTACTTATCGGATGTCTGCGGTGGACCTATCAGATATGTCGGACTTGGTGGACTTGTTCGGTGAACTTTGTTGGGATTATACGGTGGATTTGTCATAATTGTGCGGCCAGCTTTGCCAGGCATGTCAAAGATGTGGGTTTTGTGCAGTGGACTTGTTGGCCTTGTCAAACCTGTGCAGTGGACTTGTCAGACTTGTGCGGATGACTTGTTGGATTTATCGTACTTGTCGGGCTTGACGAACTTATTCGGCAGACTTATCTGCCTTTTCAGGCTTGTGCAGTGGACTTCTCAGACTTGTTGAATCCAGGCAGCAGATTTGTTGGATTTGTGTGGATGACTTGTTTGATTTGTCGAACCTGTGCGGCTTTGTCGAAATTGTGTGTCGAACTTGTTGGACGACAGATTTTTTGGGCAAACTTGTTGGATTTATATGTCAGACTTGACAGACTTTTTCAACCAACTTGTTGACTTGTACATCAGAATTGTCAGACTTTTTTGGCCAACTTGTCGGACTCGTGCGTCAGACTTGTAGTAATTTTATGGCCAAGTTGTTGGTCTTGGACGTCAGACTTGTCGGATTTTTCGGCCAGCTTGCTTTATTTGTGCAACAGATTTGTCGCAATTTTTCATCCAACTCGTCGGACTTGTGCATCAGACTTGTTGGAATTTTTCAGCCAACTTGTCGGATTTTGCATCGGACTTATGCGTCGGATTTGTTACAATTTTCCAGCCAACTTCTTAGGCTTGTGTGTCAGACTTATTGGATTTTTGGGCCAACTTGTCGGACTTGTGCATCATTCTTGTCAGAATTTTTGGCCAACTCATGGGACTTGTGCGTCAGACTTATCGTAATTTGTCAGCTATCTTGTTGGGCTTTCAGGTTGGACTTGTTGGATTTTTTGGCCAACTTTTTGGATTTGTGCGTCAGAATTTTCACAATTTTTCTTTGAATTTGTCGGACTTGTTGGAATTTTTCCATCCAACTTGTCGGACACTGTGCGTCACACTTCTCAAAATTTTTTGACCAATTTGTTGGACATGTGCGTTGGACTTGTCAGATTTTTTGGCCAACTTGTTGGATTTGTGCATCAGACTTGTTGGAATTTTTGGACAACTTGTCAGATTTGTTCACCAGATTTTTTGGTCAACTCGTCGGACTTGTGCTTCGGACTTGCCAGAATTTTTCGGCCAACATGTTGGACTTCTGTGTGCGACTTATCGGATTTTTTGGTCAACTCGTCAGACTTGTGCGTCACACCTGTTGAAATTTTTTTTTATTTTCCGCCTCAGACTTTCATGTTAGACTTTCCAAAATTTTTGGGCCAACTTCTCGGATTTAAGCTTCAGACTTGTATTTTTTCAGCCAAGTTGTTGGACTTCCGCACCTGTTGACTTGTGCGTCAGACTTGTCGTATTTTTCAGCCAACTGGTTGTACTTCCACAGCGGAGTTGTTGGATTTTTTTGGCCAACTTGTCGGATATGAGCGTCATATTTGTCAAAATATTTTGTCCAACTCTTTGGAATTGCACGTTGAAATTGTCGGATTTTTCTGACAACTTGTCTCATTTGTGCAAGAGGTTTGTAGCAATATTTGGGTCAACTTGTGAGAATTGTGCGTCAGACTTATAGGATTTTTCGGCCAACTTACAGGACTTGTGTGTCAGTCTTGTCAGATTTTTTGGCCAATTTGTTGGACTTGTGCGTCAGACCTGTCGTGACTTTTTATCCAACTTGTTGGACTTGCACGTCTTACTTGTCAGAATTTTTTGACCAACTAGTTGGGCTTGTGCATCAGACTTATCAGATTTTTTGGGCCAACTTCTCAGACTTGTATGTCAGTCGTGTCAGATTTTTTGGCCAACTCATAACCCCTGTGCATCGGACTTGTCGTAACTTGCGGCCAACTTGTTGGACGTCGGATTTTTCAGCCAACTTGTTGGATTTGTTGGCCAGGCTTTTTGGAATTTTCTGGAAAATTTGTAGGACTTGTGCGTCAGATTTGTCAACATTTTTTGGCCAACTTGTGGGACTTGCACATCTGATTTGTCGGATTTTTTGCAGAAACCTGTTTTATTTGTGGAACAGATTTGTTGCAATTTTTTGGCCAACTGTTGGGTTTGTGCATCAGACTTACTGGATTTTTCAGTCAACTTGTAAGACTTGTGTGTCAGTCTTGTCAGATTTTTTGGCCAACTCGTTGGATTTGTGCGTCAGACTTGTTGTAACTTTTCGGCCATCTTGTCGATCTCGCGCGTCACACTTGTCATAACTTTTCGGCCAACTGGTTGGATTTGCACGTTGGATATGTCAGAATTTTTTGGCCAAATTGTTTTAATTTTGGAACAGATTTGTCGCAGTTTTTCGGCCAACTTGTCGAATTTGTGCATCAGGCTTGTCAGAATTTTTCAGCCAACTTGTCGGATTTGTGCATCAGGCTTGTCCGAATTTTTCAGCCAACTTCTCGGCCTTATGCATGAGACTTGTCAGATTGTTTGGCCAACTCGGCGAATTTGTGAATCAGACCTGTGGTAACTTTTCAGCCAGCTTGTTGGACTTGCACATCAGACTTGTCAGACTTTTCGGCCAACTTGTTGGACTGGTACGTCAGGATTGTTAGACTTTTTTGGCGAACCTGCCGGAATTGTGCGTCAGACTTCTCAGAAATTTTCAGCCAACTTCTTGGGCTTGTGTTTTAGACTTATTGGATTTTTCGACCAAGTTGTCGAAGTTGTGCGTCAGTCTTGTCAGAATTTTTTGTAACCTTGTCAGACTGGTACGTCACACTTGTCATAACTTTTTGGCCAACTTGGAATTTTTCAAGCAACATGTTGGACTTGTGCGTCAGACTTATCAGGTTTTTGGGCCAACTTGTCGCACTCGTGCGTCAAAGTTGTCGTAACTTTTCGGCCAACTTGTTGGACTTCCACATTGGACTTGTCAGATGGATTTGTGGGTTAGAGTTTTTGGAATTTTTCGGCCAACTTGTTGGACACTGTGCATCAGACTTCTCAAAATTTTTTGACCAACCTGTTGGACATGTGTGTCGGACTTGCCAGAATTTTTCGGCCAACTTGTTGGACTTCTGCGTCAGTCTTGTCGGAATTGTTTTGACCAACTTGTTGGGCCTGTAAGTTGGACTTGTCAGATTTTTTGGCCAACTTGTTGGATTTCTGCATCAAATTTTTCTGAATTTTTGGCCAACTTGTCAGACTTGTTCATCAGATTTTTTTAACAACTCCTTGGACTTCTGCGTCGGGCTTGCCAGAATTTTTTGGACAACTCCTTGGACTTCTGCCTCGGACTTGCCAGAGTTTTTTGGCCAACTTGTTGGACTTGTGCGTCAGACTTGTCAGACCTTTTTCAGCCTACTTTTTGGATTTGTGCATCAGACTTTTCAAAATTTTTTGGCCAGCTTGCTGGAGTTCTGCGTCAGTCCTGTCGGAATTTTTTGACTACCTTGTTGGACTTGTAAGTCAGACTTGTTGGCTTTTTCGGCCAACCTGTTGGATTTGCGCATCAGACCGGTCGGAATCTTTCTGCCAACTTGTTGGACTTTCCAAAATTTTTTGGGCAACTTGTTGGACTTATGCATCAGACTTATCAGAAGTTTATGGCCAACTTGTCAGACTTGTGCGTTGGACTTGCCAGAATTGTTTGGGCAACTTTGTTGGACTTATCCATCAGACTTATCAGAATTTTTTGGCCAACTTAATAGACTTGTGCATCAGATTGGTCACAATTTTTGGGCCAACTTGTCGTACTTGTGCAACGCCTTTAATGGAATTTCTGGCTAACTTATTAGATATGTGCGTCGGACTTGTTACTTTTTTCGACCAACTTGTTGGATTTGTGCATCAGACTTGTTATAGTTTTTTGGCCAACTTAATAGGCTTGTGCATCAGACTTCTCAAAATTGTTTCAGCCAACTTGTTAAACTTGTGCATCAATCTTGCCAGATGTTTTTGGCCAACTTGTTCTATTTGCGTGTCAGGCTTCTGAAAAGTTTTCCGCCAACTCTAATGGACTTATGCATAATCAGACCTGTGGACTTGTAAGTCAGACTTGTCGGATTTTTCAGCCAACTTGTTGGATTTTTGCCTCAGACTGGTCGGAATTTTTTGGTCAACTTGTCGGACTTTCCAAATTTTTTGGCCAACTTGTTCGACTTGTGCAGCAGACTTGTTGGAATTTTTGGCCAACTTCTTGGACTTGTGCCTCAGACTTATTGGATTTTTTGGCCAACTTGTCAGACTGGTTCGTCAGTCTTGTCAGATTTTTCCTTCAACTCATCAAAATTGTTCGTTAGACTTGTCGTAATTGTTTGGTCAACTTGTTGTACTTCCACATCAGAGTTGTTGGATTTTTCGGACATCTTGTTGGATTTGTGCGCTAGGCTTGTCAGAATTTTTTGGTCAACTTGTCGGACTTGGGCGTCAGACTTATCGGAATTTTGGGGCCAACTTCTCAAACTTGTCCGTCAGACTTGTCAAAATTTTTGGGCCAACTTCTCGGACTTGTGCGTTAGGCTTTTCAACATTTTTTGGCCAACTTTGCGAACTTGTACATCAGACTTGTCAGAATGTTTAGGTCAACTTGTTGGACTTGTGTGTCAGAGTTGTTGTACTTTTTGGGCCAACTTGTTAGAATTCCACAGACTGGCCAAAAGGTTTTGGCCAACCTGTCAGACTTGTGCATCGGACTTGTCAGAATTTGTTTGCCAACTGGTCAGATTTGTCAATATTTTTTTGGCCAACTTGTACTTGTGCAACAGACTTGTCGGAATTTTCGGCCAACTTGTTGGACTTCCACATCGGACTTGTCAGACTTTTTTTGGGCCAACTTATTAGATTTGTGCATCGGACTTGTTTGAATTTTTTGGCCAACTTGTTAGACTTGTGCATCAGACTTGTTAAAGTTTTTTTGGCCAACTTGTTACATTTGTGCATCAAACTTGTCAAAAGTTTTTGCCCAACTTGTCGGACTTATGCATTAGACTTGTCAAACTTTTTGAGGGCAACTTTTTGGACTTGTGCGTCGGACTTGTCAGATTTTTTGGCCAACTTGTCGGACTTGTGTGTCAGACTTGTCCGAATTTTTTGGCCAACTGGTTGGATTTGTACATCGGACTTGTCAGACTTGTGTGGCAGATTGGTGGGGCTTATGCTAACATTAAAACAAGAACTTCTAGTTCTAAAGGGTGACAAAGGATTTGCTGTTAGGGATCTCTGATCAGTTGCACTTAATTCATCCCTACACTGACCCTAATAAGAACTTGCAATTCTAATGTCTGAAAATGAATTGTTTAAAATAGTAGGCTTTATGCGTTATTTGTGTGTGTGTGTGTGTGTGTGTGTGTGCATGTGTATCTGTCTGTCTGACTATCTCTCTCACACACATACTCTGTCTTTCTCTATTTCAATGAGCACCAAACCCAACTGCATGCCCGCACTTTCTTTGCCTAAGGAGAGCTAAAACGAACAAAAGCAAGAAGCAACACAGATTCCTTAAAAACTGCGAGTACGTCTATTAATGCTATCAAAGGAAATAATGCCTTTGGCAACGCTCTTCTTCCGATTTGAAGTGCTGATGTTTTTAATATGAAGAAATGAAAGGGGGGGGGGTGTTTTCTTTTTTAATTATTGTGCATAGGGTGGTTTCATTTGAGCTAAGGGAAGCAAATAAGTAATTTCTTACTATATATAAACATCTGTTAGTTCCCCTGGATGGTGAACTTCAGGTGGAACACTGCCCACAAGTTGATACTACATGTATTTCATTCTTACTCCCCTTCGTACAGTTAATACTGACCTTTTCCTGAATTTTTTTTCTTTTTATTTTTTCTTTTTTTACACTGGTCAATTTCATCTTGTAAACAGTAAAGGATCTAGACAATCTGTAAACGTTGTGAAAGTGGTGGTGGTAAGGTTAAGGGCCAACATTCCCTGGTAGCCAAATGGTTGAATTACATGTATAATTATTTCTTGTCGTAGCATTCTCTGTCTGTCTGCCTGGTTGCCTGCCAGCCTGTCTGTCTGCCTGTTTGTCTGTCTGTCTGTCTGTCTTTCTTTCTTTCTCTCGTTCCTTTTCTCTCCGCTTGCCCTAACATTTTGTCCCACCAACTGTCTGTCTGTTTGTCTCTCTCTTTTTCTCCCTCTCTCTTTTTCTCTTCCTCCCCCCCCCCCACCCGCCCCGCTCTCTCTCTCAACTCCATTCCTCCCATTGTACAAACATAGCAAAAGCAAGCAAACATCAAACGCCAATAATTTCAAAATCTGAACATTAAATTCAAATATGAATGTTTGCAAGTTAAAAGATTTAAAAAAAAAACAACACAAAAACAAACAAATTCAACTTAGAAACACAGAAATGTTAATCATACTCTACAAAAAAAAAACCTTGTCGTCTTATTGTAAACAAACTTAGTGACAGAAAGCCATAATAGAAAGCTACTCGCAATGTGGTGCCCTTTTGGTCTCTTTCCTTGCTCAACGCTGGAGCCTGGGTGACAGTTTCAAAAAATGATAAAACTGAAGTGTCAACTGATCTAATTAATTTATCAACCTCTTACAACATACTCCATTACAGCTTCACCTCCCTGCCATCAATATTACGGAAATCGGGCATGTGTAGGCTATTTTCATAAATACATTTTTGCACCACTGCCAAAGTCCATTTCATGGCACTTGAAAAGATTTAAAAAAAATTTTATTTGTCCTCATGCTGAGAGGAATGTGCATAATTTTAAAGATGTGAGACAAACACAAAATCCTTATATAGCTGTATAGGTATCATCATTACAAATGATATCAAATATCAGCTTTTTTTTTTCTCCTGTAAAGTTTATAATTCGAGATTTAGTTGGTGTGTGGCAAAGACCACCAATGCTGGCTGCACCGGTACTTCACATTTAACGGCCGATATTGAACAATTATTCTTTTAATAGTGATCATTTCACAAATTATTGCATAAAATATTTTTTCTAGTATTTATATCTATATATTTAGCAGCCCTTGGACGAAATCAATAGACAAAAACATACTATTGTGAATTCTAAATTGTAGAATACAATAAAATAAGGTGATCAGTGAGAATTTAATTGAAACAAACCCCCCAAAAAGTGGTCAGACGGAGAGATTCAACATTGAAGTTAAATAGCCACTAACAGTCTCTCCAGTACCTCTTGGGAAACTGCCCCTTTCTATTCATTAATAGCTTCTAATCCACGCGGATCCACAGTCTGGTAACAGAAAGCTTAATAACAGATTTTTTCGAAATATATAAATTAAATAGAAAACAAAATACGTTTTAAGATCTCTCTGTAATGCAGTAACTGTTTGCCGCGAGTTGGGAATAAAAATTAATGCTTCTCTCTTTTAAATAACACTTGCTGGTCAGTAGTGTCAGCTCGTTTGAAATTGTAGTCAATTACGTCCCTTTGTAAGGAAACACGAAACAGATGATGGTAGAGAGGCTGCGTCATTCTCACTAATACAAGCACGCAATTGAGTTTCTTCTATCAGCATGAGCGAATTAACACCAGATGAGGTGAGAAAATACTGTGAAACCTTGTTTTCTTTTTTGCTTGTTAGGTAGGCCTACGGTAGGCCACTGATTGTATATCGTGGCGTCCACTTCCACGCTCGCATGGCCAGATCTATCATTTCCCCAGTTTCTTTGTGACTTATTTGTAAATATTGCATCTAGATCTATCTACTGAACCATCCTTTCATGCCTATCATATGAAGATGTTGAAATGAGAGGGTGATCAAAGCCTAAAGAAAGAGTGGGAAATTAACCAACACTGATTTTATAAGAAAGATGTCAATCTAGACATCTGTGATTGTGTGAATGAGACTTAAATCTAGATATCTAGATCTAGAATCTAGATCTAGATCTAGTTCTAACATCATAAATACTAATAAGGCTGCCCTTATCCGTCAACATTATCGACGGATACTGCCCAGGTTTATCCGTCAACATTATCGACGGGATACTGCCCAGGTTTATACGGCAACACTATCGGCACTATTGACGAATGACAAACAACAACAAACAAACATGCAAACTGGATTTATTCCTAATGTTATTGGATTAAAAAAAATTACCAAATACATTGATTACTGATAAAAAGACTTCTATAAGAAAAAAAAACAAAACACACACTACCCCGCTGAGAATCGAACCACTGTACCCCCCGATTGGCAGGTAGATAGCCTACAAAAAAAACAACTGAATTTCTTCCGTCATTGTTCTTGGATAAAAAAAAAAAATTGATGCCTAATAAAAAGACGTGACAAAAAAAAAAAAAAAAAGCTGCCGTGCTGAGAATTGAACCACTGCCATTTGATTGACGGGCAGAGATGCTAACAGCTACGCTATTGAGAACCCTGACTATTTGCGAGAAAAGTCTTACTAAATAAGTATGACCAAACCAAGAAACCCATATCACCTGAACCTTCGTGTCATCTATTAAATCAATAAAATTCCAAGTCTGTCCAATTTCAATATAGTTGTCAACACTCGCCCAATATATGAACATTGATCGCGTCGGGATGTAGGCTCGTACGGAGCAAGGGGGGAAGACAGAGAAAGGGTTCAAATCAGGGGAGATGACTCGCAAATACAGAATTTATGTTGACGGATAAAAAAAATCCTAGGGAAAATTTTATCCGTCGATATTGACGGATAAACACTTCGTACTAATAAGTGAGATCTAGATCTAGATCTAGCCTATGTCTGGAGATTGATGGGATACTATTACCAAGCAGAGTCTAAACTTAACTATCATGCTGCACGAGGCACCGAAATATGACATCGACTTTCCAGACGTTCACTCTGCACGGCCACGGGTGTACATCAATAAGGCAAGGTCAAGCTAACCACGCCGCACGCAAGCCATTTTGTCACACATCAGGTGACTGTCCTCTTTGAGACATGACTACCATCTTATCAGTCACTGTATCTCTTCTAAATCAAAGGCACTCTGACAAGGACCCGTTAGGTTAACCAGTGATCCACTGGTCGGACTCACAAAGACTACTCTAAGGTTCCAAATAAAAGGGGTGGGGGGCAGAATAATAGGGGGGGTGGACAAGAGGCTCAAAATAAATAAACGGGGGAGGTGGAATAAAAGGGGGCGGCGGCACATTGACCCCGGATCCAATTACTTAGTCTTAGAACTCATGCTCGCCATTTTCTCAATCCGCTACTAGATCTAGGCCTAGATCGCAGTGCAAACAAAACCGAAACTAAGCTTGCTTGTAGAGCTGTAGCGCGAAGCCACTCGTGTCAGACCCCCTCATCCTCCCCACCCTGCTTGCCCGCGAAGCCACTTCCGTCAGAAAGAGAGAGAGAGAGAGAGAGATGAAAGACCCCGCTCGAAGCGCGGGCGAACCGCCAAGAGGGGAAAACACGCAATGGACTCGCCAGCCAACCGGAGGACCGGATCTATAGATCTATCATGACGTCACATGACCTAGAGACCTGACCCGATTTTCATGCACGAGACTGTCAGTGAATCGTGTGTGTATTAATCGGGCTTGCTACAATTTAAGGACAATTTTGTCTTCCTTTTTTTTTTTTTTTTTTGGTCACGACCAGTCTCTTACTAGTAAAACCGTTGGTCATGACAATCCTGAAAAAAACAAACGGGGGGTGCGGAATAAGAAACGTCGGGGTGCGCACAAAATCCGAAAATTAATAAGCGTCGTTGTCCCCCCCCCCCGCTTATTTGGAACCTTAGAGTAAGCTTTCAAAGGCTCACTTCACACTATCAAAAGGTGTAACATCGACATGCAAACTGTTGCTCAACAAATTTGCAATATTATTATCAGAAGCTGACCATCATCTAGAGTTGTCTGTATCTAAGAACCAATCAGAAACAAGCTCTGAAATGACCTTTGCCCCAAATGCCCACATTGGTTCGTTAGTAATAAGTGTCAGTCTTGGATGAAACCATTTGTTTCTAAAGGGCTCGGGGGCATGGCTAGAACTGTATATCAATATCATGCTTCATTCCCATGAAATTTACAGCTGTCAGGTAAGTTTAATAGTATCAATCTATCATAAGTCAGATCATTGGTTAGAGACTTACAGTTACAGACAAAGGTTTTGCTGGTTAATTCATTATCAAGCATGTTGAAGGCATATATCGGCGAATGTTTTCATACCGATCAAATACAAACCAAACCACTTGGACAGCAGTAGTTGGTCATCGCACATGAGATTCTCCATGAGTAAGGTCACTGACTGGACAGCGGGCTGTGGGTTAACTGCAGTTTCATAAACAGATGCGTTTCCTTTTTGTAAGCAAAGTCTGTGAAGAACAAATTTGATCTTGCTCAGTGATCAGTATTTCTTCAAGGGTGTTCAGTTTTCTTTATTATTTTCCATGTAATGAAAGATTGTATTTGTCTGTATACTAAAATTTAACAAGTTCTTTTCAGGTAGGTCTCATTTATAATTATAGTTATGGCCAGTATTGAATTTCATTTGTCTACTGGTCATGGAACATTTATCAAGGAAACATCTTTGTTTTGTACAGAAGACCACATGTGCAAACATTTTGGTATCATGGCACACAGTCACGTGCGCCAGATTTTCATATGTCATATTATAATAATCCAGTTGTGATTGCCGAACTGTAGAAAACATAACTGTTCTTATTTAAGATCCGCCAAAAGAGATTGGCTCGCCTCCAGGGTGGAGCTGGAGGCAGCGGTGGTCAGGCTTCTCCTTCATCCCGGGCAGCTAGCAACGAAACATCAGGCGGTGACAGTATCTCCACCCCAAGATCTCATATGCAGAATCCCAGTGATACCCCTGCACAGCCAAGTAACACACAAAGGACACCTTCTCCAGATGGAGCCAGTAAGTTCATCAGTTCATCTTTGAATGTAAAAAATTAATTAATTATTGTAGGACCCAGAACATTCAGGGAATATAAGGAAAGGCCATGCTGTAGTTGGATGCTTAGATTTGTGATTTTTATTTAAGAAGAGCTCCTTTAGATCACAATTCTGGCTTGTTATGTTGAATAATTAGGCTTTTCACTCGCTAAGATGGCTCAATTCGGAGTAACGCATGGTGTTTCCTACGGTAATGATATGTACACCAGGTTGTCTTTTTTTTAGTGATACTGATACTTATCGGTTATCGTATCCTAGGTAGCATTAGAATTTAGTAACGCTTTTACTCGGGTTCTCCCGGTGGCATGCTAAGTAAACCCGCCTGCCGAGTTGGTAAATGGGGTTGGAATCCCAGCAAGAGTTAATTTTTTTTTGGGGGGGGGGGGGGGGGGTGTACTTTTATTTCTTCTTTTCCCTGCACTGATCATCGTTGCTTTGCTCCAGAGTATAAAATTGTGGGTAGGATTTTTATTTTATTATTATTTTTTTTAGATGAATTATTAGCTAATTTTGTCGGGTGTGAAATCACAGAGAAAGTCAGGCAGAGCAGATAAAAATGAACTAAACTTCCATGCAAACAAAATAGTAATAAAACAAAACATGACAGATAGCTGAAGCAGAAGACCCCCAAAATAAATACAGGATAGATCTAAGACATGACAGAGAGAGACGCCAAAACAAATACAGGATAGGTCTAAGACACGACAGAGAGAGACGAAATTTTCAGTTCACACTGACGACAAGAGATCATTTACATGTTCAGAATTTGATTTACATTTTTATTTCTAATTAGCATTACTGTCCCGTTCAGTGAACAGGAATAAATAAAAGAAGTAATCTGGAGCACACTTGTAATGATCAGTTTCCCCACAACATCAGTTTGCTAAATCCTTAGGAAAGAAAATGATTCCTAATTAGGAGCAGTATTAAGTTTTAAAGAAAAATGCTCCTGCATGGGATTGAATCCAAGATGGATTGAACCTATAGTCTCACACTAATAGCCGCTGATGCTAGTCATTGCGCCACCGCAGACCGCTATAGGGTGGAGGAACTTTTCCACAATAGCACCACGAAACCAAGGAATGCCACCTGCGAATAAGATCGGGATCTTATTCGCAGACGTTTGTAAATAAGCACTTCGATTAAGGAAAACATTTGTGGCAACGAAATTGTTTAGTTTTTCTTCATAATTGGTGCCTGAAAAGTGAAATATGGTAACATGCCCAGGAAATGAGGAAAGCCACATAATGTCCAATGATTTACATTAGACTAGGTTTACTTTCAAGCTTCTTGTAGCATGCAAAACAATAAATATGCCCAAGTATTCATTCATTTAATAAAGTGGAGATGTTATAGTTCTTAATGTTTTTTTTCACCGTTCTTGTTGAAAGCGGCAGAGAATATTTATGGAATGGAGTTAACACTGAAGAATTACTCTACAAGATTTAGGCAGTGTAATTTTTTCCAAGAAGGGTGACAGTGAAGAATTGTATCACTCTTACAAGTGCAGGCATTTATAAATGTGCCCCAGTGTAAATGAGGAATGTATGGTCATAGGAGTTATAATATGGGGATTTATGATGGTAGGTGCCGTACAAAATTAATTCGTCACCAGTAAAGGAATTCATGGGTAGTATCATCTACACAATTCAATCTATTCTTGATCTGTTTTCGAATCCATTTAGGCATGGAAGTTGAACAGTCTCAAGTCATAACAATGGATTCTCAGAATGATAAAGGGTAAGTTGACAAGATTTTATGAGTTGGTATTTTGGATCTTCAGCTTCCTCCTACAGTTGTAGAAATTGTGTCCCAACTCTGTTTAGCATGTTCTGTATCACTGTGCACTCATTAATGCTTAATGCCTGCGCTGTGTGAGGCATCAAAATACAGCATCGACTTCCCAGGTGTTCTCTCTGCATGGGCACATAAATACAGCAAGGTCAAACTGACGACACCAAGCAGAAGCCATATTTTCACGTATCAGGTCACTGTCCTTTTTGAGACGTAATTACCATCTTATTGCTCACTATCTCTTCTAAATCAAAGGCATTATGACAAGGACATGTTAATCAGTGTACCACTGGGCGGACTCATAAAGACTAAGCTTTCAAAGGCTCTCCCCACACTATCAAAAGGTGTAACTTCGGCATGCAAACTGTTGCTTAACAAATTTGCAATATTTTCTCTCACGCTGACCATCATCTAGAGTTTTCTGTATCCAAGAACCAATCAGAAACAAGCTCTGAAATGACTTTTGCCCACATTGGTTCATTAATATGTGCCAATCTGCATGCAACCATTTGTTTAGGGCTCGGGGGGGGGGGGGGGGGGGGGCTAGTTATCATGCTTCGTTCTTACGAAAATTATGGCTGTCAGTTTGGTATCATAGGTCAGATCATTGGTTAGAGATAAAGGTTTCACTGGTTAATTCATTGTCAAGTGTGATAACACACTGCAGGGAATGTTTTCATACTGATCAAATGCACACCAAATCACGTGGACAGTGGCAGTGTGGTCATTGCACATCAACAAGGGTCAGTGCGACCCAGATAAGATTCTCAGTGAGAGTAAGGTCACTGACCGCTCAGCGGGCTTTACATGTAGCGTGCGGGTTGTGAGTTAAATATGTGGGGCACAACTGTATACAGGACAATTCAATTTTTATAACATCGCCACGGGTGTAAGACTCCAGTCAGTCAGTGCCTACGGATTTGACATTGCAAAATGAAGTTCGAAAAAAGAATGTTTCTCAGCTATTGATTTTGCAGTCAGTTAGCCTTATGTTTGTGGTACTGTCAAAATATAATGCTGAATAATACAGGATTTGAGAACTGGAAGGGAAATGTATATTTATGAAACATTTATAGCACTAGATGACTTAAATTTTTTTTCAATTTACTACTATACAGTCAGTCACAAGTGGATGTAGACTCAGGCATAGAAACTATGGAAGTTGATGATCCAGAACCGAGAAAACGGGTAAGTTGATTTTATATAAACAGTCTTTACCTGGCATTTTCATTCTGCATATGTGTTTGGTCCATGTTGCTTTTCAACTTACATTAGTAATAATTAAATGTTACAGTGGCTCATTATAGGTTTCCCTATCATTTAGTTCATGACAGGTGTGTAATGAAGTCAAGGTCTGAAACACTTGCTTGAGGTGGTTCTTTTCCTCTGAAAATCTCCCATCATGTCATTGTTCCAAGAGTCAATTTTTTTTTCTTTTTTACTTTGCTGCTGAACAGAATATCAGTGTTGGATCTGAAGCTACAGAAGATCAAGTGAAGAAAGCCCTATGCCGAGTCTTCGCTGTTTCTTGGTCAGAGGAGACGAGCAAGAACTACAAGATTTTACATCTCAGGGATTTAGCCGAGGTGGCGGCAGCTTCTTCTACAAGTAAGGGTGCCATAAATAAAAATAAAAGTAACTCACTGTTACCTTCACAATCTTATTTTGTGTCTCACAAGTAACTTTGGAACAAAAATGTGCCAAAATTTGCAGAAGATGGAGAACGCAGTCAGCACCATTGAAGTGTTGTCATCAGTATTTGCTCTTTGATTCACCATGTCTTAAATTACATTTTCAGAGCACAGACAGTTTGGCCCAATGATTTTTTTTGTTTTTAGTTTTTGTTTTTGTTTTATGAAAATTCACAGTTAAAACAATTAAAATAATTAAAATAAAATGATTAATGCTCATGCTGCCAGTATCCTATTGTAATGAGCATGCTATTTTTATTAGTGTGATTTTGTTTGAAATGAGTTAACCTTTAATTTTTGTTCATGTGTAGCATAATCTGTTGCATCAGAGATCCTGATCTTGACCATTGGTTTGTTGTTGTTGTCGTTCTTTTTCAGATTTATCAGATCTTGGTGATTTAATCAACCAAATGATTATGGAGGCCACCCTTGTCTTACAGAATGCTCCTCTTATCTCTACCCCAAGCCCCAGTGAAGAACAGTATGCTGGTTCACATGCCTTAGGGTAAATACATAATAAAATTCCCCACTTGCAGAAGGCATCAGATATAATCAGCAGTAATCTCTGACCATGCAAGAATGCTGCTTCATGTCATTTTCACAAACTTGCATGAGGTTTCTTTAGATTTCAAAGTAATTAAAACTCTTGGTTTAATAACCTATAAACTTACTCTCCATAACAAAGGTAATTTTACTTCATGATGTGATGTGGACACCAGTTATCAACTCAGTGCCAGAGTCTCGTTCGAAGTAGATTTCTCACTTTTGACAATGTTCTGAGATGTTTGCAATTAAAGGATCACACACTAACATCAATGTGAATTTGACTTGCCCATTTTGACAAGTGTTTTATGATAATAGTCAGAATAGGAATAGCCCTCAGCCCACATTGAAAATCAAACGAGTGTTCCAAAAATGCAGGATATAATGAAAAGCTTTTTTTGTGTGTTATCAAAAATTTGTCAGACAAAATGATCAGTTGACCTTGGTTTAGTTCAGTAGTTCGGTAACAGTCATCAGAAAAGTTTATTTCTGAATTTAACTATGGGCGCTTTTTTTGGGACAAGAATCCTAGCTCATCATGTGTCAGATTGCCATGTCTGCTTTCAGTGTTTTATAGCATGTTTTCCATTTCTGGCGATGAAGATAAATAACACGACTCTTCTTCATTTGGCCAGATGCTGGCAGGGAACCAGTTACCGCACATTCAGAGAATTCAGCTCAAAGATCACCATTACAAATTCCACACAGCTCACCATCCTAAAGTACCTTATGGATTGTTATGACAGAGTAGCTAGTGAGGAGAGAAACGCGCCAAAGGTATGTTAAACAGTCATGAATCTGGAAGGTTTGTGACATGTTTTAAGTTATAAATTTGTCATTAAATATGGAACAAAAGATTTCCTAAAGGGATGTGCTATAGTGAAAACTGAAATCTACGTCTGGCCTTTTCGAATGCATTTTATGCCATGATATTGTGTAATCAAGATAAGAGAAATAGTCCAAGGGTTCAGTTTGCCTGTAACACCTACCATTGCCATGGTGACTGGTCATATCACCTGCCATGCTGGATTCTCTTTCTTTTTCTTGAACAGAGAACAAGTATACCTCCAATGAGTGATGCACTGTCCATTGCCAGAAACCAGTGTGTATGTTACTCTTCTCTGATACTACAAGGGGCTTTCAAATCATCAGGGTAAGTCCAGTTTCCTTCAAGTTTTTTCAAAAGCATATTGTCTGTCCCAGTGTCATTTTCCCAAACTTGCATCAAATTTCTTTAATTTTCAAGGTAATTCAGGATTGAAAGTTTCCAGTTGGTTTCCATTAAATCCGCTAGTTCGACCGCTGCTGAGATTCCTGTCTGTAAGGCTGAAATGGGTGACGTTGGAGAACCGCTTTGCAACTGGATCTAGATCGGAAAGCACAGGGTCGACGCTTTGCATGAAGCAAGTTGTTTGGATTAAAATGATCCATGTAAATTTAAAATCTGACGTGATTAAATAGACCATTGATTTCATTTGTTTGTTATTAAGATTCAGCTTTTCCAGTTGTCAGTGGGAATGAATCAAGATTAGTGTATGTAAGAATTCATTTCATGGGTACCTGTGCCCACTCCCACTTCATCTTCATACTGAGGAGATGTAAGGGGGGAAAGGTAAGACATAGAATTACAGAAATTGTGTGTCTTTGAAGTAAGTTCTCAATGCAATGCTAACACACCACTATTGTGGTTCTGAGTATTTGATTTATAAGCGCATGAATGATTTCTTCATGCCTACATAGCATGCTAAATTTTCAATGATAATTTTGGGGCTTACTTACATCTGTGATAATTACAACCTTTGTTTAGTAACATGGGTGCTTAATTCCTGGAGATTCATATCACACGTCCTGATGGTGATCTCTGAACTATAAAAACTTGGTGGTAATTAAAGCCAGCAACATTAAGATGAAAATGTTTATGGCTTACAAATGTAGGAGCACAATTTTGACATGTGGGCGAAGTATGTCCAGCAGGTTTTGGCCACGCTGATTAATATTTGCACATTAGGATTGAATCATTTCAATAATCTGTCTTTCCATATCACTTTCCTATTACATTTTGCCAGACATGCAAGTGCTTTTCTGTAAGGATTAATTACAGAAATGCCACTTCTCCACAAATATTATTATTATATAATTAAATTACTATTAAATGATAGGTCAAATAAGAAATGGTCCACTTTGGCAGCTGGTATTTATATTTGATGCACATGACTTCATCTCTTCATTTGCTGTTGGGGATTTTTGTACAACTGTTGAGTAAAAGTAAAATGCAGTTTAAAATATTAGGCTTTTTAATTACTCGTACGTTTTCTTTTATGGTTGCCTTTACAATTGTGTATGTTTATACTGATGCTCAGATCACAGACAGGGTACTCGGCCCTCATCCCTTTCCTTCTGTCCCACAACCTGCCAAGGGGATTTCTTCCAGAGCTGGTGCAAACAATACATCAGGATACTGTTGTTTTCGCCAAGGTATGGCTAGTTAAGTGAATTATTCCCCAACCCGTGCCTGCCTATGCTGCACATGACTATAACTCTCATAAGACAGCTTTATGACCATTTAAAATGGTTTTCAGCTCATTAGATATACATGACTTCTGTATTTCATGTATGAACAATGGTGCAAATTGAATTATATTAACAGTGCTTCCAGAAACAAGAACAGTACTCATTCAATCATATAAGCTTTAATAATACTTTATTTTCTTAAATACATGAGGAACTTTGTTTGCTAACACTTCCATGATTTTGACTGATCACTGTAAAGCATTAAAAATTAACACTTATATATATATATATATACACATTTCTCTGAGTAGCTAGGACATGACTTTTTCGTTAGTCATTATCAGAAACAAAAAAAGTTTCGAAACACATTTTAGTCGAAGCATAGTCGCAAAATATCGTCAGCATTCAAAGCTCTAAATATTACCACCAAATTGAATCCTACATATATTTTTTATTTAAGAACGCGCTGGCTAAAATTGTAAAAAACCAGCTCCTTGTATGTTTCCATATGTTTTACTCGTGCTTATACCTGGGTTGAGATCATAATCATTTTCTGATGGACTAAATATCTTTTTCCATCTTTAGGTCTTCACTCCTGTCCTCCAGTATTTGTCTCGCTACATGGCAACGTTGGGGCTGAATTCAGATAAATATCGTGATCCACTGACTGTGATGGATGAGCTGTGCAGCATCAAGGCCTCCAATGTTAGACCAGTTTGTAATCTGGTAAGTCCATGTCATAGGCATTACCAGCCTATACTTATCATTATGCATACTATTTTTATAATACAAGAATGTTATCCTCATGTAATTAAACCTATATAAAATTGCAGTGGCTTGTCTTTTCGCTGGTCTTTGTCCTGAAACCACACCAGTGTTGAAGGACTTAATTTTACAGGAAAATTATGAGAGGAAAATACTTTCACTTGAAGTACATTCCTTGTCTTAAATACAGTTTTAAAATGATCTAATTTTGTGTAGAAATATTGCAGGAATATGCATAAAAATTAAATGATATACATATTTTTATATTTTTTTTTGAGGGACAAAAATAAACACAATAGGTCGATATAAGAGCGATTAGGTCAGATTAGTAGTTACTTGAGAAACTTAATTTTGTCATTTTTAAAAGTCATTTAGACTGTAGCATTGAGCAAGAAAAGGGCCAAAATTGCACCACACGCAAATTATTCCGGCCACTATTTTTTTTTTTTTTTTAAATAAGATATATATAGTAATAGTTAGTTTAGTTTTCAGCATCATTTTTTAAAGCACAGTTTAAGTCATGTTACCTTGAATGGTGACAAAATAAATTTTCCCTGTACCATTTCAGCTTTTCAAAAGAAAGAATTTTGCAAAGCCGTAGAACAGGAAATGTAATAGTTTGAATACTGCACAGTAAATTGTGGAAAAATATTAGATGTTCATAATTTTCAATTAAAAATTAATTTTGAAGGGAGTGGGCTACCAAACTAAAGGCTCATACTGGTGTGGCCATGGCAGGATAAAGAGAAATGGAGACACTAATGATGTTTATTAGTGTTTTGTGAATAATCGACATACTTTTGGTAACTGGACAGATGGTGCAACAGCCCAACTGGCTCCCTGAGGCAGTGAGCCAAGCTGATGGTATGGAGATGGAAAAACTGACCTTACTGGGCCCTTTTCTTGGACTTTCAGTTTTCGCAGAGGATGATGTAGGTCTTGGCATTTGCCCATCAGCCCCAGCATTGATCTTTTTTTCATAAGTATTTCAATCAACATCATATGTATATATATATATGTATGTTCGCTTTGTTTGTCATAATTCCCTGTTTTAAACTGGTGCCATGGTATATTTTCATAGCTGCGAAAATCTTGGCTTACAAACTGCAAGATTCACAACTCTAATGAAGTGGTGGCAACATAAATGGAAAGGACCAACACTTAACAACTGAGAAAGATATTGCTTTATTGGCATATCATTATGAAATTAGTATTTTGTGTAAGCTAACTTTATAGTTCCCTGCCTTAACTTTTGTAACATAGATGAATAGTATCCATAAGTGGCCAAAGATTTTCAGGTCCATAATTGTTATTTTTATCATGATAAATTCAGTCACTTCATTTGCATTTTTTTTTTTATTGTCTGTCAGGTGAAAGTGGTGGAGGAATTTTTTGCTAACCACCACACAATGTCCCAAGAAAATGCTTGGGCTTTATGCAAATCCCTCATGAGCAGCTTAGAAGAAGTCCGGGTAAGTGTGAAAACACCGTGATCTGTAGTTTATCCGATCAGTGTAAATTTTACGTCTTTCTGTTTTCATATCTGATCACAGTTGTCAACAGTTCAAAGAATTTAATGTATGTGGATTTGTCAAAAAACATATCCTAGCTCGATTCTGTCAATAAATAATGGATGATTTGGTGATGGTGACACTCATTAGCAGAATCCTTTCAGCCCATTAAGTTTTATCTTGTTTTGTTGTTTACATTTTATACAGATATTTCAAGCGTAGCTTTTGATTTTAGACAGGAAAAGCAGCAGCTCCAGTTGAGTAGTTCTATTTTGTGTGTCTTTTTTTTTTTTGGGATGTCATTAAAAAAAAAAATTATGAAAATGAATTTATCAAACTCAGTTTTATAAAAAAAAAAAATTTCTTGTGTGTCATGGGCTGGTTCCATTCCTGTTTAGGTACCTAGAAATAGGTATACTGAAAATGAAGGTTGTTCGAAATTGATTAATGGAAATTTTGTCTAATCTCTCCTCAGACCCAGTGTTTCCATATAATGCACAACCTTTTAGTCAACCCACCCACGCGAGAACCTACTCTCACGTTCATCACTAAAGTATTGGAGAGGAATGCCAAGCGTGCACAAATTCAGGTAGCCTTGACAAGTAAAACTTTTCATCATGATCTCAGTAACTCACAAATTGACTGTGTTGTTTGATGTGAAATAAGCTTTAGCTAAATACAAAATAAGTATGGTAGTAATGAATGTCGAAATATTATAAAAACCACAGAAAACTGTGGGGTCACAGCAGGACTATAAGCAATGTTAAAATCGGGCATTTTAACATTAGTAATGAATTTCTTATATGGTGAATAAAGTGATGATAGTATTTTGGTATACATTGTCTTTCACACTGTCTCTCGGGATTTCAAAGATACTTTTATGTACTTATTGCACAAACAATTTTAGTGAAATAGCAATTAGTTACCATAATCAGGTCTCACATACTATTAATCTGATCAGGAAGAATCACATAGAGAGCCTTTTTACATCATGTTAATGAAATGTTAAAATTATGTTGAATTGGATGGTCCAATTTGAATTTGTTCTATAGTAGCAATGTAATTTACGGGATATATTTCTAAACAGTTTGATGAAAGATTTCTGTGTGGTGATGGCTTTATGCTGAACCTGATGTCCGTCCTACAAAAGTTATCTGAGAAGATTGATCTTGACAAGGTAGGTTCACTGTCTATTCAAATAGTCAAATTTCATGAAACTAATGTCCAGGCATCCAGGTAATAAAATTGGCAATGCTGAATAAGAACATACATTTACATGGACAGTGATATCAATCACAAGAAAAGAGATGGTCACTGCTCTATGCCAATGGCACAAGTCATTTTTGACACTTTTGTGTTTCTTTTCCTATCATTTGGTGACTTATGCCAATATGATTCTAATGGATTATTACATTTTCCTGTTAGCACATTTCTTTTTCTGTAATATTATCTGATAGCCCTCATGCTCAGGAGTGCAGTGTACTGTCAGTTGCCTTTTGGCATAAGTCTGATATATGCCATTATCGTAGAGCAGTGATGAGATGCTGATATTCCATAATAAAGTATCCCAGTTGTCAGAAGTGGGATTTCGGGGATAATTGCGTTATTGTAGGTCCCCTCCAGATGTCAACGAGGGGGTTGGTGGATGTAGTAGACTCGCACCCGAAACACTCATACCACAATAACTAAGCAACACAGGATTACTTATGTTCAGGCCTGACGGGCCATGTAATGATCACACAACATTCGACTGCATAATTTACGGTAATCACAATCATAGATATTACATAAATGTCATCCACTACTGAAATTCTAGCAAGTTTATCTAAAATAGGATATCGACAAGTCTAGTACTATGCACTCTTGAAGTGCGCCTATCCAGGACTACGGTTCCTAAAGGATACCGGTGTAAACAAGTTCAAGTTGGCCGATCTCGCTTTCATACAATCAGTAATAGCACCTAATCAGATAATTGACTGACTCCCAAGTGTAGCAGCACTCACTAATACTTTTCACAGTAATACGCTTCACAAAATATCTATGCTGCTCCGCACTAAGAAGTATACATCTAGGAAATGAACATAGTTCAATCTCAAACACAATCTAACAGCTCATTACACATCTAGTAAAAAGTATATTCAATGTCCTTCTCTTCGTCACAATGGGGTGACGGAAAAAACTGTCACAATTCCTGGCACAAACACACACGAGGGATCTCTCACCATTTCCTCGCTCGCGATGGTTTGCGAGCGAGAGAGTCCAATGTAAGCGGCGTGCACACTTAAGCCTGGTGCACAGAGGCTTCGTCATTGGATAGGTCTACTCCCAGTGCGAATCTTTGTTTGTCTGTCATCTCCACTCAGGTAGGAGGCCCCCGTGACTCGTCTTTTCGCCAAATGCTCGAAATATGAATCCACTGATCTTAGTACGTGTGTTAGCTTTTATACCCCCCGATGGTTACTAAGGGTCTCCCTCCCGATTGGACGATCAAGGCCCTAGCTACGACAAACACAAGTCTGTCTTTCAGTTAACCCTGACTGCTTTCTCAAAAGGATATGGACACAACTCAAAACCCTACACTAAACTTCTACAATCCTACTCTGTAAACAAGAAAATCCCACACGCACACCAAAATCAATGGGTTAACTTGATGTTTACAAACTTCACTCACATATCCCTCATCACGAAATCCGTGGCTCGATTAATAGCTAAACGCGTTTCATATTTTCCCAAAATAAAACCAACCCATGACTTAACAGAAAAGAGAGCCCACGCGGCTCGTGACACCAGTGCAGAGGTTTAGCCTGCATTGAGGAAAGTGCAGTATCTTCTTACAATGCCTTAATTTACAAACACCTCACATAATGTTCGAGGGCAGTGGTCACCTACACTACAAGCAAGAAACCTTGAAAGGTTCAAAGTTAGTAGACAATGATGGCCAACATTTTCACAACCATAGTTCTTGTTTGATCCTACTCCACTTTTTGCACAACTGAAAAAGTCAGCATTGAATGTTTGCGGCTTTAGTTATTATGATAAGGTGTTAGAATAAATCAGAATTGTGAAACAGCTTGATTAGTGCCACATGCATTTTAAACAAGTGTCAAAGTGTGCATTTGTTATACCTCTTCTACATACTAAAAGATCTCCAGTTTTTCAGAAAATGGAGACAGAAGAAACAAGAACAAAGATAGTGATTTGTAGCTATGTTTGTGTGAGAACTACAGTTGATAAATTCTCAGAAAATTGGAATCTTCAATATTTTCTACGATCCAATATGTAAAAATTAATGAAATGATGGAGAGGGTTGTATCACAAAATGTATCAAGTAGGTAAAAGATGATAACTTCATGTACATTAATGTATTGTAAATATTTCTTTGCTTCAGTGATGTATGGTTGGGATATATTTGTCTGTTATTTCCATGTCAAGTTTGATCAAATTTCTTTCTTTTGAAAGTGGAAGTTTTTACATGTCATATAATTTCATTAATCTGTGTATTTTGTACTCCTTCAGATTGATATTTATTATCCATTCCACTTCACCACTCGTGTCAGCCTTGCTGGCAAGTCCAGAATGCGATTTACAGAGAAAGAGGTGGAGGAGTGGGAGAAAGAGATAAGTAAGTGGGACCACAATGTATTCTATTGAAAAACAGGATGGCTGATTATGAGTTGAGATTCCTCATCAGGCAAGGTTTTTTTTTTTTTGGTGGGCTAGATCACCAGCTCTAGGTTAAGCAGTCCATACAAATACACAGATCAATTTGATACATGTAGTGTGGGTTTCATTAACCCGCCGAACCTGGCCTTTAAATATGGCCCCTGATTTGTTCAACCCGACCGAATCCAGCTTTGTCTATAACGCCGCCATGTGTTCAACCCGGCCGTATCCGGCAGGCCAGTGAACCCCCATTTTATATACAATTTTGAGAGGAAGAACAGTGCATGAATAGCTATAAATAGTAAATGTCATCACCAGGTAATCTTCAGATGCCCACTGAAGTGTAAAGCATGGGTCAGGCCTACAGGTAATGTATTGCATTACACATGGTCATCCAACAGGCCTGTTCCTCCCTCTAAGCCTATATCATGTATTGATCGGCACACGCTCGTAGTACATAGTACATGCATGTACTAGTGTGGCGCCTTTGTGTGGGTAGTTTTGTATGCTTGGATAACAAACAGGATGGGAAACGACAGTGTGTAATATGTGTATTGTCCGTCTGTCTCAATGGTAGTGTCATACATCCCCATTCAGCATTTCACGTTCACAAAACCAATAAGCACATTTCGGCATCCCGATGTAAATAGGTTCATCTTTTAGTTCATTCATTTCTCAATAAGTATGCCAAAATTCGTTATCATAAATGCGATATGGGGGCTGCAATTCCCAATTTAGTGAAGGCACGCAGCAGCGACGGCCATAGGGCTAAAAAATGTAAACAAATCAGGGTGGCCGCTTAGCCAAGAAGTCGGGCATTAGAGTGCTTCACAAGTAGCCAGAATAAAAACAAAAGGGTTAAAATAACTTGGGCTTACAATGTTCAAAACCCATGAACAAAACACAGTTGTGTTCACATATAGCAGGATATTGTAAAGTGTGCCGCAACTTTTTGACAGGAGCCTTACATAATACAAACACAGTACCCCCCCCCCGCCATTTCATTGTAAGGGAGACCTTTAAAGAAGTTTTTCAGATTTGTCCGTAAAATTTGTTTCTTTTCCTAATTTCAGGGAACTCGGAGAACCCCAGACCCGATCCCAAATTTTCCACAGAATGTTTCTTCCTTACTCTCCACTGCCACCATTTTTCCATCCTACCTGTCACAAGGAAATATCAGCGACGCTTGCGAGCCATCCGTGATCTTCATCGACTTATCTCAGATATGGAGGCAGCTGAACCCCAGTGGAAAAACCTGCCATCTGCAGCAAGAAGCAGAGAACAATTGAAGAAATGGAAATCTCAGTATCAGGTGAACAAAAAAATTATCCTAGGGAGGTAAAGATTGATTTCATTCAGTGGATTAATGTCTCAAACTGACACTTTCATCTGAAGAAGGTCATTTGACCATGGCATATGTAGCTGTCTTGATCATTTTATATCATAAAATTAAGGTGTTATTTACAAGGCTAATTTGTGACTCTGTGTTTGGTGGTAATATAAGTGGACCTGGTGAAATCAGGCTTCGAGAGAAAGACCAAATTCCTTGGAAAACCTCTCCAAAGGGGGGAAAACTTTCTTTGGAAATTGAGATTTGTTTATAGAATGAAAGATTAGTCATTTTTCTGCATTCATTTAAAGTATTTTGTTTGAAATATCGATAGAAATATTTTATTTTGATTTTTTTAAGGGGTATAAAAAATTTCACCCTGATACTGATTTCGCCAGATCTTCCCACATATAATATTTGTTGGGGTTATATGATTTTGCTTAACATCGGAGAGTGCTATATTTGATGGTTTTGGCTGGAAATATTTTCACAATTTTTCAAATGCATGATTTTGATTTACCAAATGAATAATATTGGTTTCTGTCATTCTGGGTCTAACAGAGATTACAGAAGAGCAAGATGTGTGCTGATGCTGGGGTTCTGGACAATGACATGCTGCTTCGATGTCTAAGATTCTACACCCGCACTGCAGATCTGCTCAGGAGGATTGCTGATCCAGTCAACAGATGGTAAATTGATTTTGAAGGGTAGCAAAAAAAAAGTATATGAAGTGACTGTAATAGTGATAGCCTTAGGAATCTTCAGAAATAAACACCCATCATCCCTATATACTTTATACAATGGCAAATATCATCAGTTTCATGACAAAGGGGAGAATTGAAGTACACAGCTGTTATCTATTAACCCCTTCATCATGAAACGGATCATATACCTGAGCCTTTTGTGATCAAAATGTAGCCGGGATCAGCAGTATCTATTTTGTTCTAAGTTAGATTACTGACTAGTGATCGACATATTTTTCTAGGGAAATGAGATAATTCACAACACGGGGGGGGGGGGGGGGGGGGGGGGACAAGGTGGTCATAGAGGCAAGGTGCTCGCCCCTCATACCTAGGGTCCCGGGTTCAAAACCCGGCCAGTGAAGGCATGTTGGAAGTTCGGGATTTTTGTCATATTTTGGTGTCCCAGATCCTATTGGGGAGTAGGATAGAGTACCTAGTCTTCTCAGATAAGGACGAAAAAAATTCGAAGGCCCCTGTGCAAGTTATGCAAGTTAAAGATATCTTGGCAATTGGAAATTGAAAAGAGCAGGCCGAACAAGGCGCTGCCCGGGCAAAATCAAATAAAATTCATCCCTACCACTTCCTCCACCTCCTCCTCATCTCGTGCGCGCTCCCCCCCGAAAAACCGCTGACCAGCGCTGCACTGTGGCGACAACGTGCCTGCTCCAGTTGTAGCTGGGTGCAATGACACAAAGGCAAATTTCCTCAATGGGATGAAAGTACTAAACAAAATACAAATACAAATAACTATGTAAGAGAGTTGTGTTGAAGTAAATATGAGATAACCCAATATCGGTCAGCTGTTTGAACCTGGTTAAAACTGGCCTTCGGGGCTGTTGCTTGGCATCATAGTTTATTACAAAGCCAGATAGAGGAAAGTACTGAGTTGTATTCACTGCTCAGCTATAGGTAGAATGCACATATCCGCCATCTTGGCTGTCCGGACCCACACATCACCATGGCAATTGTGGCATTGATTTTGATTCGTTAGCTGATTTGCACAGCAAGCACTTAAGACGTTGCGAACCAATCGGAGGTGAGCTAAAAGTGGTTCACTGCAGTAAACAATGGCATGGGTGTACATGCACATGGGAGGCTTGCGGTCAATTCTTTCACTTCCTTTCCCATGTTTACACGGATGGTAGGGAATCTGACCAGCTTGGATCCATCCTTTCTACCCCTGTCATAACAATCAGCTATAATGCAACTAGCAGGCATTTTAACCTTTTAGACATATCTCGACGTTACAATCATCAGCTGATCCACCAGCCATCTTGGGTGTAGAAGAACAAAACAAATACACTCTGTGTCGTCATGCACATTCTACTTATAGCAGACCTGCCTAGTGTTACGGATTTTCCGTAACTGTTACTGAAATCCACTCTGAATTACAGAGTTACGGAAATAGCGTTCAGACTACGGAATTAATGAAAAACCGAGAAGTAGCAAACCGAAAAAAAAAATCCACGAATCATATCCGGATGTCAACTTCCTGTTCAGTGTTGTATTGTCAGATTGGCTGTTTGCGTGCCGCTCTGACACTGGGTCATATAAACGAAAATACGTGGCCTTGTTAATACCGAGAAAGAGATTATTGGCACATGTTATTGCATGGATGGAACGAATTTTGAAACACTGGAACCCCCTGCCAAAAAACGCAAAGGCGGTACTCAGACTTTCCGTCCGGCTTACACCGAAGAATGGCCATGTCTGGTGAAGTCACGTGTTGGACCAGGCCACGCATTCTGCACTATTTGTGCAACAGATTTTTCCATTTCACACTCTGGTCGATTTGACTGTCGAGTTCATGTGAATGGAACTAAGCACAAGAAGCTGGCAGAAGACACCAAACAGAAGAGCATCGCCAGTATGTTTAAGTCTGTCAGTGTCAACAAGGAAAATACTTTCGCATCTTCAGTGATGAATGCCGAAGCCCTTATGGCTGAATTTATTGCCAAGCTGGAGACAAAAAAACCTGTAAATAAACTGTACATAGACTGTAAATAGTGGTGTGGATTCGTGTAACAGCCTTCTTCGACGTCTTCGTGTGAATCTAAACGTCAAATTATCTCGTAAGTAGTGTTACTGATTTTTATGTGAAATTACTGAAAAAAAATGTCCCTTGTTACAGATTTTTGATTTTTCAACTAGGCAGGTCTGTTATAGCTTTCTATGTCATATAGATCTAGACCCCTAAGAGCAATGTTTGAGCACCGTTTAGACATATTTCGAAGTTACACTCATCAGCTGATCCACCGGCCATCTTGGGTGTAGGAAGAACAAAACGAAAACACTCTGTGTCGTCATGCGCATTCTACTTATAGATTTCTATGTCATATAGATCTAGTCCCCTAAGAATAATGTTTGAGCCACTATATTGGCCTCCCCTCGCAACACGGGAGGCCGTTATTTTGTCCGACACGCTTAACCGCGGATCCTGCGGGAGGTCACATTTTTGTATAGCAACGGTGCGCCTCGCGCTTTGGTTATTCGGTTGCCAAGGCTGTCGTTGTTGTTTTTTTCACGTTTTTTTTCCACACTATTTTCGCGTGTTTATCTATCCTGTCACCCCTACTATATCTAACAAAATGGTATCGTCCGATTACGTTTATTACGATGCAACTATTCGCAACTATTCGTCATACTCGTGTAATAGTACTGACGGTCTGAAGTTTGAACTGGGGAAAGTCTTGGGGAAACTTTTACTTTGATGCTGGTTGTCGTCTACATGTGAAATGAGAAGAACGTATTTGAGACGCTGTTCTACGTCTGTAATTATGAATTCCGATGTAATGTTAGGGCATGCTGCATAAAGGCGTCTGTCAGTAGGTTTTTCATCAGGGAAAACTGGGAGAAAATGACCGACTTTGTTGTTGGTCCTTTTGATTAAACCGCTTTTCAGTACATGTATGTGCTCTACGACCTGGAACTGGAAATCAAATCTCTCGCTAAAACTAACATTATAGTAAGTGAACGCTTTACATAGTAGAGGAGGGAGAAGGCAATGTCACGATACATGTGGTTAGTAAATTAAGCGAATGTCTTAAAAAATAATTTGTTCACCTGAATGGCCTGACATAGGGACAGAAAAAGCGCAGAGGTCTTGGGAATATGATAAAACATGTGCTAAACGGCATATAAATGCAGAAAATTCTTGATTTGGGGCCTTCCATTTCACAATAAAACCTACTGCATATCATCACAAGTACTTTATCCAAATATCATAGGGGTCCCTTACGATTTATCCACCACTATTGTTGTTATTGCGTCCTGAAGTATACGCGATACAGGTGTTCACACGGACCCGATTGACCCGACCGCCAAGGTTATCGGCAACACGCGAACGATCGGCTGACTGGCCGCTGGCTATCCCCTCATGGGGCGTTACGTGGACGAGTTCACTCAACGCAGGACGAGGGTTAACAAGGTTCCAATAGCTGACCGACTGTATCTTGTGAGGTAAGCATATTAAAATAGCTAATAAGTGTATTTTGCAATGATGGTTTGCTCTGATAGCCAGATGGAGTCTTCCTTATTCTGTCATTCTAAAGTTGCAAATGGTACTTTTGTCTCCTTTCTGTGTAGATATGTAACAAAATCTTATGTTTTGTCCTCTCCAGTTCAGTCATCCCATTGCCAGCAGATGTACCCAGCTATTTTTCAGCTTTACCAGAGTTTTATCTGGAAGACATGGCAGACTTTATACTTTTTGCCTTATCGTAAGTGTCACAAATCCCAGACTGGGAGATCTAATAATTATGACAGGACAACAATCACGAACGAACAAGTATAACACTTAACAGAACAACCAAACAGACTCACACATGTATTATATAATAAGATAAGATATCGGTGCAATTACATACATTACATTAACTCAATTCAAATACCATTCAATGGTCAGTATTCCTAACATTCATTCTTCTCCGGGTCCACAACCCAATAGTTACTTCCTAACTATGCTCTGGCCTCAGCCTCACATCCATATATATACTACTTGCTGGCCTCTCTTATTGGCTCCTGCTCAACCTAATCTCCGTATCTCAATCTCCCCTCGATGTCTTAATAGCACATTAATATTTCAATAGCACATTAGTATCTCAATAGCACAGTAACATCTTAATAGCACATTAACATTTCAATAACAACGTCCCTGTCTGCCACGACTCATGTGCTCCCGCTGTCCTGCGCGACAGCTTCACTCAGGCAGGCCTGTGGGTAGCCTTCGGCCCAACCCCGGCACAAGTCCGCTCACCGCGGGTGGCTTCTCTGCCCGACCCCGGCACCTATAAGAATAACATTACATCTGTATAACACCATACAATTACTATCCACTTCACCACTCATTACGAACCATCAAGCGTACACACAATAGTCCACCTTTCACTCACCACACATCTGCACTTCTCTACGGTAACACACCTCCACCGTATTACACAGTACTCAGACTCGCTACGAATCCCTGATCCTAACTTACATCTATCGCTCATTGCGCACATCTCTATACACAGTAATCAATGACTTTCACAGTCCTCACATATAACTTATTTACATCATGGTCATAGGAGAACATAGTACATCAATCATCATAATTATCAATCATAGTTCAACCTACCAGTCATCACTGGAAAACACACAATCTCCCGGCTGCTCTCTCACGTCTGTCCCCTTGGACTTCTTAACTTGCAGTGATCTGACTATTCAGATTTTGCCTCTACTACGCCTCAACTTCACTCACAACATGCACGCTTCAATTCCCTTCCCCGCACTTATTGACCCTCGCTCACTCGCTCGTGACAGTAAGTATTGAGGAAACGACTGCCTCTCTTCACTTCTGTTGAGTTTCAGTGAAAGTACTTTAAGACACTGCCAATAGATGTATGACAGTGCTTGGGCTTCTTCAGGGTCAATTCATATTATGTTTTCTTTTGAGGGAGGAGTGAAAAGTTTACTAGAAGCATAAATTAGCTGTTCCACGGTAGAAGATTGTCAAAATCATAATGTTCCTGGTTGTAACTTTTCATATATGATTTTACAACCTAAGAAATTCTTATGATTAGAGATTAGTGTTGTGCTCAGTCATTCCAAGATTAAAGTCATGCCAAAAGCATCATTTAACGAAGTACAATTAGGAATCCCAGATGGACTGTGGTTATACTCCATTAGAAAGCCAAACAGAAAATACTGATTTGTGTTCACTATTCACCAATAGCATATATACGTAAATATATAAAATATACATTTAAAATACCATGGTTCCCTAAGAGTAACTATCACGGAAACAAAGATTTCGTTCAAAGTATAGATCATATTGTCCAGAGTTGCCCATTATGAACAGGGATATGGTTGTCATGTAATTTATTCACCTCTGGAAAAGTTAGTATCTTTAGATATAATATTATTTTTCACAGAAAATACAAGCTTACATGTCCCAAAATGTCTGTAGGACGGTCAGGAATGCTTGAACAGTTGTCCTCATCTTTTCATCAAGCTGCCACCATGTAGAATTTGACACATGTATTTTTTAAAGTGTATGAAGTTTTGTATGAACAAGTATTGAACCCGCGAAATTCGCGGGGGGGGGGGGAGGGGGGGGGAGTGAAAAGTGTTGTGAGTAGGTCTGGGGGTGGCTGCAATGGAGGGAGCATTACTTGACCGTTGGCACAGCAAAGTGCAGCAAGAACCACGAATGTTATGGATGGACTCGGAAGCACGGTTTCAAATTTGGGGAACCGGACGTTGAGATCGCACGGTGGACCGCAAATTCAGTGACGTCATGCCACATAAAAACTCACGCCCGGATGGTATTTATTTGGAACAAATGCAAATTTGCGTAGTTCAAAAAAATACTTACGGAGAGTGTTCAGCAATGAGTGTAGCAAGGAATCAACTTCAGACCAAAAGAAATTTGTATGCAAAATTTGAGCTCGATTGGTGCACAGATAGCCGAGCCACGGCTTTTACAAAAAAAGCGAGTTTTTTTTTTATAATAGATAGTCACCTTTTATCATCAGATATCTACCAGGTGGCATGGTTGAAGCCGAGCACAGACCCATGCTGAAGCTGCTACTGGTGATGTTGTGCTCCCAGAATTACCTCCGTAATCCCTATCTGACAGCCAAGTTGGTGGAGGTACTGTTTGTGTTACAACCCAGCATCCAGCCCAAGGCAGAGGAGGTCAATACAGAGTTACTGATGTCAGATATTGCTGTCAACAACCTGGTCCCATCCCTTATGAGATTTTATACAGGTGATAAATTTACTCGGCTCTATAAACAAGAACTTGAGCATTGTATAAATTGCAGACCTTATGACACTGCACATATCATGGGTCAACTGTTGCAACCTCGTTAAACTTAAATCAAGGGCTCTTGGTAGAGGACCATAGTGGTTTACCTAGAAAGCTGTAGCTAAGCACTGAACACAACTCAGTATTTGCTCTATTCACCTCTGCAATTAAACTACAGCCTTTGGGTTTAGTTTTAATGAGATTCCAACAGTCAGCCGACAATATGCTAGGAACTTGATGTTAATTCAATCTTAGTTATACAAACAAACATTTGAAATAATGTAAAACACATACTGACACCCCACCCTTCTTTTATCAGAGGATAGAATTCCTTCAAGGAGTGCATGATTATTTGGCCAGAAAGAGTTGTTGTCTGCTGTTATGTAAAATCACTTGTGGGGTTTCATGATATGGCCAGCAAGATGTAGGCTTTTTGCAAAAGTGATTGTGCACGAAAGTCTGCACTCAGGAAGTTTAGTTTCACTAGAACTGCAGATACACTGTGCAGTGTAAGTACATTTTCATAATGGCACTAAATACATCTGATAGCCACTGAAAATGACTTTTAGTACCAGGGTGACTGAAATTGCTGGAATAAAATGATAGGTGTATTTTACACTTTGTATTGAGACTTAATCGTTGTTTCTAACATTTTGCCTCACAGATTTTGTGTTGTTGTTGTTGTTTATTATATATGTTATGTGTAACTCATAAAATATAACAGTTTAGACTCTTTCTATTGTTGTTTTTTTAAATACAGCAAATGAAAATAGATTCCACAAGTGACTGATTTGTTCCACACAGGATGTCGGCATTTTAATCTTGGGTGTGAATGACAAAAAATATATTCATTAACTGTCTCCCTGATTTTATAAATAATGTGACCTGGCAATTGGATGGAAAAATTATGCTCAAGCCAAGCAGAAGGAAAAGCCATTTGTTTTCATGGTTTTATCTTCATGATAATATACTGGTTTTGTACATATTTCTTTGCAGATGTTGAGTCCACAGGTGCCAGCAGCGAATTTTATGATAAATTTACCATCAGATATCACATTAGCATTATCTTCAAAACTATGTGGACAATGCCATCCCATCGACTCAAGTTTACAGAAGAGGCACGGTAAGTCCGGTCATACTTTGCTATTCTTTTTAAATTTCATCAAAGAAAATCTGAATGAGCCTGTACCTCAGCATTATGTTTGGGGATGAGACATAGTAAAGACTTTACATTTTTTTTTCTTACCAGTGCAAAAGCAAAATCCATATATTGTTGTGAAAGTGAAATGTAATTTTATCTGCCATTGTGTCATGATGCTTTCCTTCATTTTAGTTGTGGATCACTGCTGTCATGTAATAAAACATGACTTTGTGTTGTAAGCAGGGTCTCATTATTTGGTTTACCTCATGCTTCATCGCAAATAACCTCATTAATTCATTCACAAGAGCACAGATTTCATGTTTTCAGAAATTTTTTTCAAAACTGGTTTCTGTTTTTTATGATATGTATGATAAAATAGACCGAAAAAAGAGATTGTCAATGATTTTGTCTTTTTTGAGGACTAAAAACCCCACAGAAACTGCGACAACTCAAATCGCATCGAAGTACATGTTCTTTATTTGATATCTTTTTTTTTTTTGTTAACTCATCAGATCAGGCAAGCAATTTGTGAGATTTGTCAATATGTTGATGAACGATACAACATTTTTACTGGATGAGAGTTTGGATTGTCTCAAGCGAATCCATGAAATTCAGGAACTCATGGATAACGCAGTGAAATGGAATGCCTTGAGTAAAGTAAGTGATAGCCAGTAATGTCCTAATTATTCTTTACTTGCTGTTTTGTAAACGCTTGGAGAGACTTATTACCAAATTTTTCCCTAGTGTGTCAGATGCTGATTTTAATAATTTCGTAATATTTAGATTCAATCCTTCACGATTTGCATGCTCCAGAGAATTATCACCGCTCTGATTCTCGATATCCAGTATGCATTTGGATATGCCATTGATTTTGTTTTAATTAAATTAAAAGCAGTTTCAGTCAGTAAACACTTTACTCAAGCACTCTTTGTTCATTGTCAAATCTTGTTGTTTTTCAGATTTTCAGAAGTTCCATATTATTTAAATTTGCTATGCGAAAATTGTCATTTGAAAATGGAATCAGATGCCATAGTGTTGTTTTTTGGTTTTTTCCCCAGTTTGTTTGTTTTGGTCAAGAAATTATAAATGTGAATGAAGTATTTTGCTCGATATGTTAATATTTACTGTGCAAACTTGAACAGTTGTTGAGCAAGTTTATGAATGGCAGCTAAAGTAGCATTTAAGAAATATCATAATTATCAATTGTTTTCTTTATGTATATTTTTTTATATATATATTATATTTCTTTGTTGTTGTACTTCAATAGGAACAGCAGCAATCCAAGACTAGACAGCTGTCTTCAGATGAACGTCAGTGTCGTAACTACTTGACTTTGGCCACAGAGACTGTGGAAATGTTCCATTACCTCTCCACCGAGATTGTGCAGCCATTCTTAGTGCCTGTAAGCAGATTAAATTTATACGTTTGTGTTTGTAGTCGTTTGCCAAATACATCATATGAAAATTGAAAGTGTAAACCTGTATTCTTATACATGAAAGGCAATGGCCTTCTCCTTTATTCATGGTATTTTTACGGTGGCAGCACATTTTCTGCATTATTGCTGCATTTCATATAATGGTATGGCACTGGACATAGTAGTAGTATATACAGCATATTTCAAAATGGCCATCAGCTGAAACAGTTGAGATTACTGCCTACCACATTTTGCACCTGCATTATTTTTTGTTCCTCTAATTATGAAATGAATTGGAACTGTGCAGGATGGTCCAATATGCAGACCAAAATAATGTCACAGAGGAGCAAATGTATTGCATTGCCTTGTACCCATCTAGATCTTAATTTCCAGAGATCAACTCAACACAATAGATTGATTTGATGTTACTCATTTTACTTCTGATTGATTAAAATCTAAATGCCTTGGTATGAAGTCACAAGTTTTGCCGTTTTGTGTATCATCCTAGGAACTGGCTGACCGCTTGACGGCCATGCTCAACTTCAATCTGCAGCAGCTCTGTGGGCCCAAGTGCAAGAACTTAAAGGTCAAAACCCCAGAAAAGTATGGCTGGGAGCCGAAGAAACTTTTGAATGTCATGACAGATATTTACCTGCATTTAGACTGTGAAAGTTTTGCCAAAGCAATCGCCAATGATGAGGTAGGATGATTTTTTTTTTATTGAGTCTCTGATGGCTTATTTCAGATATTTTGCTCGATAGAATAATAGAATGGTAGATTCATGTAATTTTTATTTTTGGTGTTGCGTTGTTTGCAAACTGATTGTTCAGTAGGTGTTTGGATTGTTGATAAAATGACAGGCTGATATGATTTGATTTTTTTCTGCATCTCTTGATTCTGTACATTACATGTCCAGCATTTGCTGGCCTTCAAGCACACACATCAGGTCATATATATGTCTCATAAAAACATTAAAAACATTCAAATTCTATAAATATGTTTCTCATTATACAATGAAATTAGTGTTCCATGTATACTCATGAAGAACATTATTTGTGTAAATATTTTCTGTAACCTAAGAAAAATTATTGTTGTAGTTTAAAGAAAGGCTTTGAGGTCATTATGATTTTAAAAAACTTGAATGTTTCCTGTCCTAACCAGTCATTAATATCCAAATTTCAGAGATCCTATCGGAAAGAACTGTTTGACAACGCTGTTGATTGTATGCAAAAGGCCTGTATTAAAACATCAGAGGAGATTAACACTTTCAGAGATCTACAAGACAGAGTGGAGGCATTCCTGGTTCAAAAACACAAATCAGAGATGGATTATGGTGACATTCCGGATGAATTTAAAGGTAAACATATTCTCTTTATTGAGGATACAACACTTCCATCTGCACCATGGTGGTGATACATATCAGTCACGGTGATACACGTCACTTGCCTCATGAACAACCTGCAGAAATCTGAAAATTGCTAATTTGATTTAGTTTTGTGGTAACAGATGAGGATGTCATTCTGCATCATGTATGAAAATCTTATCATAGAACATGATAGAAATAAAGAAGAAGAAAAAAACCTATTCATAAATTCATTTGTCTCAGTTCACCTTTTCCACATTTGATCAGTTATTTTCTTATTCCTGTAAATTTGACTTTTTGGGGCAGGTTATTTTTTTTTCATGTGTGGACGAGGCCATGCATGGTGTGGCCAGTTCCAAATCATGCAGTTCCAGAAGTTACAAATACATATTTTACATGGCTTGCAGTGGGGTATTTTAACTCCAAAGTGAAAAGTAAAAATGTGAAAACTTTGATGTGCAGAGTCTTGCTGCAGTGTCATAAATGTTTCTGATTTCAAAATGATATTCTGAGAATTATCAACCAGAATCTGTTATGTCCAATTTTGTTCATTGCTCTTAAATGCCTGTAGATATCCAAGACACACTTTATTTCATAACCCAAAGACATTATTCCACTAACTGTGTTGAATTTATTGCAGTTATTTGAATTTTCATGAAGGTCACAAATTTCAAACTGATTTCTTACGAATGAAATGAAATGAAATACAATGCAGCATACGCATTAGGATTCATTGCAATTGGGAAGACAAAAAATTGAAATTAAAATACTGTGGGGACAAAAAGAAAACGAAACAAAAAAAAAAGAAGTATGAGAAAAGTTTTTTAGTGATGGTGATTTAACAACGAACTGATGAAAAGCTAAAGTCCATGTCATGCACGTCTGCTGGCAGCATTGCCCGTGACAGTTGCCAAGCCTAACCTCCGCCACAGCCATGTGCATTCCTTCTTTTCCCCGGTTATTGCTGATGTGAGGGCTCTGATTGTGTTAATTAGCCTGCTGGTGGTTGGACCGGCAACACCTGACGTCTCAAACGCCACAGAATTCGAAAATGAAGCCGTCTGTGAGGAAGTTATGTTTATTCTGGTTGTCAGCACTCGACATATATCTGGTACATCAAGACACAAGGCTGGAGGCAGTTGTTATCTGGTGTTAGTTGTGTGGACTTCCACTAGTTGAAACTGGCAGGAGTCCATGATTTTTCACCAGTCTCTTATGATTATGGAGACCATCCTTTTTGTCAGTGCTCCAGTAAAAGAAGACACCTTATTTCAGAGTATAAATTTTCTGCACTTCAAATTGTTTTGTTGTCATTAGTCATAGCTCCTGTTGTTTATGTTTCATGGGCTTTTCACCCTTTCCATGCAGTTAACAAGTTACAATACCTGTCATGTCTATTTCCCAGATCCTCTCATGGATACTTTGATGGAGAACCCAGTAATTTTGCCCAGTGGACAAATTATGGACAAAGCCATCATCCTCAGGCATCTTCTCAATTCACAAACTGATCCCTTCAACAGGCAGCCTCTCAAGGAGGAAGAGTTAATTCCAGGTAAGTCAGAGAAATGAGTCCATTGATTGGTGCAGTGCACAGTGTTTTTGAATTCTCTAACTGCCTGGCTCTGATTTAGTTTTAGTAAAGGGAGTGCATTTGATTTGAAAACTAGTGAGTGAACTATTTATTTATTTTTAACATCGTAACATTTCGCGACTTTAGTTCTTCTGTGTTCCAATTCCATTTTTTGCACAACTGAAAAATTCACCGTTAAACGTTTGCGGCTTTAGTATTATGATGAGTTAAAATAAATCAGAACTGTGAAACAGCTTTAAAATAAGTGTCACAGCGCATTTTAAATAATGGTCGAAGTCTTGATTTGTTATACCTGTTCTACATACTAAAAGATCTCCATTCTTTCCAAAAATGGAGATACAGCAAACAAAAACTCAGGTCGCAACTTGTTTCAGTGGTGATGCTGTTGATCCCTATCAGCATTTTCTATTTTCACAGGATTGTGATTAATTTTTATTTCTGTTTCAGCCATTCCAGGTCTTTGTCAAAGTTTACCCTTTTTTTGAGTCATGAAGGTTGTTAAATAAACATGGAATGGCAGAAACAGAAATGAAAATTTGTGATGTTTGTGCCAAAAATTGAATGGTTGGCAGGTGGAAGGCGTGATTTAAGGAAGAAGGGCTAATGTGATACTTTGTTGCCTATTCTCTTACTTATATCTCTAATCTTGCTCATGTTTTACAAATATTGAAATAATTTTCCTATCTTTCATCCACAGCCACCGATTTGAAACAGAAAATTGAGTCATGGCTGGCAGAGAAACAGAGATCCAGCTAAAGAAACACAAGAGATCTGTTACAAAATGAATATTTTCATACGTTTTAATGGTTACTCTGCATTACTTGAATGTTCAGTCAGTTAATTAATGGGGATATTGAATGGCTGCTACTTGTCCATATGAGTTCAACGAATAATTACAGCATCCAGATTTATCACTTACCATGCCCAGCTCAAGTTTGCTTTTTCCTGTATCACTTTCCACACTCTAGGTTTTATATCTCCTTGATAAAATAGTGGATACATCATAAATGTGACCACTGCTTGTGGTAGTGCACAAATTTTTGTTTATTTCTAGTCATCAATATCGTAAAAGGATCTGTCTGTTGCCTCTTGAAATTGAGTCCAAGATAGTTTCACTCCCCTCTTATCACTGTTGTTGTCGGATAATACCTGTGGACAAAAAAACACGGGGTAGTTGAAGTGCGTTAAAACATACCATTGCAAATACATCAGTGTTGTTTTTAAAAGATACTTCTAAAAAATTAATTCTGGATAATTGTGTTAAAAGTGTGTTAAAATGATCCATTCCCAATACATCAATCTTGTTGTAGGAAGATATCTCATGAAATTGAATTCTGGATAGTTTTAATTGTATTTGGTGTTCTATTCCCCACACATCAGTGTTGTTGTAGGAAAGTACCTCTAGAAAATGAATTCTGGATGGTTTAGCCCCGTTACTGCTATCTACTGATTTTATCGGCCAATTACAGGGGTTCGTTTTTGTTGGTTTTTTTTTTTACAATTCTCATCCAATTTCCTTTCCAAATATGTATAGCTTAAAATTTATTCCAAAGAGTTAAGCCATTTTATCATACCAGCAAAATTCTTCAAAAAGCTCCTTAGCACTGGGAAAATGTGTATTTGGTAGTAATAAGTTTAAGTGTGTTAAAATGTTCCATTGTGACACATCAGTGGTGTTGTAGGAAGAGACCTCAAGAAAATGAATTCTAGATAGTTTGATATGTAAAAGTGTTCCTTTTTCCCCACATATCTGTGTTGTTTTAGAAGGTCTACCTAGTGCATTAAAATTGTTGTTTTCTCCACAATTAATTCAGGCAAAAGGGTTGTTCTGTAAGACCACTGCCAACAGGGTAATTTGAAACTTGACATTGCACTGAATGCTTTTTGCCCATGTAATAGTGTTTTTACTTTGTATCTCTAATGCAAGTCTATAAGATGTAAGGTAAGAGCTCTTTGTCTTTTACTTGTTGACAAAATACCTCTGCCATTGGTGGCAACAGATGATTTCAGTCTGTGAATGGGGAACCTTGAGTGGATTAACAGTAAACTGTCAGTGTATGATTGAGCCCAGGTCTCTAAAAACTTAACACAAAGCTCTGTCCTCTTGCATCAAAGTGCAATTTGTACTTTTAGAACTTCTTTAGTTTTTAAGTGTTTTGCACCATGAACATTCATACTTGTCACACTTCATGGGATCCCTTGAAAATGGCACATTAGGGCATACAATTTTCTCATATTTTTATTTGATCTGACATTTCAAACTTTTGTTCCAGTTTTGTTTTGGTTTCATTGTTTTTCGATGATGTGTGAAAGTTCCTGACATCAAATATTGTGACATTATTCCTTGCTCCATATTGTGTGAATTTTCCATTTAGTGCCAGAAGTGGGCTCATGAAACCAGCCTTTTTATCATTTTTTTTTTTATCTTCCAGTTCATCTATATTTCAATAGAAAAGAAAGTATGAGACATTTGAGAAGTATGCAGCTGTTCTTGGGCAGTGAAAAATGTTACATTTAATCTTATTCCCACAGTCAGATTCCTGCGATTGAGCCCAGTGAGGCTGATACTGCCAACATTTTGTCTCATATTGGTTGAAACCTTGCACGGTGCAATACAGCCATTATTTAGCTGAGTTGCTCTGCAAGTTGAAATCAGCTAGGTGCTGGATATAAAGGGTATACAGTCAGAAAAATTTCCTTGCCATCTGTGCCATTGAATATGGGCAAGCCAGCCTGCAGATTTTATCTTCACATTCAAGTCTGGGTCACACCAGCATAGAACAAGGAAAATAATAGTCAGAGAGACATATCATGCATGTGATGGCAAAGCTGATAGTTTTGCAGGGAAAGGCAGTTATTAATCAAGTTTAAACCTCAGTTCTTCCTTGCATTGCCAAACGTAGTTCCAATCTTAGGTATGTCACACCTGTGGCTTCTTAGTCTTTGTGATGTTTGAGATGTAAGTTTTGACCAATTAATACTGCATCAGTGTTCTTCAACCTGAATGTGAAACACCTACCATCCTGTTCCTCCCACCCCCTCTCCAGTGACCCTACTTAATAACTCAATCTGGATTTTTGTGTGAAGTATGATAGTTTACAACAGTACTAATTCCATACAACTGGAAAATTTACTTGCATGTGATTGTGAAGTTGTTTTGTTTTGTTTTTTGCTGGCCATGTGAAAAAACATTGGCAGGATTTACAAATTGTCACGAGAAAAGGTCTTTGGAATATGAGTCATATAAGCAGGTTAATTTTTCACATGATTGTAGACAATACATAGTGCCCTTTTTCCACCCATATTTGCCCACAATTCGGATATAATTATGTGGACAATTTGTTTCCAAATTAACACTATCCTGTCCTCATCTTTACAGCCTGTCTCAGATGGGGCCTTTTCAGTTCCCAGTTTTAGTGTGAAGTCTAAAAATCAAGTGTTTCAGATTTATTAGTATATGTTGATTACATTGTTGTATCAGTGAACTTTAACTCTTCCATAATGGGCCAGCATTCCATGTCTGGAATGAGCACCACCTGGGTTTACGTGCCATACTGTACTGTGCATTTGTAAACAAAGGTAGCCTTACTACACAACAGCTGTCCAAACTATACACTTATCACACATGTGGTACTGCTGGACACGCTAGAGCAAAGGAAGCTTTACCAAGAATTCTATTCTTAAAGTTCTGCATCACAGGATGTTAATTCCAGACACAGTGGTCAAGGAATGCCTTTACAATGTTACAACGCAGGCTGGGTCGTACTGTCTGCCGCTAGAGATGCGTGCGACGCAGTGTATGTTTTACCTCAGGGAAAGAGTTACGTTCTTAAAGATCAGGAGATTTTCAAGTTTTCTACATCAGGGGTTGGCAACCAGAATGTTCCAGGCCCAAAATAATCAAATGGAGAAAAACTGGTATGAAATTTGCAATTTTCATGAAAGTTGAAACAATCGCAATAATTTCAACATGGTCCATGAATAGTTTTATGGGGTTATGAAACAAAGCCACACATTTTGTGTCTTGGATATCTGCAGGCATTTAAGAGAATTTTAAAAAATTGGACATAACACATCCAGGTTGATAATTCTCGATACATAACTTTATCTTAAGTGTTTGTAGTATTTAGCCTCATAGATCAATAACTATGTGGGCATTCAGTGCAACATTGAGTTGTGAAATGCACAAACATTTTATGTCGCTGGGTTATCCACAGTTGGGAAGATCCTAATAAGGTTTTCCTCTAGCTGCAAATAGTCTCCACATTTTCAGTCATGTGATCCCAGCTAGTGATTTTGCTGGTCCTGAGACAGCTGCAACCACATTGCAGTGGTTTGGAAACTAATTTCATATACATATCATCACTGCTCTACAATAATGGCATATGTCAGAGTTGCCACAAGGCAGTTGATGGTTCATTGCATTCCTGAGCATGAGATCTATCAGATAATACTACCGGTATAGAAAAAGAAATGCGCTGGTAGAAAAGAGTAATAATCCAACAGGATCACTATGGCATAAGTCACCAAATGACAGGAAAGGGAACAGCTTCTTTCTTGTCTCAAAAATATCTAAAATGACTTCTGCCATTAACAATGGAGATCAGTGATGATATGTGAAAATACAGTTTTTATCAAGGTCACTGCAATTAGATTGTCTGATATTGTATGTAAAGGCATTAAATTTTGGTTATCACTTGCTGCAATGTAGTTCTCGTATCTGAAGTTTATGAAGGTTACTGGGACTTTTCATATAGGCATTAATAGAATCAGACTTTCTTTTTCTTGTTTCTTTTCTTCATAACCTTGTCTGTCGAATCTGGTCATATTTGTTCAGTCTGAATTTAAGCCTTGTAAATTTCAGTCCTGACTTACTTGAGAATAAACACACCACATTAAACGTTCACGTCTTTTGCTTATTTTGTCAAGATTTTGCTTTGGAAATGTTCTCCCACTTCTGAAATCTTCACACAGCTAAAAAATACCCCTATTGCAATATCAATAGGAAAAAAGAAAAGTCATCTAATAATAGCACTATTGTCAGCAATAATTTTTCTTTTTGGCAGAATTTGAAAAATGAATTTCTTCACTACTGTGTTCACATCTACAATCCTTTGTAGGAAATGGAACGAAGTAAATTAATTTGTAGCCCTGCCTACATTTAACATTATCATTATGCATACTTTTCTTTCATTCTCATTACACTACTGGAAACAAATGTCACAAGATGGGATTGTGATTCACTTTCCTGACATTGCATTTCAACATTTACTGATTTGGGCAAGAAAGCAATTCTTTTGTCTTTCACATAATTATGTTGTGTTTATTCACTTTCATTATGTATCGTTATTTTGGAGGTTTACTTTTATTTATTTCTTCTCCCTCTTTTGCAAGCCAAAATTTCTATTTGAACACAATCCATGTATATTGCCAGTTCAGTTCAGTAAGCGATTATGTCCTTATTTGTGAACATTGAGATAATCACTTCTGGAACTGAACCAACAGTATATTCCAAGATCTTATGTGGACATTAGTTTTACATAATTTCTAACTTGAAAAAACCACCTACTGTATCAGATAATTTTTTTGTATTGGCAGGATAATTATTGATAGGGGAATTGTTTTTCTATGCCACTGCCTTTGGTTTTAGCCTATTGTAGTGTTTCCAGCAGGAGTTAGTGATCTACCTCTTGACCCAACTGTCGTAGAATATTATGCAATGACAGTTTTTATTTATTAATAATTATCTGTCCTTTGCCCAGCTGGCCTTGACTTTGTGAATGCTCACTCTTATAGCTTAGAATTGACCTTTGGTAAAAGTGGGTGGGTCTGACTAAACCAGGCTAATGGTGAAATTTTTATACTCGGGTCGAATTACCTCTTTAAAATAATCAAAACAGGCTTCACACAAGTGAAGTCCTTAAAGACCTTAATTTTCATAATAGAAAAAATAAGTCCTCAAAAAGTCCTTAAATTCTGAAAATGATGCCAAAGTCCTTAAAATTTGTGTTTCAGTTGAAACATTTGAGATTCAAATCTTCCAATTGCACACTGGATAATTGGCACTTTAAAATAACTGAACTTTTCAGAGTGAATTTACTACGTTTGAACTCTGGATACAGAACCATTCGGTTTCGATGAGTGCTGCACACCACTTGTATAGTTTTAGTTGTAATATTTCTTGGTCACAGGCACGCAGGTCGTTAATTTGTTTACCGTGAATCCTTAGGAAGTCCTTTAAAAGTCTTTAATATTAGTTTTCATGACTTTGAACCCTGCAAAATAAAATATTTCCATGACAATTTCAAGCCAATATTTTAACTGAATGCACAAAAATGGCTTATCTTTCACATCATAAGCAAATCTCAATTTCCATAGCAAATTTTTCCTGGAAATTTGGTCTATAAGCCTGACTTCGTCAGATCTGCTCACAAATTTCCACTCTTGTGTTGTGAACATTGATATTGGTTTGTGCTGTACTGCATTTTCCATTTCAAATGGACAGACTTTAATTTTATTTGTCTTATATTTTGTATGCTATCACCACCATGTCATATTTTCATTACTCTTGTGTATGATTTGTGCATCATTTAGTTTCATGAAAAGGGGTTTGAAATTTTTATTTCGCTTTTTCATTTTGGCATTTAGTAAAGGCAGAGGAGATGTAAATGTTATACATAGAGAAGGAATTATGTGAGCTTTTGAACATTGCATTGCTGTACATGCATAAAGACTCAAATGGGGAAAGAGCAAGAGGAGGCTGTGTACAAAATACATAAATATGTACAGTGTATATTGGAGTTCCTCTGATTACAGTTATGGTTGTGCAGTTTCATGTGTAACCCATCCCTTTGTCCCTCACCCTGTCAGTGTATTTATTTTAAGATTACTTTGATAACAGAACATCTGTTTCCATTCACTGATAATATACTAGTACTGTTGCTTGGCATTCCTCTGGGAAAGAAGTACTGTGGTGTCTGAAACAAATTTTAAAAGCACAAAGGTCAGTTGATATCACTTGCTTCTTTTCTTTATGTCATCTTTAACATGCATTGTGTGTTTCTCTGCGGAAGAGCTCATCAGCTGTTCATCAGTTGCTTAAATGCCCCAGTGTACTTGAATAGGAGAAAATTTGTCATTATTCGTGTTTGATCACAGAATTTATAGTATAGATTTGTGGACTTCCATGTGTGCATTTTCTACTGACAAATCTCTATTGGCCGAGAGGAAACATTACCATTGTACAATGTATATAACAGAAAATTTAAGTTACCCACAGTCCTGCTGATGCCACTGACACAGATTTTTTATGAATAGGCAGCCAAGCTAAGCCAGACCCTGTTTGTTTTTCTTAATAGGTCTTTCGGATTATCCTAACCAATACAGTATCAAGTGTTGAGGCAAGAAAGGGAAACTTATATTCTTGACATTGGGCAAAGATGTAATGACTCTCATTGGGTCAGTGTTGCTGTGCAAAGGCAGAGCAACCCTACTGAAAGTTTGGCCTGTTTATAATTATTGTCTTTATAAAGCTTATTCTTTTATGTGAAAGGCAGGTAGGCGCATCTGTTACCGAAACAGTAGTTTCTAGGGTGGCAGATTCATAAATTAGAACATAGACTGGCTTTGCCACACGTTTTAACAAATTTTTTCTCAAAACAATGAAATTAGCACATACATCGCTCTGCCTTTAACTTTGCAGGGTAGAGTGTACCACATGAATCGATGGGGTTACTCAAGTAAAGATGAAATGACTTCCCTGGGCAGTTTTTTTTAGAGTGGGGTGAGGATTGTTTAATTTGTCTTGCTATCGTGAAAATTATCTTCTTTCTATGGAAACTCTGTAAACACATCACATGATGTACAGTACGAAAGTACATGTAGTTAAATACAGAATAAAAAGAACGCATCAGTTTTTATTTCTGTGTGTCTTGATTATTACTAATTCTTTATTATTCCTTGCATTTCTTAAAGCATGGGTTTGACCTTTGCAATTAATACAAATTGCTATAATTATATTAGTTATGATGTCGTTTTGAGAAGAATTTTTGTTTTGTAACTTGTGTCTGAATATTAATTTTATTATGAGTAATCCTACAGAAAATAAAAAGTATGATATTGTTGAATTTTGTTTTTGTTCTGTTCTGTCAGTTGCGACCCTGAAGAAATGAAAATATGTAATACATCAACAAATAAGTAATAAATATGTAAATAAATAAATAAATAACACAGACTAAAACGAAACAAAATAGCTAGGCCTAAAGAATGTTATTTTGAATGATTCTGAATTTGTAGATATATCAAATGTTTCATGATGGCTTTTCCATCATGCAGCTGAATTGCAGGCCACATTCAACCGACACATCACAATCCTATTCCTATTAAAATAACCTACGTGATACAGGAAAAAAAAAAAGGCTACGTGACGCTGATGTAAATAATCTCACCATGAATCCAAATAATGGACTCTTTATCGCTTTGGCATTTAGTCAAGCGTACGTTGTTGTTGGGTTTTTTTGTTTGTTATTGTTGCTGTTGTCGGTGTTAATTTGAATAATAAATCCGATGCATATGAATTGCAGTTGCATCGTGCGCAACGAAAAAAAAATAACAGAATAGATACCAAATGCAAACGTGATAAGTATGACAGTAGTCGAATTTTGTTTTGAATGATAATACGTCTTCTCTCTCTCTCTCTCTGTCTCTCTCTCTCTCTCTGTCTCTCTCTCTCTCTCTCTCTCTCTCTCTCTCTCTCTCTCTCTCTCGGGGAAAGGGAAAGATAAGTATATAATATAATTATGTAGCTGATTTTGTGTCTCAGCTGTGGCGTTCTCAAAGATAAACTTTGGATTAGGGCCTACTCAAATTTTAAAAAAGAAAAAAATCACGCTCACCCCAGACTTCACTTTAAATTAAATTCATCACCCGATATACAATGTAACTGTTTTGTTTTGTTATTGTAATAATGTAAAATACGCATTTCAAAGCTTATAAATTTGGTGACAGAAAGTAATCAGACAATAAAATCTAGATCTAGATCTAGATCTAGTTCTCGCGAACCGTTTAGTAGATCTAGGTCTCGAACGCAGTTATGCAAAATTTATTGCCGTCTCTTTGATTTCATGCTACTGTTGTCGTTTAGCGGAAGTTGACAAGAGTACCACCCCTTGGCAATGGCAACTTGCTGAGAGTTGAAGACGTGGATAATCTTTCTATGTAAACAGTATTATTACTATTATGACTGTCGGCTAATTTAATGTTTTGAACAGTGAACTCAGTGCAGCCATGAGATAGGTAATAATAAGTGTATGATTTTGCTGTATCTAGATTCTAGTTGTTTTTAAAATGTCATTATTCTGAGACTAAGAAAAATTCTGGTCTCACTGGCAGACATAGGCCTATCTATGGGTTTCTTGGTTTTGCTGTGTTTACTTTGGAAGAGTTCCTTCACCATTTAACAGGGTATGCGGTAGTGTAGTGACTGGCATCTTAGCTGGTCAGTCGGGGTTCAATTCTCCACTACAAGAGGTAGGCCTATTCCCCACTGACCCCAGGCCCAGAAGTAGACTAGATTCTAGATCTTGTACTGCTCGTGATTAGGAACCAGTCTGTTTTGTTTCCAGGATTATGCAAAATCAATGCCATGTCCGGGAAAAACGATCATTGCTAATTTGCTTCCTTTATGTATTCCTATTCATTTGACAGCAGGCGCCTACAATTGCTTGTTAGAAGTAAAAAATGTAAATTAGATAATTTATTCATTCTGGATCTAGATCTAGAAATCTAGATCTAGATCAGATCTAAATTCTAGTACAGTTGTAGGCCTACTAGTACAGTGGAACTCGGATACAACCAACGGCATTCACGGGACCACTGCAAAACTGCCGTTCAAGTGAGGTGCCGTTATAGACGAGGCCAAAGGGAAAGAACTCTTATAAATTTATACACACGGCTTGTCATGGAAGCATTGTCCCTACAGATTTCAGCCTTGTTTTTTACACCCCTGTCCACCTCATCAATTAATTTTGCCTTCATTTCAAGAGAAAAGCATTTTCAGTTTCTCTTCCTTGTTGCCATCATTATATCACAGTGCAGTTTTTTTTGTCTTTTAAAAAGTGAATGGTGATGCGTTCGCTCGAAAGGTAGCGTAGCAAGTGACCACTGTCTGTCTTGGTCGGGGATAGATGTAGATACATGTAGATCTACACACGAGGCACGCGCAGAATGACCACTCCTTTACTTGTAGGTTTACACACGCGCGTGCCAACCTCGTGGGTCCTGTTTACCTGATTGGTCATACGTTCACACAAAAGACTGACCACGTGCGACTAGTCTTGCGTCATTGCCCACCTCCGCGGTGCGTGGCCATTCCACCACACTATCTCCCACAGTTACACAATCTCGCATCTGTTCACACAAAGGAGTAGCAATTGGTCATAACAGTATCACCCCCGCGCCTTCCCTTTCTGCCCATCTCCCGATCTCTCAGCGGCACAACAATTTGCTCTCGTGTATTCCGTGCTGTCGGAACGGAAAATGCCGTTGTAACAGAGGTGTGCTTTATGTGCCGCCGTTGTAAACAAGTTTTTTTTACTTATGAGAAGAGTGTATGAAATGGGGATTTTAATTTATGCCGTTGTAAGCAAGGTCCCGTTCAATCCGAGGCTGTTATACTTGAGGTCTACTGTACTAGTAGACCGGTGTGCGACCACTTATATTAAGTTATATTTTTTTGATAAGTTGGACTTATAAATTTAGTTTCAAGAGGTAGCAATATTTTTTGGGAGGAGTTCCGTATGCGTTACATGTAATTTTTACCGTTATTAAGTAAACCTCACTGTTACACATTGTTCCAGACCTTATGACCAATTATCACTTCATATTCACAATAACATTTGTAACATACTTGCTAAGAAAAATAGTATAATCCAAGAAAAAAGTCTGAAGTGAGACAAAATCCGAAAACAGCTGCCATTTTGAAACTTGCTGGGGAGAGGTCACAGCAACTGAATTTACCAAAAAGCACGGCTGGCAAAGGTTTGCTGAAACAAAACTTGGTATAGTGTTCACAAATTTAAACTCACAACACAGGGAATGGTCAGATGGACCTGGGGGCGTGAGGGTCTAGTCAGTTTGTATCAATGGGCGGTAGTCAGATTGACTAATCGGGCGAAAAGGGGCTGGGGTAGCCACTGGTGATCGACGTACACTCAAGTAGGCCCTCATTAGCTCAGATCATGCAATCTCCGAGCAGCTGAAATCGGATTGTTTCGCTATTAAGCCGATTCATAATTTTTTTCAACTATGCAAATTAACAAGGTCGGTAACTTTCCCTAATTTAGGTCAAGATACTGACTGAATTTTTACCACCGACAATCTGTTAACTCACCTGCGTGGCGAAATGGTTAAGATATGTGATTTAGGAGCGAAAAGGTGTGGGTGCGGATCCGAGTATTGTCATGATTTATGATTATTATAATATTATGAATGTGTTCTCTTTCAGATGTTTCTAACGCAGAGAAATGGAGATGAAATGGAAGCGAGATAGAGAGGGGAGAGAGACACATAAGAGAAAACGAAACATGCCATGAAATATTTATTTCTCTTTCCTTATTAACCCCCCAAAAAGCCCCTTTTTTTTTCAACCGCCTCAAAATAAACCCTCTTTAGCATGTAACGCATTTGGAACTCCTTCCACATTTTTTACTTTACAATGTGAATGCAGATTGTCCAATGATAGTCGTGCTGTCGAGCAACACTCCGGCAATCAATTGTAGAACGACAGCACATGCAACAACACTGAAACTAAATTATAGACCCTCTTGCCACCACTAGACCTCAGTACAATCATTGACTGGACTAAAGCATGACCACCCACATAATTTCTTCAGGGGAATGGTTTTTCCTTTTTTTTTTCAAAACTTCAAACAACTTATTGGCCCCTTTACCAAATGAGGCAGTGCCAACTCACTACGGGGCACTAGGGTCACGCTTGGCAGCGCACCTCATGGTACACTTGCCTTCAGTTCGCAATATTTCATATGAAAGTTGTTTCCTTTGCTGAAAATCTTCAGTCACAAATAATGGCCAAAAAGTAAGCAGGCATCTGCCACCCCACAAACAATGCATTTTTAACAGTATACATATAAACTAAAGTCGGATGACTGCATGCAGAGGGTTACAATAGTTTTCAAGAAGTTATAAGCGATTTCAGGTTTTGGTCTTGTCATGGCCTGGTCGCATTGGGAGCCTACCGTCATATAGGCGATTTGATTTTTAACTACAGTGGACCATCATGTTTAACAACCCTGCTATAACGAGACCTTGGGACAGCAAGAACATTTTGAATCCCCGCTTTTGTTTTCTGCTATATGAGCTATAATAAAATACTGGAATGACACAAACAGCAATCGATAACCAAAGCACCTGCTATAGTGAGAGAATTAATTTTGAGTGCGTACGACAAATGGTGGGGGTGGTGTCAGAACATGTTGGGAGCCAGACAATAACAACATGATTTGTTCTTTGTTTGTTACTATACGCCCACTACACCTGCCTTGCAAGTTGTAGCCCCACCTGGCCATCTCTCGCTTAGGCCTAGTGTGATTTCTCTCCCTTCTGACCACGTGCTGTGACACCACACTACACGCAGTCAGTTCAAAGTGAGGATTCATCACTCACCGAGGCAAACTGTGGGGCAGGCCATGAAGGCTGCAAACCGTCGGACACTTGCTCCGTCTATCCACTACTTGTGATGTGCAATAATTATTACCTGTAACATGGTCATGGATTGTCCACTAATCACTGGGCAGCGTATGCTTTTTGTCTACGTTGGGCTTCGTGACCACATCCTGAACTCCCCGTGTCACTACCGCATGGCCAGTCTGTTCCCATTCTTTGAATGATACAGTATGAGGAGCTTCCGGAAACAAACGCCCTCGTCTGTCTCTAACTTTTGCACAGACTCTCTCGTAATTTGATCGAAGTATGGCTACTGTCAGCAGAAAAAAAAAAAAAATACGGATAGGCCAAGATCTGTTGCCAGTTTGATATTATATGTACATTGATGTACAGGACATGCTAGCGAGGGAAATAACCATAAAAAATGGTGGGGTATTTTAATCCTTGGCTTGCTTTTTGTATTCTTTCCTGGAATTGCGAGACCTCAGGTATATTGAGACATTTTTGGTGGTACATGACTGTAACAGCTGAGGTTGTTCTAGCACGTTATAGTAGGGGGGAGTTAGTTGATCTAACTACAACCCTTTAGAAAACGAAACTATTACAGCTGTAAAATAAATAAACACGAGATCCGACGATAGATTAAATAATACTAAAGTTTAATAACTGTATAGTGAACAATAAATTACTAGGAAGACACCAGCGAAACTAAATATCTACGCCACACAAAAGGAAACTCACTTACTCACCGACCAACCACTCACACAGGTCTATATATATAAACATTCCTGCAGAAAATTCCCGAAATAAACGTTACCTTTGCCCTCGCACAAACTAACCAATCACGCATCAATACGTCATCAGGTTACATCACTCAAGGCCAAATCTGGCGTAAACAGCCTTATCCACAGTGTTATCGAATGTTCGGGAACATACTAATATTTACTGAACGAGTCAAAACACCTGACAACAAGCGAGCGAGGAAAAAAACTACTCACTAGAAAAGAAGGTCAGGTCACGGAGTACAGTACACTCTGGCGGTTGTCAACAATAAAATGAAAGAAGTAGTGGACACATGCTCAGCCACCAGCACAACAACAAAACCGGGGGAGGGCAAGGGGTAGCCCGCAGATGCTACACAACTCCCCAATTTAAGTTGAATATCTTTCAACTCCAAAAACATTATACAGCGTCTGCACTATCGTGAAATAATCTTATAGCACTCCCAATCTCACAAAGGTAGTTGCTAATTCTATTACAATTAATAACAATTTCAGTGTCTTCCCGAATGTCATCACAAATACAATACAATGCAGTGTACTTTGCATCACTAATACCATAACTAATACAATACCGTCATTGCTTCCCAATAGTAAACAGTAAGCCTACTAGTCAAAATAACACAACGCCACCACTGTGGTGAAACAAGGGTCAATGATATTATTACAAATCATATAAGGTGAAACGATGGCCCATCGTTTCCACAATGCTTCGTGCACGAACCATAGCATATAACTTGTTGTACATAACATGGTTATCTCCAAAATGTATAACTCATACGTACAATGGCAAAAATACCAATACATACCGTCCACTGATCAGGGTCTATCTTCATCATATTAGGTCAAAACAAGTTACAACAATGCAATATAACACAAACACTGCTTGCTCGCAGTCCCCATTTGGGTTACATTTTCCAAAAATTACACCAAGTTCCATTGGTAACTAATATGACATAGCATAAAATCAAAATGTGACTAACACATCATGACTCTCTATCAGCCATCAATTCAATATTCAGTCACAGATGAACTATGTCCCCAATTACAGTACAATACTGCCGTCCTAGAAATTCATCTAGTAGGCAAAAGTATGGGTTACAATGCATTTCACTGATAGTGTACTACTTTAAAATACCCTGCTCAGGAAATCGGCACAGACATTTTCTCTGCCTTTTACGTAGTGAATCCTGAATCGATAAGACTGTAAAAATAAACTCCATCGTAATAACTTTGGACTGTCAAACTTGGCAGAGTTCAAAAACTCTAATGACCGATGGTCAGTTTGGAGCACAAACTCCTTTCCATACAAATACAAAGTAAACTTTTTTACAGCCCAAACAATAGCTAAACATTCGCGCTCTGAGACCGAATATTTTGTCTCACGAGGCAATAGCTTACGACTAGCATATGCCACAGGGTATAACTTTCCCTCGTGTTCCTGCATAAGACTAGCGCCTAATCCGCGATCTGATGCATCAGTTGCTAAGACAAACTCTTTGGAAAAATCTGGCAGACATAACACGGGTTTGGAGATAATGACATTCTTCAAAGAGGTGTACGCTTTCTCCTGCGTTTCATCCCACTGAACTATATTGGGCTGACCCTTTCTAAGTAAATCAGACAATGGTGATGCAATCGCTGAAAAGTTAGGAATAAATTCATGGTAATATCCCACTAATCCTAAGAATGCTTTCACTTCCTTCTTAGTGGTGGGTCTGGGTGCGTCTCGTACCTTACATACATTCTCTTCTAACAGGCCAATCATACCTTCTCCCACTAAGTGTCCAACAAAGTCTACTTCAGACGTTCCAATCAGACACTTCGATGGTCTTGCAGTTAATCCAGCTTGGTCCATCCTCTGCAGTAAGTCCTTGAGAGTCTTCACATGCTCGTCGAATGTCTCTGTATGAATCAGCAGGTCGTCCACATATGCTGTCACATTGTTCATTCCACGGATCAATGGCTTTACGATCCTGTTCAGCGTGGCTCCTGAGTTCATCATCCCAAAAGGCATCCGAATGAATTCATAGTGTTCGCCCATGGTGACGAACGCCGTCTTGGGAATGTCTTGCTCTCGAACTTTCACTTGCCAGTATCCCTTGCTCAGGTCAATCCGAGAGAATAATTTTCCTCTCGAGAGACTCTGAAACACTTCTAATGGCGCTGCTGTCGGATGAGGGTCGAATACTGTGATCTTGTTTAACCTCCTGTAGTCGATGCAGACTCGGTTGGATCCGTCCTTCTTCTTAACGACAACAATAGGTGAAGCATAAGCTGATGAGCTCCTTCGAATGATGCCCAGCCGTTCCATGGTGCTAAGCTCCTCCTTCAATGAGTCGCGCATTGCGTAGGGCACCGGGTATGGTCGTTGACGAACTGGTACTTCTGTCGTCAGGTCGATACGATATTCACCCAACTGGCAGCATCCAGGAAGATTGGTGAAGACGTGCTGGTAATTCTTCACCACATTGCAGAGTTCTTGACGTTGTTCCGATGTCAGTTGCGTTCCATACTGGACATCTCTGTAGCTTTCCTTCTGGTCCCAGCTTCCTAGGTCGGCAAGGTCCTCTGTCGTTCCACCGTTGTCGCCTTCCAGGTCGCAGTCCTCGATGATTGTCATGCCAGCTGACTCCACGGGTTGACTCTTGTCTATCAGGTCGTCCTCTGCCAGTACAGTCTCAGCACTATCACCGCCGCCGTCCTTTATGGCGTTGACATGTTCAGGCATGGTATCTCTCCTACTGTTGTCCATCCCACACATCTCGGTCACAATAGGTCTCGGTTCCATTGCCACTGCTGCTGCTTTTGACGTCCTTGGAATGTATCTCTTGAGGAGGTTGGCGTGCAAGGTCTTTTCTTTTGCACCCATCTTGACTCTATAGTCGTTGACACCGACAACTGAGACTACCTTATATGGTCCCTTCCATTGGACTAGGAGCTTGTTAGTGTTCGTCGGCAGTAGCACCAACACTTCATCTCCGGGGCGGAACTTCCTCTCTCGCGCCTTCCGGTCGTAGTAGGTCTTCTGTCTACCTTGAGCCTTGGAGAGTTCTTCCGTCGCTAACTTCCATGTGTCCTCCAGCCTCTCACGTAGTTCCATGACGTACTGGTAACTGGTCTTCGTTTCCGGCTCCTCTACGTCCTTGGTCCATAGTTGACGTAAGATGTGCATGGGTCCTCTCACAGTTCTCCCATACAGCAACTCGAATGGGGCAAACTTGGTCGACTCTTGGGGAACTTCACGATATGCGAAGAGCAGCGGGTTGATGTATCTGTGCCACTGCTTGGGTTGCTCTGCGCACAGTCGCCTTAAGGTCTTCTTCAGTGTGCCGTTAAATCGCTCCACCAACCCGTTGCACATAGGGTGGTAGACTGTAGTGGTCGACTGTCGAATTCCCAGTAGTCTATTCGTTTCCTTCATGACATCTGACATAAACTGGGTCCCTTGGTCCGACAAGATCTCTTCGGGCACACCCAAACGGCTGTAGATGTTCACTAAGGCTTCTGCTACCGTTTCTGCGTCGATCTTCTTCAAGGGTGTGGCTTCGGGGTAACGAGTAGCGTAGTCTATGTACACCAGGATATACCGATGTCCACCTTCACTTGGGGGGTCGATAGGTCCTAGTAAGTCCACGGCCACTCGCCTAAATGGTACGTCCACTACTGGCATACTCTGCAGGTGCACCTTTGGTGTCGCTCCTTTGTTCACTGTCCTCTGGCATATGTCGCATGGGCGGCAGTATCTCGCGACGTCACCTTCAATTCCAGGCCAATAAAAATTGCTCATAACTCTGTCTTTGGTTTTCTTCACGCCGAGGTGTCCTCCGACGATCGAGTCGTGGGCTACACTCAGTACATACTCTCTCAGTTTCTCGGGTAGTACCACTTGCCTTATAACCGTCGCCTGTCTCAGGTCCTTGTAGATCCGGTACAGTACTCCTCCATGTTTCTCAAAATGAACAGATTTATTGCCTCTATTAGTTGGGATCTTCTTCTGCTCTAACTTCCTAATGACTTCGTCTTCTTCTTGGAGTCGGATAAGTTCCTCTCTATCCACTCCCGCGTGCCGTTCTGCCCTCGGCACCTTCAGCGACGTAGACCGGTCCTTCCTCTTCTCCTGGGCCCTCGTGGTCACCGCTCCTACCATCACCTCAGTATCAGGGTCGTACGGATCCTTCGCTCCGTCCACGTTCCCGACTACTAGGTCGCAGATGGTCTCCGGGAGACACAGCGCCGTCACTTTGCCCGTCAGGAAAGGCGTCTTCACGTCGATAACGGCTTCCTCCGCCGCTAGCAAGGAGTTATCGATCCTCGCGATAAGTTTCTTCCCACCGGTGAGCTGTCCGTCGTCCACCAGTGCTCGCCGCACCACTACACCTTCACAGCCGGTATCTCTTAGGACATCTACCGCTCGATTTCCAATCAAGCCCTTCATCACTGGTAACTTCAGCTTCTCCACGGTCCTTCCGTCACTGCATCCTCCGCACGTAACAGGCACCGCTAACTGTAGCTTCCCGTCCTTCATTACCGCTTGAACGTTGATGCTGGTGTCAGGTGTCGTCACATCCTGTCTCGACGACTCGTCCGCCGCTATCACTACGGCCGCCGCCGCCTTGTTCGGCTTGCCTCGTCCCATATCCTTCTGGGCTGGACACATCCTCCGAACGTGGCCTGGCTTTCCACAAAGGTAACATTTCAACTCACCTTTGTCGTTTAACTTTGCACGACACTCCGTCGCCTTGTGTCCCGGCCTCTGGCACCTATGGCAGACCTGTGGGCTTCTGTCTCCGTTGGGCCTCTGTCGCACTGGCCGGCTCTGCAGTCTGGCGCTCCCACTGAGCGTCCGGTTCCTCGCTACCAGGTACGCCTCCGCTGAATCTGCGATGTCCTGTAGCGTCTTTGGTTTCCTCTCCCTCACATGGGTTGCAAGGTCTGGTGGGCAGGCATCCATGAATTGCTCTCTGACGAACAGATCTCTCACTCCTTCGTAGGTCTCCTCCGTCTTCGACAGCTTTATCCACCTCTCTAGATAGGTCTTGATCCTGGTCAAAAACATTCCAACATCTTCTCCATCTTCAGGCTTACCTTGTCTGAACATGAGTCTGTATCCGTCCTCTGACAGGTTGTACCTCTTCTGCAACGCTTCCTTGACCTTGTCGTAGTCCTTGGCTTCGTCGATCGGTAGTCTGCAGAAGCACTCCAAAGCTCTCCCGGTCAGCAGGGCAGACAGTGATGTCGTCCAGGTGGATCTGGGCCATTCAGCTGTCTCAGCAAACCTCTCAAACCGCAGCAACCAGCTATCCAGATCGTCCTTCTTGTCCTGAAATGCAGGTAGCTTGGGTCTCTTAGAACTGGCGTGGTCGCTGGTCCCCTGCGTCGACTCGCCTCCACCCTGATGGCGGATCCTCTCTATCTCCAGCTCGTGGTTCATCTCCTTCTCCCGAGCCTCTATCTTCAGTTGCTCCATGCGCTCTTGCCTCTCTCTTTCCATCTTCAGTTGCTCCATGCGCTCTTGCCTCTCTCTCTCTCTTTCCTCCCTTAGGCCTTCACGGATGTAATCCTGTCTCTCCTTCCCAGTGAGCTCCAAGGCGTCTGCTTCCTGGCTAAGCCTTCCAATAGCCTCTGACATGTTGTAGATAGCTTGTCGATGATATTCCTACAATAAACTATGTAAATAAATCTAGTAATTTTGATCTGGTCCGCTCGAATATGGTCGGATCCCGGACGAGCCCCCAATATGTAACAGCTGAGGTTGTTCTAGCACGTTATAGTAGGGGGGAGTTAGTTGATCTAACTACAACCCTTTAGAAAACGAAACTATTACAGCTGTAAAATAAATAAACACGAGATCTGACGATAGATTAAATAATACTAAAGTTTAATAACTGTATAGTGAACAATAAATTACTAGGAAGACACCAGCGAAACTAAATATCTACGCCACACAAAAGGAAACTCACTTACTCACCGACCAACCACTCACACAGGTCTATATATATAAACATTCCTGCAGAAAATTCCCGAAATAAACGTTACCTTTGCCCTCGCACAAACTAACCAATCACGCATCAATACGTCATCAGGTTACATCACTCAAGGCCAAATCTGGCGTAAACAGCCTTATCCACAGTGTTATCGAATGTTCGGGAACATACTAATATTTACTGAACGAGTCAAAACACCTGACAACAAGCGAGCGAGGAAAAAAACTACTCACTAGAAAAGAAGGTCAGGTCACGGAGTACAGTACACTCTGGCGGTTGTCAACAATAAAATGAAAGAAGTAGTGGACACATGCTCAGCCACCAGCACAACAACAAAACCGGGGGAGGGCAAGGGGTAGCCCGCAGATGCTACAATGACCACTGGTTATAACAAAGTTCCACTGTAGTATGAACTGAAAATTTCATCTTTTACTTCTGTAACTTACATTTATCCTGCATTTACTGAAATATACAAGGGGTTTTCTGCTGACTTCATGCATTGGCATGTTTTGTCTTTGTTTTATTACTTTTTATTTATTTGTTTGGAAATTTTGTTCATGTTTATTTGTTGTGTCTGTCTGTCTCTCTGTCGCTGTCTGTTGGTGTGTGTATGAGTGTGGGTATGCGTTCACAAACCGAATGCTTGATCTTTTATTGAAAAACATTTTTTTTAAAGTTTGTTTTTTTAAGGTTTACATTAAGCTCAGTAGATCAATTCTTATGACATTCAAAAAAAAAATGGTGAAACATAAAGTGATATTGAAAGCAATACAAGATCTGGCAGTTTGAACAAGCTCCAGCAGTTCTCTGGGCAAGGAATTACTACTATACTACTTGTAATATCCACAAAGAGCCAAGTGGAAAATATTCTTAACCAAAGAAAGATGTCAATCCAGTAAGTCTATACCATCACCACATCCATTTCACCTGATGCCCATGTAGCATGGGTGTGGTTCATTATTCACTGTTATCTACAGTTTGCATTGGGGCATATTATACATTTTCAAAAGAGATCACTGTTAATTTCATGATACGACTATCATGTTTTATCTGGTGCCTTTAACCATCAGGAATCCCCATACTATGCAACGTAAGAAAACAAAAATATACATGTAGTAGCATTCAATATCTTTGGTCCCAGATGTTCAGGTATAAAGCATCTCTTCCCAGTTGTTGCAATGCTTAAATATTACTACATGTGTATTACTATTTTTATTGTCTAAAAAACTGGCCAAAAAAATGGAGATTATACTCATGGTGGAATAATGGCGGATTTGGTTGGTAGAAAAGTAACGCTGCTACCAAATAGTTTAATTTAAAACACATTTACAAACATTACTTAAATAAATTATACATCTGCGGGAATTGTGGCCTTGAACTGAAGGAAGCTCGCTCTCTATCAAACATCCATTCGAGTGAAGTGTTGATAAGACTGACAGCTGTGGCAATGGGTTCAAATGCTTTGATGACTGTATATTTTTAATTTACATTATTTTAATATAAATTGGGGAAAGAATTCCAGACATCCGAGCAATTCTGAAGTTTAACGATTTTTTACGGATTTTCTCATTGTTTCTTGGCAGAAAATGTAAGGGCTATGCGCTGTGCTATGTAGTATGTTACTAAAAAGGTACCTGTCATAATTTTTTATGAGAACACACACAAAGTTCTAGTTTTGGCATCAGAATAGAAATCTGTATTACTGCACTGCTGTTGTTTTATCATGCAGGTCTGCCCAGTTTGTAAAATGTTGAGTTTTTCCTGAAATCTTTAATCTTGAGAAAACCACTCAAAGCATGCTGTATTAAGTTTGAAGAACTTCTGTGGAATTCTTGTTTCAATTTGCCAAGCCCCAGCATCTAATCTAGATCATGGCTGGATTTCAAACTTAGTGCTATGACAATAGATGGTAGATTTACTGACTTAAAAATTGCTGTCCAGTAGGGCAGTTGTTTCTGTTCTAAGCCATGGTGTGAGTCTGTCATGGTTTGATTTCAAAGATATTGAGAGTAGTATATTTAAATTTTATTTTATGTTATGGCCCAGTCACTTTCAGACCAGAGGCCCACAATATATATCATCTAGGAGTTCCATTAGAGTTACACGTAAAGATGTTTTAAGGACACAGGAAAGTCTGTGAGAGAGTTAGTCCATTAGATGGATGTTTCTATGCATGGTAAATGGCTGCTAAATGAGTAACAGCAATCAGTACTCAGAACATGAAATATGTGCTGGTCTAAAATTGTGTTACTCAAATATGGTATTCCTTCCTGATATTATATAAGATGTATGTCATCAATGACTAAGGGTAAAGTTGGTATCTTTTTTTGTGTAACATGGGATGAATATTTTCGAAAATAGCTGGAAAAGGACAGACAGGTCTTATGTTGAGATGATGTAAATATGACTATTAATTTGTATTTTATCATTTATAAAAAAAAAAAAAGAAAGATGTGTCACAAGAAATAATGTGTTGGCATGCATGTCACAAAAATTCCTGATATCTTTCAGGAAGGAATACACGTGCAGTTCTGCCAGTTGCCATTATATCTTCAAGTGCCTGGGATCTTTTAGATGAGCAATCTGAACACAGCTGTACCTGACCAAACATATAGGTATGGATACATGAACAACCAAATTTACATTATGTTCATAGACAGACAGAAGAGGTTATCATTAATATCATTTTGATCACAATGTGGTTATACAAGTGTTTTAAATTTTAGGGATGAATGACATCAATAAGTCAACAAATAAGGACTCGGAGTTCGGGCAGAATGTGCTTATAAATTATGGGTGATTTTTTAAAGTTTAAATTTCAAGAGAATGGGAATGGGAGAGCTATTACAAAGAACATTCAATAATTTCTGAATGTGCCTGTGTAGAATTTTATCAAATAATGCTTACTCCAGCAGCTAAGTAAATAGTGCATGCATAATTCTGTTCACAGTATCCACAATGTTACAGGTCTAAAGTATTGTAAGTACCAGGTTCCCATGATAAGAACCATCATATTTTGTGTTATGTGAGTCTCCCTGAGGTGGGTTTCTATGAATATTTTGCTTCAGAATGTGCTGTTTCCAAAACTGGGAATAGTGCCACAGGGATAGAGTTGAGAAAACAGATAATAGATAGAGGGAATAAAATGCTGCAAAACCTTTTTAAAGGGAGAAGAAACTGTGGATGTGAGCAAAGTGAAAGGATAACCTGGACTGCATTGAGGTGCTGAAATATTGTGAGGGTGAAGACTCCGCCGGGAATTACACTTTAAAAAAAAAACATACTGTGAGTTTTGTGGGGTTATTTTTGTTGATTTGTTGTTTTTTTTTCAGTATTTTTCACAGCTTAACATTCTTATATTTATTCTTCTTTGTAACCTTCACATCCTTGATTTAGGTAGAATTTAAACAGCATAGTGTATGTTTGTTCACATTATTCAGAAAAGCAGAATTGGAGAAAAATTGTTGATAAAACAGGAATGGATGTGCTATATCAACAAATTCAAATACCGATAGTGTCTTAATCAAGTGTTGGGGTAAATTTTTCAGCTGGCAGTGATTTCTAAGTTGTTGTCTTGTGCTTATCCTCAGTAGGAGAGAAAAATAACTATGAATCAGACAGATTATGATTGTGTTTCCAGCAGTTTTCACTTTTATTTTACAGAAATAGTTTGATGGTAGAAAAGGTTATATGCCTCTCCCAGGAAATAACTTGTCTGTCTGTCTGTGGTCTGCTTTTTAGTGTAAACTAATTTAGTACTTTGTATGATTATGGTAAATTTTACTTTGTAGTCTTGTGATCTCCCCAGTTATAGTACAACACTGACAGATATCGTGCCTTCTGCCTGCCAGTGGTGGTGTGCAGTGAAAGCTGGCCCGTGGTTGGGGTCATTCATCGAACACTGCAGCAAAATGATTAAGGGAGGGCCACCACTCATGAAGCAGCTGTCACCCCAGTCATCCATTGACATCGACAGCATGTCCGGCCAAGGGCGGACACGCATTGGGGAGAAGGAAAAACTAGGACTTTTCAATGTACGGGCATTCACCTTCCTTGTGTTGTGGTACATGTTCAGTGCCTGTACTTTGTTTCTTAACAAGTACATTTTGGCTACTTTAAAAAGTGATCCAACTTTACTTGGTAAGTTAATTGTTTTTTTAGTGTTATCAGCCCATTTTTCTCATACTGTCAACGAATCATATAAATGCATTGTAAATACTTTTGTTGTTCTCTGTGAATTTCTCTCCTAAATTGCAGACATGTGCTTGTCACACCATTAGAATATTATTATGGTACTCCACCTCACACACTGGCATGGATCAGCAATTTTCTCATTAAACCAGAGCATTTCATTATAATTTCAAAGTTTTGGTCACTATTGTTATTCTTGGATGTGGCAAAACAATTTCTTCTTTTTAGTTCAAAACTATTAAAGATATTATATCAAAACGTCACTTTGTGAGAACGTAGATCTCATCATAAGCATTGGGTATGGTATTCATAACTCAAAATCAGCAACATCAATCATGGATATGCCAGGATATGAGATGGGCAGATGTTGTAAACCAAATCACTTTTTCAGTTCAGTTATCCATCTGCCTTCTTTCTTTCTCTTTCATAGTCTCAGTTTTATTTTTAGAATTTTCTTTCTGTTTATGCATTTGTTTGTCATCTCAACCTGCTCACTTCACAGTCTTTTGGCAACATTTTTCAATTATCATTTTTCCACATAACTTACATAGTTCATCAGAAGGTGTTAGTTTCTCTCATGGCTTCAATAAATCATTTTAAGTGCATTTTCACTTCAGTGTGAAGTGCCAGTATAGAGTGGATTTTGGGGGGGGAGGTTCAAAGTCAAAATGCTGCTGTTGTTCATTTTTCCTGAGCACTTATTAGAGATGCACAGAAATATGAGTTGAAAGAGGTTTTCATCTATAGATTAAGATGTTTTTCTCTTTTGAAAAATAATTTTCGTGGTTTTGGGACTGTCAATCTGTTGGTTTTTTTTTTTGCATTTGTCCTTCCCTCTTCCCACTGTGAGACTAAGCCTTCATTGTGTTACTAAAGAGCTTTCAACCCAGCCCTGCCCATTTGACATAGCAGGGAAGTTAGCAACATCTGCTGTCTCTTTTCATGTGTGACTGCCACTCTCCCCCCCCCCCCCACCTCATGCCTTTTGCTACCCCTTAACAGCCACTGTTCATTATCCTTATATAATACAGATAGTGAGTTCCTTCTTGCAAGTGCAATGGAAATGGTGTTGTCTATAATGTTTAGCTCTATTCAAATGTATTTATCCTCACCACCTACCTTGCCCTCTCTCTCTCTTTCTCCCCCCCCCCCTTTTTTTTTTGCAACCATTGCCTTCCCCTTTTCACCAGCCATTACATTATCACAATACTTCTTCCTTGCAGGTGCCATGCAAATGGTGATGACCACAGTGTTTGGTTTTATTCAAATGTATTTACCCCTGGGGATGTACACACCAATCAGTAGAGAAGGAAAACCTCCAAATTTCTGGAGGAATATGATTCTTGTTGGAACCATGAGGTAAATAAAATAAGACAACTGCCCAACTTCAAATTTAAATTCTCTCTTTTGAGAGGTCAGTTCTAAAATCCACAACTGTTTGTATTTAAAGTTTCTTTTTCATCATCAGAAATGACACAATGCTAATCATGTTAGTAGCTGTTATGCTTTTTTTCATTTTTTTGTTTCAAATTTTTTTTGTCCTTTTTTTTTTTCAAGTGAAGATTTACTTTAAAGTAGTTTTTGTATTAGTAGACTAGTTGTTTTTGTGTCCATTATCTCAAATGTTCTGAAAATATTAGATGTGATAACTGAATGAACTCACGTGATCCTCATTTGTCCTTCATCAACATTTCTTCCATGCCATTAGTTATAAGGATTGTTTCCCTTGACTGCCACAGCATCCATCACAAACTTTGCGAATTTTTTTTTTTTTTTTTTAAAGAGAAGAAGAAAAAACATGCTGACAAAATTTGTACAGGAAGTGACCATGACCATTTATCACACAACTGGACTCCTAAACACAAGATTTCCCCAGGGATAGTAGGCTAAGAGCTGTCATTTTCTTCATCTTATTAAAAGGTCACGGTTTTTCATCCAGGTTAGGGAGGGGTAAAGGTACTGGCAACTCAGTTTTTTTTACCACAGCGTGGAAAATGTTACATTAATTTTGTTTTTCCACTGTCATTGATTTTAATACTGCTTTCCAATTTCAGATTCTCTACTGTTGTCTTAGGTCTGGTTGCCTTGAAATTTGTCGCAGTGTCTTTCACAGAGACAGTGAAGAGCTCGGCTCCACTGTTTACTGTCTTCATCTCCAAAGTATTGATAGGGGAATTCACTGGAGTCTACACATTTTTCTCACTCATTCCAATCATGCTGGGTTTAGCTCTCTGTTCAACTTACGAACTCAGCTTCAATATACAGGGTTTCATAGCAGCACTGTCTACTAATTTGACAGAATGGTAAGGAGAAAACCAAATTATTTTTTTATTTTTTTTGAGTTCTCCCTTCCTCAGTTGATACCACATTTCACGACCTGTGAAACAGTTTGATAAGTGCTGTAAGGCATTTTAAACAAGTGTCAAAGTGTGCATTTGTTATACCTCTACTACTTATTAAGAATCTCTAGTTTTTCAGAAAATGGAGATAGAGCTAACATGAGCCAGTGTTGTCGCGATATGTTGATTACATGTTTTTTACTTATTGTTAATGCATAGTGTGAGTACATTTTTGCTTTGAAGATCAGCCAAATGAAAAAGAAAAGTAAAATTTCTTTCACTCTTTTTTTTCTGTTCTGATGGGTTGTATTTTATGGGTCTGTTCTTTTGTGGCCAAATGTGAGGATTATGTATACAAATATCACTGTTCTGCTTCACTTTTTTGTAAGGTTGGTAACGGAGACAGGAGTTTAACATTTAAAGACTATAAATGTGAATAAATGTTTTTTCTAAGCAATCATTAATTTTTCTTTCTTTATTCTGCAGTTTACAAAATGTCTATTCCAAGTTATTGATTAGTGGAGAGAAATATAAATACACGTAAGTAGCTCTATCCTGTTGATGTACTGATGGGAGAAATGGTTGTATGATTCAGTAGAGACACAAGTAATTCATATTGTATGTAATTCATCATTGCCCTAACACAGTTGCCTTTGTCTGTTTTAAACATTTTTAAAATAGTTTCCCACATAAAATGAGGATTGTAACTTTTGTTTCATGAATTTTACAAAGGTTTGTTTTGTGCCTATAGAATCTGAATTTGAGATGAGATCATGTTTGCACAAGTTACATGGTTCCCAAGGCTGAAAAAGTTATGAAAATAACTTAGGCAAATGTGTTATGACTATGATGATTTGTTGTCTAAATTATCATCTTGGGACTTCTTCTTGTCTTTGTAAGTCACAGAGAAGAGAAGACTGGTTAACCTGTACTTACAATCCAGATTCCAGCAGTTGTGGTAGAGGGAGTTATATGTATTGGAGTTGCTCAGGTTCTTCCAATGGGCATATGACAGGTGGCTGCAATGGTGGTATGAACATGAAAGAAACTGTTGAAGAAACAAATATTGATAATATTCCATGCTGAGCAGTTGTCTAAACTGCAACAACTGCTCACAGAAAGACATGGAAATGGTCACTAATTACCTGTCATATGACTTGCAGATGGACAAACGTACAATAGAAATGTCATTGTTAAAAAATGTTCAGCATTAGAATCTCAGTTTTGTTGTAGTTCGTGTTGTGATATTGGCAAGATTCTTAATGATTTTTTCACAATAACAAATTTTTTGCAAGAATCAAACTAACAGGAAACATTTTCCTTCCTTTTGCTGTCCCAACAGTAAAGACCAGAAATTCAAATACATAAATTGGAATGCTATGGCATGAAGCACATACACATCAATATCTCAGGGAGAGTTCTGCATGTTTGACAATTAATAATAAAACAGATAAGAGAAGTGACTGAGTGCCGTTGATATGAGATTGATATGGCAGACTGCTAAATAATAATCATATTTTAACTCTTTTTTGTCATTTTTGCTGTCAACAGACAATTGTTGTGTTGTGAAAAAAAAAAAAATGTTCACAGAGAAAACACAGACCATTGCACTGGATGGTAGTTCCTCTTGTACCGACTCTCCAAATTATTTATTAACAAGACCTTGCTGATATTTTATACATCTAGACAGTCTTTGGGTGAATTCAGTAGTAATATGTGAATCCAGTTGATTTATTATTTTTTTGCATTGTCTGTTTTCAGGCCTGCAGAGCTGCAGTTTTACACAAGTATAGCCAGTGTGGTTGTTCAGATTCCAGCCTGTTTCTTCATGATGGATCTGGACAAAGTCCATCGTACGCTGGACATTACACTCTTGTCCTCTTTACTTTTGAATGGGGTCTTCTTTCATTTTCAGTCCATAACAGCATATGTTTTAATGGATTACATTTCCCCTGTTACTCACAGGTGAGCTGCTGGGCTTGGATAATCACATTAACCTGATAGATAAGATTGGATAGGAATCACTTTATTATCCCATGAGGGAAATTCCCTGTCACAGAGCATTTAAGAGCATACACATCTTGTGCATCATTATGTACACATACCATAACTCAATAACAGGCATACATAAAGTGACATGGGAGGGAACCTTAGTCAAATATGGCACACATCCAGCTATAGTGTCTTGTTGAGGCGAATAGGGGAAAAGCATAAACGATCTTCTGTAACTTTCTCTGTTTGCTTGATGTGTGTTATTCTGTTGCTCCTGGATGATCTAGAAATTTGTATTTAAATGGTTTCTCTATGAAATGACTTACATAAACACATAAAAATAGCTCGAGACTCTTCCATAAACTTTCCATCGCTTTTTCTGTAACTTCATTGTAACAAACGTGGCCAAATGTTTTCCTTGAATAGCATTTAAAACGCACAGAAACTGTAAATGTCTTCCTTCATTTTGTCACCATGTAATTTAAATGTGCTTTTCTCTCTCATCTCCAGTGTTGCAAACACAGTCAAGAGAGCATTCCTGATTTGGCTTTCAGTACTTCTGTTTGGAAATCCAGTGACCTTTTTAAGTGGTTTGGGCACAGTCGTTGTAACTGTAGGAGTTTTACTGTACACCAAGGCTAAACAGCATGATCAGTATCTGCTGGAAATCCGAGAACGTTACAGGAAGGAAGCATTGGAGAAAGAACTTGACATTCATCAGCTTTGATGTCCAGTAAAAAATTTATTAAGTTTTTAGACCCCAATAGTTACATAAAGCTCACACTAAACAATATGTTAAACCATTACTGAAAACTGAGTATGAGGAAAGAAACTTCATTGGATAATTCATGCACAGTTCTTCGTGAAGTATGGAGGAAGCTATTTATTGAAAGCTGAGCAGTTCAGAACTTTCATAGCTGCCAACCAGTACGTATTTTACGTATTTACTACGTTTTTTTGGTTCCAGTACGTTAATACGTTTTTGTGGTGAAAATTACGTTTTTGAAGAATTTCCCCATTTATACGGAGAAAACATATAACTCTAGAGGAGAAAACAAAACCGTAACTTTTGTATCTAGGCTAGGCCTACCGCTAATATTAGCGCTGGACCTAGCGATTCAACGGGCGCAACCGTAAACACAGCCCTACCGTACCGTGTCCTGCCGTACTGCGTATGCCCGAACTCGCGAAAACTTTTGTATCCCCGCCACAGCCTCACTCAACCAAGCAACAGTAATGTTGCATAATAAGTTATCACGGCATACACCTTCGCACGTGTCCGCGCGCTTCGGCCGTTCATCGAGCTCGAGTACGTAAAGCACGTCGTGTAGGTCACTCGTATCGTAAACGATGGCGGTCAGTGAGTAAGGACAGTGGACACATTATTTTTGTGAAGAGGTTTCATTTTATTTCGCCGTTATGTTTTTTTTTTGTTTTTTCAGTTTTACATAGAGCACTACAGTCATCTTTGGCGGTGGTAACTCCCGGTAGATCTAGGTCGGCCGTCTTTTAGAATTCTTGAACGTAATTGGCGATCACCGATAAACTAGGCCTAGGCTCAGGCATATGGGTGTGTCAGTGACGTAAGAAATCGAAATCTAGAGCCTGTGAGCTGGTGAAACAATAGAAAAAGAAAAAGTTCTAGAACAATATGGACATGGCTTGTGAAGTGGCTTCAGTTCTAGATCTATTAGTTACATCTGTCATCTTTTATGCCTAACATGATTTGGATGGATTTATTTTATTTTTAATCGGAAGTCTTTTCCATCCAACTCATGAGTCATGAAGCCGTGAGTCGACATTTAGTGCAAAATATTCAAAGGAATTTCCTTTTGCATCAACATCAAACTTGTCCAATAAATGCATTGTGAGTCATAAGTCACGTTATCGTGACTTCCAATTTCACCAGTTTCACAAGTCACATGGAAGCAAGTCTGACATTGTTCAATACTGCCAGAACAAGTTAGTATGAAAGAGTTATACAATTCTGAGGACAGTTCATATCATAATAGTCAGTTCTTTCTTTAGAAACAGAAACAGTGGTGATAACAACACATGTATGAGCATTTGAAGCAAAATATTTGTTTTCTGCTTCTTAAAATCTTATACTGTATTACATTGGGCCTATGTAAAGAGAATAATATTCCATAATGTAACAAAGTGAGGAAATGATGATTTTTCAATGTTTTTTGGGGTGGGGGGGTGTCGATGTCTGGTCCGATATCAGGTGTCTGTTTTTAGGTTTTTGAAAGTTGGCGGCTATGAACTTTGTATTCCTTAAATAATCTTGATGATGGAACTATAGATAGCCATTCATATCAGAATAAGAGAGCACAAAATTTGGTTGTTTCTTTGATGTGGTGATTGACAGTATTTGTGGAAAATTTCGTCGAATGTATTTTGATGAATGTGGCAGTTGATTAATAGGCGAATCTACCATCGCATATCTCAAAATTGAACCTGATTCTTAGCTATAGAAATTTTATAAATTTCCTTATATTGCTGAAGTTGTCGGTGATCCTGGGACAAGTGGTTCCAGCCTCATTTTGGGTATTAGAATCACGCCAAAAGGTGAACTGAATTATGATAATTTTCTTTTTCTTTACATATTGAACCTTTAAAGTGGAAGATTTTACACAGTTGTTTTATATTTGTGGAGATGGCTACAAAAAAGAACTTGAGGGGAAATGTTGAAACCTGGTTCTTAGTAGTGCCTCAGATATTACAAAAATAATGTCTCAGAAATGTTTCGGATATTTCATCTTGTAAGCATTATAGCTTTTTGTAGGCTTCAGTACTTCAAAGACACAATAGTTCCATGCATATCTGTACTGTATGTAGTGTCCAAAGTATATGCTTTTCTTGTGTGGTAGAGTACAGTTGATCGGCTTTGTTGTATGTAAAGTTTAGTTTAACATGTTTTTGCACTCAGCAGTTTTATGTATGCCTCACTGGGAACTGAAGATGACCCTGCTTACCAGCTGGCATTTTGTGTGGATAGTAACAAGAAGATGGAAACTTGACCCTCCTACTGAAGTGCAGGATAGGGCTTTGGATTGGCTTGATGTAATAATCCTCATCCCTCTTTAGTGCCCAGAGCCTAATTGTCTCGAGTGCCACTTCCATTGTTTTGAGAAATGAGTTTTTGTTGTTCCTGTTCTTTTTTGAGGTGTGTGATTTTTGGGTGCAAAGAATCAATTATTCTTGACGGAAATCTCAGCTTGTTCTTTCATTATGGAGATAAGACACAGTTGACAATATTTGCTGAAAGTCCAAGACTCCTTCTAAATTTCGTATTAGCTTTTAATGGGCAAACTTATAACATAAGGTGTTGGATAAAACCCTAGGTTTGTGCTCAGTCAAGATGATTCCTAAATGTTATGGTCTCAGATTTTAGCACATGCCAGGTTTAAATCATTAGGCGCTTGTGATCCAGGGAATTCTTCCAGGACAGGATTACAGTAATTTGTTTCAGCTTGAACACAATCTGAAAACATAAGTATTACAACTGGATAATTATTATGTGGGATTTGCTTCTTGTACATATTTATATTATGGGTTATTGCATATATATATTGTTGCTGTTGCTGTTTTATTTTGCTTTGTAAATCAATTGCTAAAATAATAATCTATTCATAACATACTTTCCTTACAAAAGACGCTTGAACATGCATTTCTGTCCAAACTGCTATATGACGTGTAAACATGCGATTTAAAATAAAGTCTTTGAATTATCAAATGGGGATGCAAAATTCTTACCAAGGGAAGGGTCATATTTTGAAAGTTTAAAGTTTGAGAGTTTAGTTTTTTTTTAATTATTCTGCTGGCATTTCTTGCTCCATGATTGATGATTTTGAGACTCTCACTGTTTCAGTGGACAGTGAACTCACTGACATTTCAAAAGTTTATTTACACTGACACACTCCGTCATAGCCACATTCTGTAAGAAGCTTCCACTTTTGGAGGTGAGAATGTGTTCAGTTTTCAATACAATGCTGATGAAGAAGAGGAAGTCGGAAGTTGTGACTCATTTAGTGTTGATGTAATGTTGAGGTTAATCAACCCATTTTTTAAAAATATTTTCTGGACAATATGAGGAATATCCCAGTGAGTAGATCTACATTTTCATGGCTTGTCATGTAGTGTGTTTTTTTTAAAATCATCATGTGTTTTTTATAAATACATGATGTATTATGTGTATATGTACAGAAACTTCAGTCTTGGGTGAATTTTGGTATCAGATTGGAATTTCCCAGCGTTTTTGTGCTCAAAAATAAAAGATCACTATGATTTTATATTTAAAAAATATAATAATAATGAAAATATCAATTTTTCTTAACTCCATCATATTATGTTTACTCAGGGAATTTATGGGCTATGGGGACTTAGTAAGTAAGCAAAGTGTTAATGTGTTTGTGGATATTCCTCGCACTGATAGTTGCACTTGAATTTCAACCCAGTGAATGTGACCAGACCAGTTCTCATTGTGTTTGAAGAGTGTACAATAAATTTTGTCCGTTCCTCTGAGTCGAGAAACCTTTCTGGGAATGAGTGCTGGTACATGATGAATTAACCCATTCAGTATCACATTGTCTACAGCCTAAATGCACCATTGGCTGAAGTAAAATACAACCTCAGAAAACTTAAATGAAAATGTCTATCTGACAGCACTGTTGTGACAACAAAATTACATGGTATAACTCCATGCTCAAAAGTTCATGGATAAATAACCAAGGGAAGAAAAATGGGGATGGTAAAATTGGAATTGTCCATATTGAAGTCGTACGTGATATATTGTCGGTTGGCTGTGGGAGCCTAGTTAAAACTGAACTCGGAGGCTTTGTTAGAGGACTGTATATTTTTACACAGAAAGCTATAGCTGAGCAGTGAACACAGATCAGTACATGTATTTATTTGCTGTCTGGCTTTGTAACTAGACCACGGTCCCTTAACAACAGTGTTTGATTTTAGTTTTACTGAGGTTCCAGCAACTGACCAGCGATATGACAGTTTGTCAATTATAATTTAACTAAAAGTTGAATGTGATGGTATTCATTAACGTTGTTTCAATCGCAGGCAGCAGTGGGGAACTGAATGTTGTTTGCCAAAGCAAATGGTGATGCATGTAGATATTAGCAGTAAGAACTAGCACAGGCAGTGTAGCTTTACATCCTTTACCATCATGCCATGTTTTTTTTTGTCTGAGTTATATAAGTGATAAAGAAAATATGTATTCTCTATGTCCCGAACTGCATTTTGGCTTTGTTTGGGAAGTGCTCATATGTCATTTACTAAGCCGCATAAGTCTTGCAAGAAACTTTAAATGGCTGTAATTTTTAAAGGAATTGGGTTAATTACAAAATTTTTTTTTAATGAAATAAATAAAAATTGTTCCTCCCGTGATATGAAAAAGCTTTCCTTTTTCTGATGGCTTGATGTCCTATCATGGACAACCAAGCAAGGATCAGAACTTCATATGTGGTTTCAGCCCATTGCATCAAGTGTTTTGACCATTTGTGTCTTGCCTGTCATGTTCATTTAGATTTTGTCATGTATGGGAACAATAGAACTTGAATTAAAGATGGCAAGGCTTTTTATGTCATTCAGCAGTTCAAAAGTTACAGCTGATTAAAAGTTTGTTGCCAGACTTAATGCGGCCTAGAAAAGTAGATCTCAAGTACAATGGCCTCGGATTGAATGGGACCTCAGGTACAACGGTGTAAATTAAAATTCCTACTTCATACACTCTTCTCAGTAGTAAAAAAAAAAAACTTGTTTACAATGGCTTCACATAAAGCACACCTCTGATACAACAGCATTTTTGTTCCATCAGCACAGAATACATTGAGCAAAATATTGCTTGGCTGAGAATCTATCGGGAGACGGTCATAGAGGGAATGGACGAGGGTGGGGGTGAGATGATAGTGTTATGTCCAATTGCCATTCCTTCGTGTGAACAGATGCGAGATTGTGTAACTGTGGAAGATAGGGTGGTGGGATGGCCACGCACCGCGGAGGTGGGGATGGCGCAAGACTAGTCGCACGTGGTCAGTCCTTTGTGTGAACATGTAACCAATCAAGTAAACAGGGCTCCCGAGGTTGGCACACATGTGTAAACCTAAAAGTAAGGGAGTGGTCATCCTGCTCATGTTTCGTGTGTAGATCTATGCCTGATGAAGATGGTGGTCACCTGCTGTGCTACTTTTCAAGCAAACACATCACCATTCACTTTTTGAGAAAGAGAAACCTACACAGCAATGTAATGATGGCAACAAGGAAGAGAAAATCAAAATGAAGGCAAAATTATTTGAAGAGCTGGAGAGGGGTGTAAAAAAAAATGGCTCAAATCTGGAAGGACAATGAAATTTCTTTGCTTACGGGATAAGCCATGTGTATTTATATGAGCGCTTTCCCTTTGACCTTTCCTGGAACGAGACCTCGCTTAGAACGGACATTTTGCAGTGGTCCCGTGAATGCCATTATATCCGAGTTCCACTGTACATACCTGGAAAACAAGACTCTTGTGACTGCAGTTTGTATAATCTAAATTTAAGCATTTTAAATGATGAGAATATTTTAGATTAATTGATGATTTACCTAAACATGGGATGTCTGATATTGTACTTCATATTTAAGGACCAGATTGTGCAGTGGATGCAAATATGAATGTTCAATGTTTAGCAGCTATTGTTTCACTGAAAATATTAAGTTCGCTGTACTAAATCTGATAAAATATTTAAGATTTGGATAATGTCATCAGTTCAATGCAAAAAGTGACTATTTCCATGTTCAGGAAAAAGGAAATAATCTCACTTTCTGCCCTGAAGCGACGATATGTTTCAAGTATTTGCATTTTTAATATAGATGACATTGTGTAAATTGATCTGTGAGAAGTCCAGTGAACATCAGTTAAATTATGTGAAGTATACATCTTTTCTAAAGCTGTGTTCGAAATGGGAGAAAACTGTTGATGTTACCTTTTCCACAAATACAGTGCGATCCTAATACCTCGACATCAGTGGGACCGTCCGACTTGTGTCGAGTAAAGAGAAATTCGAAATAGCAGATTAGTGGTGGAAGAGAAGGAAAAAAAGGGGGTGGGTGGGGGATCAAACATCACCATATTCATGGTGTCCAATAAATAACGCAGTTATGTCCCCTTTTCTTTTAATTATCGGCATATTGTCATCCGTTCCTCCAATATCACTGTTGTGCGAGCACTTGCTTGGCAAAGATTTGCCAATATCGGAGAAATGCTGTAGCTATCAAATGCGCATTGCTTTACTTTTTTTTTTTTTTTGTGTGTGTGTACCTCGACCTGACTGTTTCTTCAGAAGAAGAGGTGATACCGATACACACACAGTACGGCAGTTAACCGAGAGATCTAGGTCAAGGCCCAGTATCAACGGCGCACGAATGTTTTGTGGGGGGAAAAAATTACTGTCTGTAGTAGGCCTACTCTATACTTTTACTGCCGCACGCTTATGCAAGGCACCCCACACTCGCGTTACTGAAGCCAAGGGTCATCCTCTGTGTTCACACACCCCCTCTCCGCCAGCACCGCAAAAAGAAATAAAGAAGTCTTATATATGCGAGGAGTTGCGTGGGCATTTTTGGTGGCACAGTGGTAGATCTAATGCACTTATTTTGCCGCGGTCGGGAAGAAATATGTCGATATAAGAGGAAAGAATGGAATAACATGTCGAGTTACCCGGAAATATTTAGTAGCATTAAAGAAGGAACATGTTGGGACTTAAAAATTGCGTCGAGTTACCCAGAATGTCGAGAAAAGGCATGTCGAGATAAGTGGATTGGACTGTATGTTATTAACCAAGTTATATTTTTGTTGAAAAAAGTTTAATAATATTAATATTGAATTTTGTTTCCTGTACATTGTAAAAGTTGTGTGCTTGGTAAAGCAAAACTATTCTAGATTTTTAGATAAGGTTGATTTTTGTTTAATCTTTTGTTTGCATGAGCTTTATGTCTCTTGTTTTCCTAGTGGGAATGTATTTTAAGTTATTATACGGTTTACAAGGTTATATTCAGGCCTGTGTAGGTTCAAAATAGCAAAAATAAAAGAGGCAAGACTCTGGCCAAAATCTTCTGAATTCCAGAAATAAACACCTAATGGTGTTTTTGCAGCGCTTGCGTTTTGAAAAGTCCCATATTATCTTGGTGTTTGGAGGGGGGGGGGGGTGATTGACTTAAAATGTTTAACTTTTTCTTTACCATAACAAACCATATCTGTCACTTACTTTGTCATCCTGTCCATCTTTCGTTTTTCTGCACTTTTTTTTTTCAGACATAAATATTAATGAATCATTGTGAGAATGCATTGTTGTCATCCTGGAAGACAGTAAGTCTTTTTTTAGGGAGTGTAGAATCATTTCATTCATGTTTATAGAATAATTATTCAGCGCAGTCAGCCCATAGTTAAAGGGCTTATGGTTTCAATCTAACAAATTGTGGGTGATATTTTTAACTTACTCAGTCGTCAGTGGCCAAATGGGACTCAAGCCTCGCCACATAGCTCACTGTGCTAAAAAGGGCCATAAAGCTCCAACTTTGCAGTACAGTACAGAGCAGTCACCTTCATTTGATGTTTTCTGCATGGTCTCATTAAACCTGTCCTCTGAAGGTTGAAATGTTTCAATTTGAGCGGTGTAAAGTTTCCTGTCTGCTTTCTGAGCCAGTTTTCTGTGGCATTACCCAGTTTTCAGTGTTTCAGTTTCTCTGTTTGCTGCACATTACTCGTATTTAAAGCAGTGGTTTGGGACCATAATTATTTCAAAGCCTTGATACAGCCTTGTATGTTTGTAAAGTGAATACGGACATTTTTGACTGGTATTTAAGCTGACATTCTATTCATACATCATATTGTTTCATAAGATTGTAATGGAATATGAAATGATTTTCTGTATTGCGACTTGCCAATAGAACTTGGCACAGTTCTCAATGCCAGAGTTATTTTTGTGATATTTTATCTTGGTTTGAACTGAATGGTAAATGAGCCACGAATGTTTTGTACTTGTTGGAATGTAATATTAATTAATTTTATCAGAATTCTATTTCCATTGCCCTATTATGATTATAAGTGGTGTTTTGTGACCTTCAGTCTTTGTTCCAGTTTCAAGTATTGCTTTGCTTGTTTCACACACAGGTGCACTTCCATCAAAGATACTAGATACAATAAGATGAGACAGCTAGTGCGTGTAGCTTGCACAGATTTCGCACTGCCACCTAGCGGCAAATGCACAGAAGTCATGAACAATGCCATATTTTACAAAGCCAATATAAGGAAAATACTGAATTTTGTTCACTGTTCAGTTATTGCTGTAGGCCTTGATTGAAATCACTTATTTTGAACTTCTAATTTCAGTCGCTGTAGGAGTTTTTTTGTTTTAAGTCACAGTACTAGCACTGTGACAAATTCACATCATTATATCAAGCATTCTTCTCATGCAGTACGCAGTAGACCCCAGCCCATGATCAGCAGGCAAAATGCGTGCATGATTTTTTTTAGAGGGAGTCTCATCTTATTGTATCTACTGCCTTTGCTTCCATTAAACTTGGATGGAAAATGTTAGCAGTAGTGTATCTGGTGTGGATGTTTTGCAATGAGTGAATGTGAAGACATTTTGTAACATAATGAATTGTCTTCAGGCAAGTATCACATGAGGAGGCATCATTGTAAAATGTTGCCCAGATCACACCCCAGACAAGAAGATCACCAAGCTCTATATGTGAAAGCGAGGCGGGTTTCATCCTTGTAGAAAATGTATAGTTCTTCCACATATGGATGAATAGATGAAAAGATGAAAGTAAAGCAAAAGAGGTAGAATAGAGCTACAGAAGAGGTTTTGTAAAGATCTTGGTGCGCATTCAGGTTCTGACTCCACAGCTAGATTTTCCTGGTCTTTCCTTGATCCATAATTATTTATCCCTGCATACATAATAATAATTTTGAGATAAATGCATATGAATTGGCAAAACAAGTGGTAAATGTATAAATTTACCATAATAACCAGCGGGGATCATCAAAATAATAGTTTGGGGTTTTATTTGGGGACTAGAAGCCATTGCAGTAAAGGAAACACTGTGTTTGAATATATTCTGGTTTCCTATGGCACAGCCAAGTCCACAGATCAGAGTGAAATCTGTGCTAAATTGTTCATTACAGTATACAATTGTTTAAAGTTAATGTGTCAGTGAATGTTGATGAGTGATGTGTTTTCTGACAATCACAGAAACTTTTCATTATCTGCATGTTGTGTCATAGAGGCCATCCCAGTGGATTGTACTTTTTTTTTTTTCTACTGCATGCACATTCATGAACTGTGATGTGAGTTCTCCGAGTTGTTAATGTTATCTCTTGTGTCAAACATAATTGCTGATACATGTGGACAATTTGAAATATGGTGACAAAAGGAATAGAAAAATCCATATGTATTTGCAGAGTCCTACAGTAGAAATAAATAACCAGAGCAGTGAATTCATTTGTTTTAAAAGTAAAAATAAATCAAGTTTAGGACCTCAGTTGGACCTTTCTCAAAAACTCAATTAAATTTTTTTTTTTTTAAAGCAACAAATGGTGGGAGGTCGCTATGCTGTATACTGTAATGAAGTCTGGCACAGAATGGCAAGCATTTTGGCAACTTGACGTAGTGTCCACTATGATGTTAAAACTGCTTTCTATCAGCCTTGCGTGCTGCCTAGCTTGGGAAGGTAAAGAAACCCTGTAAATACAACCTTTTGGTTTTGGTTTCTTTTCTCTTGCTGTATTTCAAGTTGTATCTTTCAGTGACCCAATAACTTCTCGTTGTTTTTTTGTGTTTGGCAACAAACTGTAAATGTAAATATGCCAGATCTGTCCAAGCATCAAACCTACATGGATAATGATAAATTTAAAATGTTATTACCACTTACATATAGTATAATATGAGGTGCACCTGCATCATTCACAGGGTTATAACGGACTTTGAAAACCTGGAAAAGCCTTCAGAAACGAAAATGGTTTTTCAAGGTCTTGAAAAGCCTGGAAAACAGAGCACAGCCTTGAATAACCTTGAAAAAACTTTAAATGCAACCGATTTGGAAAAACAAAAAAAATGGGCCTAGGCGCTAGGCCTAACGGAGACGGTGGTGTAGTCGCACAGATTTTTACGGGCATAAGCAATTCACGGACATGGGTAGTTTTTGTCACGGTGTTTTGTGGCCTTGAAAAACCTTGAAAAAACCTTGAAAAAACTCATCAAAGTCTGCTATGAATCCTGCATTCAATCTGGAACTATCAGTTGGGCTGTGCAAAACAGTAATATCAGCAACGAAGTATTACAGAGTCAGTTGTGAAGAAAGTGCATATTCCACAATATTAATATTGCATCAAAACTGAGAGTTGGGATGGGAATCTGGCTGTTTGCTTCTTTTTACTTTGGAATGTGGAACCGTGATTTCAAATGAATGTACATGTAATTGTTGCAGCTACTCCTAACTTTAAATGTATTTGTTGCAGTTATTCCGGATTCAAATGTATTTTCCGCAGTTGTTCTTGCTTTTCTGAACTGTGATGGTAGATTGCAGAGACAATTCCCACTGTTTCATATTTTTATTTTCATCAGACATACGTGTACTTCAGTGATTATGATTATATTGATTATATGTTAAATCACAATGCCATAATCTGTTATTCTTCTTAATGGATGTAAGAAGCATTTAGGCCTGGTGCATGGTTGTTGACAATCATTGGAGTATATACTCTTTCCCTATGCCCTATCACCCAGGATACAAATAAAGATATATCAAATCTGTTAAAATGCAAAATTACGTCAGTGCGGTAAACGATAATTTGGAAAGGGCCATGTGCAGATTTACATACTGTGGTTTCTCCATGTTTTTGGGGCTTATTGAAACTAAAAAGCCTTCGGCAAGCTCTCTTTTCCAATGAAAACGTAAAAAGGGGCCATTGTTTACCATGCTGACCTACTTCTAGCCCTATGCTAGGCTGGTTATCAAGCCTCTTTTAGTATATTATATTCTATTGTCTTGCTTTTTCCTAGCACAATGTGACCATTATCATGTCTATGTGCTTTCTCTAAACTCAGACTCAAACTTGTCTACCTGAGAAATCAGCCAATATGAATCCCTCTCATCACACACGTACATTCTCATTGCTGTCACAGAACATCAAATTCACAAACATGATTCTTGTGCATTTAAACTATGTATTCTCTGTTCTGTATTTACCAGCAGTAAATTTGTTTAAAATTTCTGGTAATTTGTACAGACATAAAGAAACATGTAGAAAGGAAACATCACTGAATCTGGGGCCCTTTTCTCTTTGAAAAGGTTTTTATTTCTTTTTTTGTCATTGCTCTATGTAAGACATTTTTGACACTTTTGAGATGCTAAGAAAAAACTGTTTGTTTTCCTATCATTTAGTGACTTATGCCATTATGATTCTATTGGATTATTCCATGTACCTATTGGCGCATTTCTTTTTTCTATAATATTATCTGATTGCCCTCATGCTCAGGAATGCAAGGAACAGACAGTTGCCATTTGGCATAAGTCTGACAGATGCCATTATTGTAGAGCACTGATGATTTAGTCTGTAGCTACACATATATTAGTGAATGTTTCAGTGATGAGAGAGGATTAATTTTAAGGATAAAGTAGGAAAATTAATGGGTTTTAGATATGTTTTAAATAGAATGTCAGTGAGTGTCAATGTAATGCCGAGTAAGCCTATAGTTTCGGTACTATTCATTTCATATTCTGAAGTTACAGTGGTTGGATCACAAATGTGCATGCGGGATCTGAGTGAGACCTGAGCCTTCAAAATACTGTTATTTATTTGAAATATTCAATCACATTTTCATACGATATTTGCCGTATTGTTGCATGAGCATTTTTGCCTTTTCGAGAAAATGAGGATCGAAGTTTGGTCGGCAACAGGACTAAAACATAAAACATTTTGTCACAAACACATACTACATGTATCTCGAAAAGTTTTCAAATTGGAATGGCACTTATATATAATGAAATTAGGAGTGAGAGAACCACTTTTGTGACAAAACCTCAAAATTGGCAAAATGTGGCATACAACAATATGGCAAATACCCCCCTCGTTTTGTTGTATATTTTATATTTGCAAGAACCACAAAATGCAGCTTGTCACTTAGTATATGATCAACGTGTGTGCCTGTATTGTGATTTGTCTGTGACTTTTTTTTAGAAGATATAATATATGAGATAGCAGATTTCATTTTATTTGCCACCAGGCACTCCTTGGTAATATGAGATGCGCGCCGTGCTAGGTCGAGTCACTTCGCAGGGACTGGTCAGAGAGTTCACATGTGGTTTTCATTCCTGTTGGATTTTACATTCTTCGGTCTTATAGTTTTTTCTTCTAAATCGAGATAGCGGATTATCCTGTAATGAGACATTGATCAGTTTTGATATTGTAAAAATGCAGTGAAAGATTTTTGAGAGTTGAAATATGAGTAAAATTACATTAATGAATATTCTTTTATCAGTTTTATGGATGACCTGAGTGAATCATAATTTCTGTGGCAAAGAACATTGTGTGTTTAATTGTTTATATTTAAATTGTTGCTTTTAATTTGTTATAATATTGCAAATAATCCTATTGATGACAGACTGTTTTGAAATTCTATAAAAAATGTGGTTTGTAGATATGGAGAATATGTTTTGTTGAGTGATGTAAGCTTTCCATTTTCCAAGAAGATGGGTTTTTTTGTGGGTTTTTTTTTTTGCATTTCTGGAAAAAAAATGTTTGAGCATGTTCATGACATGTATTCAACATGTTTTCTTGGCAAGACATGAGCATCCATTTTCTGCTACAAAATATACTGGTGTCTCCCTTTACTATAAAATAAACAACACAGAAAATCTGTGGAGTCACAGCAAGGCTTGAAGCAAAGACAAAATATGGCAAAAACAAAAAGTTGTATGTAGCAAAGCCTGACGTAAGAAATAATACAGAAGCGAAACAATAAAATGTGAAGAAAAAGGATAGAAAGTTAAACAAAGAGAACCAAAAAAAATTAAACACATAAAAAAATCGTAGAACGTTTAATCAGTATTACTGCTTGATGTCTGCAAGTCCCAAACTTGGATGATTGGAGCGCGACACATTTGTCAAAGTATGGTGATTTGTCAAAGTAGCTTGATTTGTCTTTCCGTTTCCTTTGTGTTTGATTGTATCGTTTCTGTATTACTCCTTATACGAGGCTTTCCTACATACAACTTTTTCTTTTAACCACAGTATGACTTCGGTATCCCTTTACAGATTGAATATCAAGTGAAGTAATGGTTGAATGATATGGTCTAGATAAATTACATGTATGTTACTTGAGTCTGATAAAATTAATTATTGTTGTTAACTAAAGAAAACTGATAGTGTAAAGCTGTACAGTGTGGTTGAACGCCCTATGCATATATTTTATATATGTATTATTATTATTATTATTATATTTACTGTCAGGTCTGTGGGTCTGCATTTTGTAGAAATAATCATTGAATTGCCACTGTGGGAATGCAGTTTAATTTGTTCTTTTTTTTTTAAATAAACATTATTTGACATTGCTCAACTGAAGAATTTGTTACTTTTTTGTGATTGTCAGTCGTTTCAGACTCACTGCTGTCTGACGAGCCATACATTCTGAAAAGGTGCTGTTGAAATTTCCTATTTCTTTATCTTTCTGGTGTTGACTATATTTCAGTTTTTCTCAACAAAAAAAATGTATTGTGATTTATAGGACTTGCCGAGAATAAAACACTCGTACATAATGTACGAGTCATCAAGGCCAGCACCAGTTTTCTTCCATACGGTTAGTCTCAGTGGGGCCGCCGGTTATGACATCGCATGGCTGTCATTTGTTATAGGGAATACGACCGACGTGACGGAAATCCGACCAATCCCATAGAAATCCTATCCTGGGCTAACGTAGACAGTGCAGCGATTTTCAGTCAGAGGAGGAACTACAAACCGGAAACGAATACATGTGCCCTGAACACCGAGTATTGCACATTCAATCAAACAGTAGGCCGCTACTTTTATATGGCTATCCATTGGAATAAAACGATGTGTTTTTTGTTTTCTTTTGTTTGTTTTTTTTGCGTTCGACTGGAATCAATAAAGAAATTAACTTTCATATGTTGCTTCAGTAGCCTGATTATCGCTGTAAAAGTATAAAGGTGAACAAAGTATTAGACGACAATTTAAAAAAAAGGCTGGATGTTTGGGGGCGGCCTGGGCCTGTTGAGAATCAGATCTACATAATGTCAAATTAAGTGCTTGGATTTGAATAATTTTGCTTCTAAAATTTATTTGAAGAAACCGTGTGCAGGTAGGGGTGTACTTCATTATCCGTTTGTGTCAGCTTTCAAAACTATCTAGACTAGTCATTTTAGATCTAATCTAGATCTAGATCTAGACTCTAGTTCATGACCACAATTTTTTCCTTCTCACAACAAATACTGAGTATGCTATGGAAATTATAAGGACGAGTAGAGGAAGTTAAGGAAAGTATTAGGGGGTCAACAGAACTAGGCTGAGGCCCCAAGAAACCAGAGAACCTCATTGCGTTGAGGAAAGTGGGGGGGGGGGGAAGTAGATCTTCTGCGTTTAAAGGTTAGGATGGTATCATGCTCTGATTCCGAAAAAGGGCACTAAAGTGTCTCGTTAAAATATGCAACAATTTGCTCTTAAATATCCCCTAAGTCAACTTCATTCAGTTGCATCATCATTTATGATAAATTTTGTGATCCAGCGACGACATTAGTCATTGTATTCTAATGACTTAGAGATGACTATGTCCCGCAATATCAACGTTCCATGCACCGGTGAATTTGCCCAGTTCACGAAAAGGACGGGAAGTAAGATTGTTGTAGCAACGACGGCGTCGGTGAACTTCCGGCTGACAGGGCTGGTGCTTATTTGAAGTGAATCTAAAACCCGTATATTTGAAAGTACTGGGGTATGTGTGGCTATGTTTTCACCCATTGCAGAAATTAAATGTTGCATAAAATGAAAGAACACCTAGAACTGATTTCCTTTCCAAAAGGAAAAAATTGGGGCCCAATATCCACTTCTCTTTTCGTATCGACAAGGATGCTCTCATTACGAGCACAATGTCACTGAGAATACGATAGATGGACATGCAGTTGCAGGGACTTGTTTAAAGTTTTGTTTATTTGTTTATTTTCATGGATTAATAAATCCACATATTTTCTCTGGTTTACTTATTCCAGCATTTAAAAAAAAAAAGAAGAAGAAGACGGGTTGAATTATGCAAGTTGTCATTCGGTTGTTGGAATCTTCTTAAAACTAGCCTTTGAGGGTCTTGTTAGGGGACCGTAGTATTTTACATGGAAAGCCGTGACTCAGCAGTGAACACAGCTCATGATTTTCTCTGTTTGGCTTTGTAATTAGACCAAGGACCAAGGTCCCCTATATTGCTATAACCATAGCCGTAAAGGCTATTATAGTTTTAACGAGGTTCCAACAGTTAACCAACGAATCCCTACATCCAATATGATATAGATTTGGTGGTCCTTGGGATGCTCTGCAAATGTTATCACTATTGCTTGTGTTGGGATTAGACTAGTAGGCCTAAGAAACAGAGGTAAAATAATTGTTTACTTTCATGACATTGGATGGTATTGGTTAATTGTCCTGGTGTCTGGGAGCTCAATGGATTTTTTTTAGATACATTTAGCCATCAAAGAAGTCCTGTTTCCTACATTTTAATTCAGATGTCAGTGGAATATCCATCATTAAACCGATGTTACTGAAAATTAAACTACATTTTCATATACCACAGATGTAGTTATGTAGATTGCAGTCGAGAAGATTTCAATAGATATTGCCTGGTTTGGAATAATCTGTTGTCACCTGAGATGAAAATTCCAGACACTAACATGGGCAATGTTTTAATTGTTGCAACTCAACTTCTATATTTCAACATATGCATTTAACATCGTATGTCACTATTACTATCAGTTATCTGTTGAATCAAAGACTATGAAAACAATGAAATAAAATTCTCTATCTTTACTACCAAAATATGCGAGTGTGCATGAGAAAACCCACAATATGTCGACAGAGCTGATTTTGAGAAAAACGGCTTTGAAGTGAAAATATGGGTCCGACACAAACTTCCAATTTCGCTGTTGTTTAGGGGACCATGGCATGTTACAGGGTAAACTGTAGACGAGCAGTGAACACTACTCACTATGATCTCTATAAAGGCTTTGTAATTAGACTAGGGTCTCCTAACAAGATCCAAAAACTTAATTCCGACTTGGCTGTTGTTTAGGGGACCGTGGTATGTTACAGGGTAAACTGTAGATGCGCAGTGAACACTACTCAGTATGATCTCTATAACAGCTTAGTTATTAGACTACGGTCTCCTAACAGCAATCATTCCAATATTAATGGGTCAATTAGCTATTGCCACTTTTAGGATTAAATGCCGTTTTCTCAAAATCTTGTTTTAGAGGGGTCACTGACTTCAATTTATCAGAAATTTCTTGTCTTTTATTATGTGTACAGAACTCAAAATGTCATCATCATCATCATCATTGCCTTTCTCACCCTGGATCAGGGTATAGGCCACCAACAAACACCTTCCATCCCTCTCTATCATGGGCCAGCCTCTTTACATTATTCCAAGTCTTTCCGCTTCGTTGCACATCATTTTCTCTGGCTCTTCTCCACGTTCCGCGCGGCCTTCCTCTTGATCTCTTGCCCTGGGGATTCCAATCCAATACCTTCTTCGTGATGCTGTTTCCTGGCCTCCTGAGAGTGTGGCCGATCCATCTCCATCGCCTCCTACCAATTTCCTCTCTGACTGGGTTCTGTCTTGTTCTTTTCCATACAATTTCATTGCTGACCTTGTCTGTCCATCTGATCTTAAGTAGCTTCCTCAAACATCTGTTGATGAAAACTTGGATTCTCTTTATGCAGGCCTGGGACGCATTCCAAGTCTCACATCCATACAACAGGACTGACTTCACGTTCGAGTTGAATATCCTCAGCTTTGTTTTTAGAGATATATCCTCGGTTCTCCAAATCTTGCTTAAGGATGTGAAAGCTGCCTGTGCCTTTCCAATTCGTGCTTTGACTTCTGCCTCTGTTCCTCCCTTATTGTCAATGATACTACCAAGATAGCAGAAGGACTCTACATCTTCCAGTGGTTGATCTCCTACTGTGACTTGTTCGCTTAGGGGTGCAACAATTTTTAGGACCTTCGACTTCGCGGGATGTATCCTCAATCCAATAGATTCTGAAATTTTGTTTAGAGCTGTAGTCTTTGCTTGCATCTGGTCGTGTGTGTGCGACAATAGTGTCAAGTCATCTGCAAAATCTAGATCGTCCAGCTGTGTCCATGGGGTCCATTGTATGCCATTTCTTCCTCCACTGGTGGTTTCTTTCATAAGCCAATCAATCACCAGGATAAACAGAAATGGGGACAGCAAACAACCCTGCCTAACACCAGTCTTGATATCAAAGCTGTCAGTAAGCTCACCATCATGTACGACTCTGCAACTTGTCCCCTCGTACATGCTCTTGATAAGATTCACCATCTTCTCTGGGATTCCATAATGTCTCAATATTCTCCACAGTGTTTCTCTATCGATGCTATCAAAGGCCTTCTCGTAGTCAAGGAAGTTCACTATCAGTTGGGAGTTCCACTCTAGCGACTGCTCTACTATGATTCTCAGCGTGGCGATCTGGTCGGTGGTTGATCGATTACTCCTGAAACCAGCTTGCTCCTCGCGAAGTTTTTGGTCTGTTGCATTCTGTATTCGCTTGAGAATAATCCGATTGAAAACCTTTCCTGGGATGGAGAGAAGTGTGATTCCTCTGTAGTTACTACAATTGCTGAGGTCCCCTTTTTTTGGGAGCTTCACGAGGTGTCCTTCCTTCCAGTCCTTTGGAAACTTGCCTCCGATCCAAATCCTCGAGAATAGTGAGTGCAGACCCTCTGCAGCCCCAGCAGCATCTGCCTTCAGCGCCTCTGGTGGGATCTGGTCTGGTCCAGCTGCCTTGCCTCGATTTAACTGCTTTATGGCATCATTAATCTCTGCTTTAGTCGGAGGGTCGCAACTGATCGGTAAATCATTTCTTGCGGGTAGAATGTCGGGTGGGTTGCTTGGTGGAGGTCTGTTCAAGAGGCTGTTAAAATGTTCTATCCATCTTTTTGCCTGAGCTTCCTTTCCAAAAATAGCCTTCCTGTTGTAATCCTTGACAGGAACTTCAGGTTTTCCATATTTTCCAGCAAGAGTCTTTGTAGTCTGGTAGAGGATCCTCCTGTGTCCTCCTGTTGCTGCCTTCTCTGCTTTCTCTGCTAACATTCCTATGAACTCCTCTTTGTCTTTTTTAATTGATTTTTTGACCTCTTTAGCTGATGCTCGGTACTCTTCCTGGTTACCAACTCTTGAGCTTCTTGTACGACTTGCATTTACCTGTTCTTTTAGGTCTCTTCTTATCCTTATCAAGTCCAGTGATTTTTGACTGATCCATTCCTTGTGTTCCACTTTCTTTTCCCCAATAACATCCTGACATGTCGATGTAAATACTCCTTTTACCTTAGCCCAGTGAGTCTCCAAATCTACTGTCTCTTCGAGGTCAACAAGGGGTTTGAATCTATTCCTCAGTGTCAGCTGGAACTCTTCCTTCTTGTCTCCATCCAGAAGGCTCACTTGAAACTTTCTCCTCTTTGTTCCTGCTCTGGTACCTTGTTTCTTGAGGCGGAGTTTGAGTCTTGCCAGCAGCATGTGATGGTCAGATCCAACATCTGCTCCTCTCTGTACTATGACATCCTCTAGTGAGCGTCTGAATCGTCGGGTGATGCAAAAGTGGTCAATCTGATTTTCAGTTACTCCATCCGGTGAAATCCAAGTGGCCTTATGGATCCTCTTGTGTGGGAATACTGAACCTCCAATCACATAGCTGTTAAATGCGCAGAAACTTGCAAACCGCTCTCCATTCTCATTCATTTGTCCTAAACCATTGCACCCCATAATGTCCTCATACCCTGTATTGTCCTGTCCTATCTTGGCATTGGCGTCTCCCATTATAATGTTCACATCTTTTCTTGGCAATGTGTCAACTATTTCCTGAAGCTGGTTGTAGAAGTCGTCCTTGTCCTCATCGGTTGCTTCATTTGTTGGGGCGTATATCTGCACAATGTTCATGTTGATGTTCTTGTTCTTAGTAGTAAATGATGCCAATATAATTCTCCTTCCATAGGGTTCCCATCCCCTCAGTGACCTCTGGGCGTGCTTGCTCAAGATGATCGCTACTCCTTCTGTATGCTCAAAATGTCATGTTTGCGACTTATTGTGGGTTTTCTCATGCACGCTCACATATATTTGTATTTAAGTTGTCAACTTCATGACTTTTTTTTGCAGCCACAGCATATTTAAGCATGTCTTTTCTCATTTTACAGACCAGCCAAAATGTCAGACATCATATCAACTGTTCTCAACTTTGAGAGCGTCTGTGTCTCTTTGTCAATAGAGAAACCAACCTATATTGCCAAAATGTTCGAGAGAGAGAAAGAAAATAATGTATTGTAAGTCAATTATAACTTTAATTAGTTTTGAACTTTATTGTTTTTTTCATTATATGTGGCAGGCACCAATAAGGTATCCTAAACAAAACCCATCTACTCTATAAACATCATGAGATAGGTGGGTATGAGATTATGTAACAAAATGTATTTTTCTGCTTGCGAGGTTTCTTTGGAGTGTTTAGGTAATATTCATTTCTCAAACAAACTACCAACTGTAGAATAGACTCTGGTTTAAAAATGGGATAGCAGTAGACTAATGTAAATTTGTGCCTTAAGATGTAATTGAAATAAATTTATCTTGAAATGACAATAAAGCATGTATATTGAGGGTCACTGGAGAAAAAGCATGGTGAGACTCTTATGGAATAGTTATAGTCTGTTATAATTTCTTTCCACTTTTATTTTGGAAAGTCAGTCATTCTGAAATAGGTCCTACTAGTCTTTTCTTTTTTTTTTTATCAGTATTATCATGCAGTAGTTCATCATTTTTATAATTCATTTGCAAAGAAGGTCATTACTACTTAAGATCTTAAAACAATATATTGTATGCAAGTGTGAAAAAGGCACCTTCTCATAATTTTGATTATTCTACCACGCAAAGGTAGAGCTATGTAAGTGCTCTCTTTATCTCTTATCAGTTATGTCGCTCTGCCTTCACCTGGCCTTATTGTGCTGATTCCATTCACATATTTTATTATGACACCTAACATTGGAGACCACTCTTTCAATGATAGATGTGAAGTTAAATTTCTTATCACCTACGTGGAAAGCACATGACAATATTTTTGATATATTACAATGAGTGATGGCACAATACTAATCTTTATGCAGACGTCAGCAGCAGAACCAGTGAGTATGGTGACTTAATTTGTCACATCAACAGCATTTTTGTTTGTTTGTTTTTTGTTCCTTTTATGTCCAACCCCTCTGTTAATCAGTTTGAATTTTGCTCATTTTCTGCCATTGTTTAAACATTAAAGAGCATTAACACTGCTTATGGCTTATGATGGAAATTAACATACTTGGCTCTTCAAAGAATTGCTTTTATTTACCCATTCAAGTTTGTTTTGTTTGTTTGGCTTTTTAAAAATTAAAACAATTTGTTTCCAATAGTGCCAATTTTTATTTTCAAAACTAAAAAGAGATGGCACGTTGCAAAGATGTGGTGGCTAAAATGGGCAATTTTGTACAGATTTTGTAACCCTTCCCATTATATGATTGTGGTTTTCTCTTCTTATCTGTTCCCCCCATTGTATTGTATTATTCCCCTCTTGCTGCAGTCCAGCCCTGTCCAATGTATTAGTATAAAAGTAGACTTAGTACATGACTGTACTTCCCTTGATATTGCAGGTGTATTGTTTATTCTTTTGTGATTCCCCAACAATATGGTTCCAAGTGCAATATCCTAATCAACCATGATGTAATGAATCATTTCTTAATTTGAATATAATGTTTGCAGTGTGCTGCCACTGACATATTTTGATAACCCTTGTTCTGTAACCAACATGCAAATTTTCTTTGCCTTAGTCCAGTGCATTTTATATGAGAGTTTTATGTGTGTTTTATTGGATTAGTTTATTAGTTTTATTTTATTAGCTTTTGTTTGTTTGTTAGTGGTCGGTTTTTTTTGTTTTTTTTTTTACAAAGATTGCACAGTCATCTTCTCTTCAGAGCTTCAGATTTAAGTTTTTTGGTGTTTATTTTATTGTGGTCACCATCCTCTCTTTCAATAAGTGCTGTCTTAATTACAGAGAACTGCTTAAATTTGTGTTTCCATTCTTTTTATAATAACATTAGTCATGCTTTTGATTACATGCATGCACAAGTGAAATTGCTTTTGATCTCTTCCCAGTGCATGATGATACATATTACTTTGAAAGCATGATTGAGATCCCACTCATTATCTGTTGTATATTATGTATGTGTTGAATTATTTCAGTTTATTTATTTCTATTTGTCCTGTAAGCTTATAATGTAATATTATTTGGGTCCATCTTTAAATCAGTACTTACTTCCTGATTTGTTTGCCAATCCATCCCTCCCTGTTCCCATATTATTTTGTACTCACATCGCGGGTGGTTGGCAGGCGCTTCTGGTAGGGTCTCCTTCTGTGCTATCAATATTCTGTCTATGGTTGTGCTTCTTCCCAGCAAAATGTGACCGTTATCATGTCCACATGCTTTCTTCAAACTCACACTCAAACTTGTACTCACATCAACGCAGAATAGTGACATTCTTATAAATACCCTATATACATTGGATTCAGTTTAAAAGGCTTAAGCGGATAGAGGGAAAGGAAAAAGTCTGTAATCTTCTCTTCCCTCATGTTTGCTTTCTTTTAGTAATTATAGACACCTTTTATGGTTGTGTCTTTTAGCCAAAGGCAAACAACTTAAAGAAGTTTCTAATTCAAATCAGGCACTTCAGTTTACATTTCAAACATTTTTCATGAGTCATTTCCAGAAAATGATAACTATACTTTCTTGTGCAGAATTTTTATGGTCCACAGCAAAATCTCATGTGAATTCATCTCTAAGAACTGCTATTTTATCTTCATTCAAAATTTGTTGAGAGATGGAAATGCCTTTAGCTTCTGACATAAGAATAAATTAATTCAAAGTCAAAGCCAATGGCTCGTTTTGCATTCCAAATTGGAGTGTCAATATGCAGATTATTTGTATGGTGCTATTAAATATTTACTAGTATCCCGGCCCTCTTTCCATGCATATTTGCTTCTTCCCTATGCATGATACTGCATATTACTTTGACTAGCATGACTGATGTCCCATCATTGTAATTTGGAGGCCTGTTGAGTTATTTCCGTTAATCATCTAAATCTGATAATCTCATCTGGGTCCATGATTAAAATAAGAGTATTTTTCATGACTGTAATATTTGGGGAAGAAAGGTTATAAAAAAGTAGTTAATGATTCAAACTATTGGCCTGTTATACTATATTATGTTCTATTTTTACATCTTCACAGTGCTTTATTATTTTTTTTTATAATCTAATGGATAAATTTTGTTGAATCTGACACCAGCAGATAGACTTTATATCTTGCAGCTTGGACATTGTTGTGAATAAAATGTAACATTGTGTTCTCATTCTCAGCTTTATGTAAATGGGTCCATCCAGATGAACTTATGAAAGAGAAACTTTCTGACACTGAATCCTCTGATTATTTTATTGAAGGGAATTTCAAGACTCAATGCACCTGTACCTAGCGGGAGATCACCCTCAGCTGACCACAGAACGTATCACAGATGATAATTGTCTCATCTTGTATAAAACTCTGGAGAGCAACAGATACGTCCGCAGCATAGATTTGCGTTATAATGTTATTACAGACAAAGGTGCAATGATCTTGGGAAAACTTCTAGAGGTTAGTATATGTTACATTTTGCGGAGATCCAGAGCTGTGGATGATAACTTGTCTGTCCATAAACATGTTTTACTTGATTGTTGTTACTGCTTTTTGTCATTTTGTGGTGTCATTTTTGTCATCTGATGTTGTAAACAATACAAACATTGAAAGTTAATTTAAAATCAGGTGGGAGAAAACAAATTTTCACATGCTGTATCTGTTCCCAAATGGCAAAGGTTCAGTTATATAATGAAAGAAAAAGTAAAAACTCAGTACTCACCAGGGAGAGGTGATAGGCAGTATGTTAGATACTCATGTCAAAAGATGCTGTAAGGTCCTTAATTTGAAAGACCGTCACATGTGGTTGAAAAATAGCATGGAAAAAATATTTCAAATAGTAGGAAATTTTTGTTTTAAATTTACAGATATTGCAGGACCTGCATAAAAAGTTAATGGCACCCTATAAGTCAGCATGTATGTAACAAATGTGAGCGAGCCTCACAAACCTTAACGGAAGTCGCACTGGACCAAATGGAGAAAATTATCATTCAATGACATGTACAGTTGTATTTCATACTGATGCTGTTCTGTGGTTTTCATTCTTTGGAATTTGTGACAAAGCTAAAGTGAAGTCTCATGGCATGCATTTTATATCACATCAGATATACTTTTATTGATAGTCTGGGACTGATTCATTGTTTTTTCTGATTGAATTAACTTTTTCTTTTTCTTGCCAGGCGAACAAGTTTATTCAGGAAATCAACATCATGTGTAATGACTTTGGGCCTGATGGTGGAGCAGCATTAGCAAAATCTTTACATGTAAGTGAAATTCATTTACTATTGTGCTGGTCATTACTGAGGGATGTACATTTCATACCTCAAGAATATTTGTTAATGTATGGCAGAGAATTAGAATTCTAAGCTGTTTTTATGTGACATAGTTGGATCCTCTTGCGCTGTTTTGTCAGTGTGTCTCCAAGCTGCTTTTGTTCACTGAAATGGAAATGATAATATATTATGTAGAGAATACATAATATCGTCGGTCAGCTGTCGGAACATTACCAGGTTTACTACATAAAAATTTCATGTTAAACATATGTTTAACATGAAATTTTTATGTAGTAAACCTGGCACTCATTGGTTCAGTTTGAATTTTATGGTTTTTAAAATGTTTGTCTTTGTAAAATTTACTTCTTTCAATGTGGGCAGTCCACTTTTGTGATTTGGACACCAATATTTCGTCACAGTCATTCCACAGTTGTCTAACTTTTTTGGGGTGTTTTGAGATGAAATGCTTACCTTCATCAGACAATCATGTTGCTCCATTCAACATTCATATTGTTTTGTTCCGTTGACTTACTAATTTTTAAATGAAAACCCACATCCACCTAAATCACCATTTTAGACTATTGTAAAGGGAGCATAATCTAACTATGTAGCCAGGTGGAGAAAATACTGGGTTATGATCACTGTTCAGCTCTAGCTTTCTTTGTGAAATACTACGCTTCCCTGACAAGAGCTACTACTGTATTTGAGGTAAACAGTTTTCTTTGATTGTCAAAAAACATCAAAGCATGACTTAGGCAGTTGTCTATTTCATGCCTTTCCTTTACCCTTTGTCAACATTTGAAAGATTCTGTACACTCAGCCAGAGGAAAAGAGTGTATACTAATGTCTTGAGCTGAGAGAGGTTTAATGCTGAAAGACATAAGATCAAATTTTCTGATGTTTCCAATTCTTTTTGTCCCTAGCACAACCATACGCTGAAGGTCTTACGGCTGAATGGCAACAAGATTGGGAACAAGGGGGGCATGGCTTTTGCACAGGCTCTACAAATCAACAAAACTCTTGAGAGTTTGGACATCGGAGATACAGATCTGGTAATTGGTTGGCTGATTGTTCGGTCGTTTCTTCAGATAGTCAGTTGATTGGATGTCAGTTGGTCCGTCTATGAGTTGGTTGATTGGCAGGCTGGTTGGCTGGCTGGCTGTATAGTTGGTTGATCCAAGAGTAAATGGATGGATGGATGATCAAAGAATGGATTGATGGATGGTTGGATAGATGGATTTATGGATGGTTAATCAAAGAATGGATTGATGGATGGCTGGGAGGATGGATGGACAGCTGGATAGCATTAGCAGACAAATGGACATACAGATGGACATGAAAGAGAAAGACTGCATTAGAACTGCTATATCTTCTTTTCAGACTATAGAGTGCCTGATTGCATTAGCCACAGTGTTGAGAGAAAACAAGACACTGAAAGCTTTGAATGTCAACCGACCCTTGTTATGGACCGTGCAAGAGGAACCAACAGACCACTTCACCCGCATGATCAAGGTATTGGACACAAACTTGAGACTCTCCTCATTCCAGATAGTACTGTGAAAAGTTGCGAACTGTAGAGGAATCATATATATAGATGGTCTCAGGAACTGCACAACTCCAAAATTTCACAATTGTTCTTTTATTTGGTGGGAACAGAAGAGGACCTCATTCTACACCTTGCGTAAAAATATTTTAGTCTAAAACACAATAGAAAAGTTAAAAAATTACCTTATGATCAGATAGTGTATCTCAACTCATTCTTTCCACTTTTAATCTGTTTTTTCTTGCTCTTGTAAAGTTGACCTTCCGAGGTTTGGCAGTTGGGTCGATTGTACCCCAAATCATCATCATGTTCATCAACATTGTTTCTGAAGGGTCAAATCTTGAGAAAATACAACAGTTTCTTTTGTAGGTCAAGTGATCTTGAATCAAGTCTTCTGTAAAGTTGATTAAAGAAATGGTAATACATAAGCAAATGATTGTGGTCCCACATGGTTTAGTATTGAAAACAGTTGTACTAATTTACAGCACAATGATTGCTTTCTTTCACTAAAATGTTATTTCTGGCACATTTTTTATGCCTGTGATTTCTAGAGCAATCATATTTAGGAAGAGAGGGAGGGCAATAATATGTATGATAGCTGGTTTGAATTTTCATCATCAGGGTGAGAAATAGCTGCAATACCACAGTTTTGTTAACATGATTTTGCTAAGGCCATCATTTTGTATTCTCCTCTCTTCAGGCAACCATTATTAGAGACAAAGATTCAATTACAGTTCTGATAAGTGAAAATAGTAAAAATAAAAAATAGACAGGTAAACAGGACATTTGTCTTCTTTGTAATGAATTTAAAGGTAGGTCATTTAAATATTTAAAGGGTGACCATTTAAAAATTAAAGGAAGTTGTTAGGATTGCTTTTTTCATTCCAAGTCATCTTATTGAGATCATGTTATGGCAAAACATTGTATGAGCTGATGAAATATGTATTGATGAAATCTTTTTCAGGTTAACAAGGGATTGAAGGAACTCCATATGCAGAAGTTCAACATGAGAGATTATGGAGCATATCGTTTTGCAGAGAATTTAGTTCACAACTTCACACTTACATACCTCAATCTTAACTGGTGAGTAATGCATGGGAAGATTACACCTCTTTTTATCTTTAAATTCATTTGCTCATATGTTTTGCCTGTGAGATGATGGTGTAGCACCCTCTTGTTGTGACTTTGAACTGAGCAGTGAACACTAATCTAAAACCGCGCGAGACTTCCCTTGTTTTGCTGTGAACTATTTTATGTCGTCACTTACATATGGCCTAGATATATAAGCCCTTTGCCTTTACTGTGTTTTGTGTGCCAACTGTGACCATGTAAGACCAAAAAATGCTCACCTTGTGAGCTCCGTCATTTTGTGTAATAAAACTGTCGTGGTTAGACTTGTGAAACGATTTTCTCATCTGTGTTGATCAAGCTGTGGTTTGTGGAATCTCCAAATTGGCAACAATTCATAATATTATCCTAGCCAGCATCCTTGTGTAAATTCAACACCTAGAACTGACAGCAAGTTTGCCCATGGGAATGACACTGTTTGTATAGATCCCTGGTTATGACATTGCAGCGCTGTCAGTTTGATGTAGGGAACCCATACCTACCATAATCCTACCAATCCTAAGCAAATTCACACTGGATTGATATGGTGTTGCTGGCCGGGATGTCTGTTGCAGCCGAAGTTGAGAAAATCAAACAAAATGTTGGTTAGGGCAAAAATTTGCCATTCAGTTAATAATAGAAACAACAGTAGACATAATAATCTATATAAATTGGAAAAAAAATATTACAAATCGATGTTTTGAGCCTCCAATGTCATTTTGCTACATTTATTCAACTTGAGGAACTGTGACACATCATCGGTTCTGTACCACAGCCTCCCATTTAATTTTCATATGATTCTGAAATATAAAAATTAGCATACTTTTGGTTTAAGAGTAATTAAACAGAGCTGTGAACAATGATAAATCACTCTTAACTGCATCTGAAGGCTTGTTTTTTTGTAACAGAGACTAATAGAAAAGAATAGTTTAATCTTGTCTTTTCTAAGCAAATGAAAAACCTCACTTTTTCACATGCAAAAGATGTCTTAGTGACCGTAAATTGTTTTCTCCCTACAATCTGTGAAGTTGAAGACTTTTCAGTCAGATCTCATTTCTCCCCAGTCTTGAAATATATTTGATGATTTTTAATGATTGTGTCTTGTTTCTGCTTTAGCAATCGCATCACAAGGGATGGAGTGAGAGAGTTGTCCAAAGTCTTGAAACTGAACACTGGTTTGCAAGTCTTAGATTTAGGATACAACAGATTGGAAGATGATGGGGCCATGTTCCTGGCAGAGGCTATTGGTACATATAACACAACATTAGAGTGGTGAGTTGAGACCATAGAAAGACTCTGTAAGAATACAAGAGACAGCACACCTGTTTTACATGTGCACAGCAGATGGTCACTGTCCTGGGAAAAAAAATGAACAGGGTGCCATAGAAAATACTCCTTTGCAATGAAATTAGACACTCTTTGAACTTGAATCAATGTGCCCATGGGGGAGATTATTTAGTGAGTAAGACACCAGAAGAAGAAAGTTTCGACTTTTGCACAAAGCAGAATGGTCGCCAACACATTAGCTGTGACCTTCTGATTAATCTGGTTGAGGCATATATTATATACAGTCCTTTCAAATATTCATATAACTGCCGCAGTTTGCTCCACTCATGAAAGTTTTACATACAAAATGACGACAAAATGCCATGGGAAGGAGAATGTACAATACAAATCTCAATTATAATGGAGTATTTTTATGAAAAGATGACGTGTCATGTTTTGTTTTGTTATCAAATGGCAAAAAAAAAAACATGGCACAGTAGTTCAGTCATCACACTTCTGTTTTACATGATGTGTATTTTCAATTCATGACAGTGAAATTCAACATGGAGAAAAGTTTAGACACAAATTATGGATGATCTGAAAGAAGTAAATGTGACGAAAAATATGAAAACATAGACCACATTAACAGTTATTTGTCTTGTATTTTATCCACGTCATAGAATGCCATAACAAACTAGACATCTTATCCCTGTAGGTCGCAGACCTGGCAGAATGCTGTAAGTTTATCGTTGTGCTTTAAAACTTTAGGGTTAACTTGTAAATCTGTTTGTCTCAGAAGAAAAAAAAAAGAAAAGAAGTGAAAACATTTTATGACTTTGTGTTTGTAACTTTTTCGCCAGTTTGAATATTGTACACAACAACATTGGACCTAAAGGTCTGTGTGCACTGGCTGATGCTCTCAACTACAATTCGACCTTGACCTCGCTGTTTATCTGGGGAAACCACTTTGATGACTCTGTCAGCACGGTAAGTACAAACGGATGATTTATCCTGATGTGGATCATAAACTTGTCATTGTTTGTTTGCTTGTCTCTGTTTGAGATGGTTTTGTGCCTTCCTGTTAGCACATTTGTCTGTATGTCTGCCCGTCTTTGTTTTTGTTTTTAATTTTTTTTTGTTTTTTAATGTCTGGTTGTGTGTCTGCACATATGTATGCTTATCCGCCTTCTTATATACTGATCTTTGCATCTCTGTGCAGCATTGCTGCTTGTGCTGTTCAACCCAGCCAGCATCCCTACATTAATCCAATGCGGCTGTGTATGGTACTGGTAGGCTTAACATAGACTCTGGTTTCCTACATCAAACCGACATTGGTGCGATGTGATAACCACGAAATCTACATAGGAACAATGTCATTCTTACGTGCAAAAGACATCTATCCTATGTGTTGGATGTCTGCAGGGTTGGTGGCTGGGAATTTTTGAAATAGTGAAACAAGAATGTCACACAGAAAAGGGTCTGAGGCTAAAAAACATATATTCATTTGTTTCTATCTTACATCAGAAGATATTTCTTTTTGTATTGTGAGAAAATATTTCTCTGATCTGCATCCTTTATTTTTGTTTCATTGTCATTTTATTTGGGCTGTATGTTTGTTTAATTTCTCTATTCATTTAATCTGTGTACAGGCTTTCTCAGAGCATATTCACACTGAAAGGCTTTTGGAAGAGAACTGTGATATTAGGTCATATGTAGTTGATGGCAAGGTCTACCTCTGCCAATCTGGTTACATCCCGCGTCGTCACTACTACTACGCTCCAATCTTTGGAGATGACGTACCTGAGTGGCAGATTAGGGGGGAACAACCAAAGAGAGCTGACCACCACGTCACCATTGTACAGGATGTACAGTGAACTTATATTTCCCGTGTTCAGCATCACCATCTTTCCTGCCAGCAAGAAGCAGTCCAGGACTGCGGAAGCCAACCAAATACATGGAAACGCTGGTTTTCTAAGAACAGGATGAAAAAGACTCGTTGCAAAGAGAAACACTCACATCATGTGCTTTAGATCATTCTGATATTTAGAAAGAAATATAGAGAATATAGACAGACATTGCAGGACTGGCTTTTACAGTGTAACCTAATCTGTGTATGGTACCAGTATGTTTCTCCATTGAAACATAGTGTATCAAATACAAAATAAACAAGGGGTTCAACAAATGCGTAGTTTAAGAATGTAACAATCAGGGGAAGGAAGATTGTCAGCTATCATAATGGAGACTTTCAATAATGTGATCAACTCTTTATTACCATTCACTTTTATGCCTCTGTGTGTTATTTGGAGTAAGAACAAACTCATCTTCATGCATGTGAGCTGCTGATTTTACAGATAAAACACCCTAATTTGATAAGGCAATTTTGAAACATCTGGTTCATATTTTCATTTTAAACATTTTCATAAGTTAAACCTTTCCTGCCACACGTCATCTACAAAGTTACATCCGCCACTTGTGGCCGTGGCCCATCCACTGACTTGCAAAGAGTGGATCTATTTCATATGCCATATTCCCCTGCCCATAGATGAAAAATGCCTGGACAACATAATTATGGTCAGACAGCTGTTGGAACCTCCATAAAACTAGCCTTGGAGCTGTCATTAGGAGGACAATAGTCCAATCATAACTTAGGGGACCATAGTCTATGAAGAAAAGTACTGAGCTGTGTTCACTGCCCAGCTGTAGCTTTCTGTGTCAAATACTGCGGTCCCCTAACAACAGCTTCAAAGGCCAGCTTCATTGAGGTTCTAACAGCTGACCACTATACGAATCCAGGTGCAATGTTCAAATTATCGGTTACCACATCACAAACTGAATGGGTGGATCAAAAGATCTCCAGTTTTTCAGAACATGGAGTAAAACAAACAAGAACTAAAAAGACATCATGGCAGTTAGTCTTTCCGTCATTCTAAAATCTGAAAGAAGGCAGCACACATGCACAAACACACACACTTACATGCACACTTGTGCACACACACACACACAATACCTGAAGACCTAAGAGGAATTTTAGAATTGGAGGGGAGAATGGCAAACAGCTGATCAGCATGAAAGTTACATTTTCTTATTCTGTTAATGCTTGTTTATTCATTTTGAATGAATGAAATGTGTCTGATACACAACAATGGAAAATGATTCGCAGGTTTTTGGTATTTAAGTTAAAGGAATAATCCTGTCACAGCCAAACAAGAATGCTGTCTTTTGTTAACTAAAGTGTTAGGGAAATGTGAGTGAAACCAAGGCAAAAGAGAGCATTTACACCAGATGTGACTAAAGATAAAAACATTTAGATTTGTGTTTTTTCATACTTGTTGCTGGATTGTTATTGCTGTTTCAAACAGCTTTATTTTATTTTTATTTTCATTGCAAGGTTTCATGAGTATGACTGTTTTGGGAAAGAGAGATAGAAAAAGAATGAAAGAATTACTGAAAGAGATTTATGTGCAAATGTGAAAGAAGAATGAAGGATGGAATGACAGTTGGAACTATGACGATTTCTCTCCTATGGCTGTGTATTTTCTATAGTTGATAATCAAAATGAGTCTGATACAGGGATTAACTATGAGCAATGCATCCATTGGTATGTTTTTTATGTCAAGGGCTGTGGTAAAATGTCACAAGTTGGTTTGTACAAATTTTGCATTAGAAGCAAAAAAGTGAATAAAAACTTTCTTTATCAGACTTAACAGAAAAGATATCTTTACTTTTTCCCTACGATACAATGCACACTGCGCCGCACGCTTCCCTAGAGGCAGCTGGCACAACACCTTAAAAACAGAATTCTTGGTAAAGCTTCCTTTCTCCTAGCGTGTCCAGGGATACCACATGTGCGATAAGTGTATAGTTTAGACAACTGTTGTGTAGTAAGGCGATCTTTGTTTACAAATGCACAGTACGGTATGACATGTAAACCCACAAGGTCCTCCATCCAGAAGTGGAATATTGGCCCGTAGGGAACGAGTTAACAAAAACGATATCTTAAAAAATATCATTTACCTCTTAGGTTTCAGAATTTAATCCTCAAGTTATAACATAACCTGCTGGTTGCCAGTGGCTGCAAGCATGCCAAATATCTCAATTTTGAAAAAAGTCAAGTTATGACAGTTTACCATGCGACCCTTGATGTAAACAAGGTAGATTTATCTTGCTCATGTCAGTGAAAGAGCAAGAATACCATAAGATTACCAAACAAAGCAAGTGACTTAATGTGTCTTCCAGATTTAATCTTTTCCACTACATGTTATCTACAAGTTACATCACCACTTGTGGGCACATCCCACCCACTGATTTTAAAAAGAGTGAATTTATTTCACACACCACATCCCCCACCAATGGGTTTGAAAACACCCAGACAACATAAATATATGTGGCCAAGTAAGATTATTCAAACTATCAAATGTCATATCATAGATTGCACAAATACTATCCACCCACAAGTTGTGGAAAAGATGAAGAGTCTATTCATCTACTATTATAGAAAGAACACACTACATCTGATTGCCATAAAGTCATTAAAATTATTTTGTCTTCTCAATTCAGTTTTTTTTTTTTGGTCTCTTAAGTTATCATCAAGTTTGAATTTTAAGATTTTTTTTTTTCGTTCAAGTAACTTTTACAGTGGAGAATATGAGAAATAATATTAGGAATTTTCAATTTATACAGAACTCATCTGTTCTTTATAACTACAAGGGATTTAAATTCTTCTTTTACCATGTAAATGATTGTTTTGATAAATCTACACCATCCATATTTTATACATGTACAGTATTGATGCCATTTGATGAAATAATTGTAAACAAAAGGATAATAAAATCAGTATTATCACCACTCACTGGATCTGGTCCTGCTCTTGTTGTAATACTTTCTTTGAAACGTTTGACATCCTGCCTGTCACAGCTGCAGGGCTAGTCTAAATTTGAAGGGGTTTGAGTCTGAGTTTGGGTTTAATGGTGTGTTGTCACGATAATGGCCACTTTGCACCTTTCATGTTTTTTTTCCGTTATCTTACCATGTGTGGAACCCGAGTCTAGGGAGACCAGGATTCTGGTCTCCCTAGCCCCGTAGTTCGAAGTGTCTAGCGAGACCAGGATGTTAGTTAAGATATAATCTCTGCAGGATTCTGGTCTCCCTAGCCTGTGGTCGTGGGAGACCAGGATCTAGACTGGGCTAGAGAGACCAAGATTTTTTCCCGGCCAGTGCGCATGTCTACGCCGGATTCTTTCTTCTCGATTTTTTAAAATAAGAGAACGCATCAGTCTCGATCTCTTCACCTCACAGGCGTCAGCACCCATCCCTGACCATGGCGGCAACTTTGTCTGTTGGGGATAAAGTACCCTCGTGTACACACCGCGTTCCATAGCCCGAGTGAAAACAGCACATAGCTACCCCGGCGGCTTTCCTTGATATGTCGATCTGACTACTGGCCAGAAGAACATCGGCCTACGGCCTCGATGATACAAACCGACTAGACCCTCACATCGTTACATATCAATCTGACAATGCCTGTGCACTTGTCGAGTTATGGAACGCATTCGGATGTCCTCTCAAAATCTTGGTCTCCCTAGCCCCGAGTCTAGAGAAACCAGGATCCTGGTCTCCCAAGACCACAGGCTAGGGAGACCAGAATCTTGGTCTCGCTAGACACTTCGCTTAGAGTTAGTTTTCAGCGTTCAGATAAGGTCAAATAAAAGTGAAGAAATGGGATGGAAGACAATAGCAAGGAAGGACAATCATGGATAGTCAGTGTCACCCAGAGAATGTCGAGAAGCAGCAGTCTCTGTGTGACAGCCCACTTTTGGTAGCAACTGTAGCAGCAGGGCTCAAAGCAGCAAAATATTTCACAAGGAGAAGAAGAAAACGAAATGGAGAGATGGTTTAAGATAATATACCGTAGGTGAAAATGTGTTGATGTTTTTGCTGTTATTTGTGTGTTGGGGGGGGGGGGGGTTCTTTCAAAATTTCTATAACTCAAGATCTTATCCAGCCAGCAACCCTACCGAAGTCCGATGCGTATAATTGGCGTCAAGTTTGCACGTAGGAATAACATCGTTCCAATGTAGATCCGTGGGATATGACATTGTGCCAACATCATTTTGATGTAGGTAATCCATCACTACAGTAATCCTACCAACTCTTTGGAAATCCTATATAAATCTAAGTTGGACTGACGTAAGGATGCTAGCTGGATAATTATAGAGCTGTTTCAAGTACAGATACCATGTCTTTATAGTAGGCCTACTGTACAACAACACGGTCCAAAAATGTAAGGAAGAAAATTAATAATTAAGATATCTACTTATTCATTAACAGTGCTAAACCATTAAATAAAGGATAAGATCTATGTAGATGGAAAAGACTTCAACAGGTGAAAAATATATTAGTGCTTTGACCCTAGTTTAACAACAAATCTACTTTCTTCTTTATGATCGAGCATATCTCTGTGGTGTGTCTTTGGTGGGTCTATCGTTCTGTTATTCTAGCTCTCTATCGTCTTGGTTTCTCCTAGCTCAATGTGACCGTTAGCGTATTGACGGGCTTTGCCCATACTCACAGTCAAACTCAAATTTGCCAGGTCCAAAAGTTTATAGCGCTTTGATAATTTGGCAACAATAATAAATCGCTCTATTGCACGACGGTGCTCAGTTCGGGCGTCGAATTAGCAGATTCAAAGCACAACTGAATATCGAGGGGTGCCTGCGCAAAGACGTATCGCCAGTTTTGTAAATTTTACAAGAGAGCGATTTGAAAGTTTGACATGAAGTAGTATCAAATGTTTGTTACGACCTTTAAATCCTCATCAATAATAAGGTCAAATAATTCGATAATGGAATTAGCACCAAGTCAAAATGTAGTACCTACCAAGGCGAAACAGAATAATCATGAAAAAAAAAATATTTTTTTTCGAGTTACGGTGTCTGCGCTGGCACCCCTCGATATGTTGTTATCTATCCTAGGTACCGACCATTCTTTGATGTAAGAAATAATACTATAAAGTATCAGTAGTCCGTGGCATTATTCTCCAGAACACCTTGTTAAAACAAAGCATGCCACTTATGCAGCCAGCACCCCTACGCCAATCTAACGTAGATTTGTACAGGTTTTGTCTGTCTACATCAAACCAACGCAGGCACGACGTCGTAACTAGCGGAACTACGGACGACGATGTCATTCTTATGTGCAAACTTGACATTAGACCTCGGATCTCCGTAGAACTGCTGGCTGGGTACTTGCATGTATTTAGCTGACCTATTTGAACACACAAACTAATTAACAAAGAAGTTCAAAGCCAAAATTTTGAATTGTTAAAAAAGCAACAAAACAAATTTTTAGGCCCGTTTGAAAACCAGCTTGACCAAATCAAATCCTTTCTTCCAGTTCATCAAGACAGTTTCAGCATCGGCGGGTGTAGTTATTCATCCATTGACCTCGTTATTGGGAGTCTCTCACATGGCTGAACATGTGCACTATTCTTAACAATGATGTACATGTATGCCAGCTACTCATACGCAACCTAAATGTTTTGCCCTCTGCATAGTGAAATAACTGCTATCGGTATCTATCTATCTATCTATCTATCGGTCAGCTAACGGGGTTAGTCGCATGTTTATGTGTCTGTGCTTTGTTCGCTGTTCTGGTGGAGGGATCCGTGGTAGCTGCCCTCGATAACGCAGGAATGGCATATGGAGGTATGGGCCTTGTTACAGGGCTGAAGATGACGGTGACGGAAGCTATTCGGACTGGTAAAGTAAGAAGGATAACAACGGGCTGCGATGACAACAACACGAAAGCGATTCAAAATGGCGGTGTCAACAACAATGACGCACTTTACGATTTGAGGACCCACAGCTGTGGGGTGAGTTTATCGTTATGGAGAAGGCATTTCGATCTAGCCTAAGTACCAGGGCTGAAGATGACGGTGAAGGAAGCTGTTCGGACTGGTAAAGTAAGAAGGATAACAATGGGCTGCGATGACAACAACACGAAAACGATTCAAAATGGCGGTGACAACAACAATGACGCACTTTACGACACTGTGAGTTGGAGAAGATTACCCCAACACTTGCACCAAGTCGTGCGCAATCATCCAAGCGAAACAGCATCACACGCCCTTAATGCTGCACAAAATTTCACCGTATGTACCAACAACGACACAACAACATCTTGGACATTTTGGAAAGAAAGATTCGTTCATTCAACAGAAACAAGACCATATTGAAAGACACTCCCCTCAAACCATCTATATTTGAAAGTGACTCTATTGGTTTCCATCGTAGAGAAGTGCGGCCAGATATAACAGTGATTGACAGAAAAAGAAAAACAGTCAAACTAGTAGAAATATCGATACCATTTGATGCTTATATTGATAAAGCTTACAAATCAAAGTTTGATAAGTACTATCCATTTTCTTTAGAGATCAACGCCATAGGGTATCATTGTGAAATCATTGTGCTAATTATAGGCAGTCTCGGAAATGTCCATGAGAGGTTTACAATAATAAATGCGCCAGTCTTAGTTATTGTCCACTTTTACCATCTATTTATGGATAAAATAAGCCAAGAGCCAGCAGTTATGTTCAGTCATGTAACGGATTAATATTTACAATGCCATTCTATTGTTTCCTGTATGGGTATCGTGTGTGAAATACTGTACCGACTAATTGGAAATAAAGAATTATATCTATCTATCTATCTATCTATCTATCTGTCTGTCTGTCTGTCTGTCTGTCTGCCTGTCTGCCTGTCTGTCTGTCTGCCTGCCTGTCTGTCTTCCTGCTGTCTATCTATCTATCTATCTATCTATCTATCTATCTATCTATCTATCTATCTATCTATCTGTCTATCTATCTATCTATCTATCTATCTATCTATCTATCTATCTATCTATCTATCATCTATCTATCTGCTTGTTCGTCTATGTAATTCACATATCAGTCTGTCTTCTCGCCTACCTATCTAGTAATCAATGTATTTGTCTGTCTGTCCATTAATCTATCCGACTTAGCTGTCTATCAGCCTGTCTCTCTACCGACTTCGAGCTTCCATGCTTTTGGCGGACGGACGTGCTTTGGTGCTGCTAACGAAGCAAGAACTCGCAGCTAAGTAAACTGTTTCACTTCGTTTTTTTTTGTTGTTTTTTTCACTTGAAAAAGGCGAAAGCCGAAAATTTTGTTTATTTTCTGTCCTCTCTTTAGTTTGCTTCGTATTGTTTGGGTTTTATTTCTCACGCGGGGTTTTGCAACACACGACCTTTTCTTTTTGCCCAATTTTGACTTTGCTTATAGCCCTGCTGCGACCCCACAGTTTTTCTGTGGTTTTTATGATATTTCGTGTCTCTCTACCGGTACACCTTAATTTATGATTATTAAAAAAAATAATAATAATAATAACTACTACAATATAAAAGAGAATTTTAAAATAAATACGCAGTTGTTTTTAAAAAAAACACAAAAAAAACAACGAAAACAACTAATAAATAAATCGTTCAATTGCACAGTTCATAATATGGTTTTAGTGGGTCTATTTCACATGCTAATGAACACAGGTAATTTTTTCTTCTAATTGCAAGTCATGGGGGAAAACCCATTCTCTGATTGGGTCAATTTTTCCCCGCAATCATGATTATTCCAGTCCAGTGATATCTTGATTTTTGTCCATTCTTCGCTTGAGTGACAATTGCAAGCTGATCTTCCATTGCGTAGATTGGTACTTTTTTTTTTTTCTATCGTTATGTTTGCAGGACCTGCTTTCCACCCCCCCCCCCCCCCCTTCCCCTTCTTTTTTTAATCATCAATTTCCCTTTTTTTTTCCTATAGCCACCATTATCTTCTTCATCGTCATTTTCATCTCCGAGACGATTTCTTCCTTCCCCGACCAGCAAACCAATGGAAACCGCGACGGGTACGATTCACGTCAATTTTGCCCATAGGAATGACATTGTTCTTACATAGATCCCTATTTACGGCATTGCTCCGACGTAGGTTCGATGTAGGGAACCCACCCAGAGGGTAATCCTACCAACAACTATGCAAATCTACGTGGCATTGACATAGGGAAGCTTTTCTTGTTCATTCATCCCAAATACCGTTCTTAAAAGATAAAGAACCACATTTGGGCCCATGGATGGGTCTATAAACAACAGGGAAGGATCGCCGAGCCGTCATTGTATGTAGGATCTCATTCTGATTGTGGCAAAAAGACCCCAGTCTCATATTTATAATCAGTTTTGTTGTATATATGTTTCTGTCGATTTTTCTCTCTCTCTCTCTCTCTTTCTTTCTCTCTCTCTTTCTTTCTTTCTCTCTCTCTCTCTCTCTATCTATCTGTCTGTGTGTCCGTCCGTCCGCCTGTCTGTCTGTCTATCTGTCTGTTGACTATCTATCTATCTATGATCTATCGATCTATCTATCTATCTATCTATCCATCTATCTATCTATCTATCTATCTATCTATCTATCTATCTATCTATCTATCTATCTATCTATCTATCTATCTATCTATCTCTTTCCTACACACAGGGACAAAGCATTAGATTGGGCGGAGAGCTAAAACACACGAACACGCGCTATAAATAACTTTCCTCGTTCGTTTCCCGTCTTTATTAGACTGGAGGAAAGAGAAGAAGCTAAGTTATGTCTGTGAAGTCTGTGGGGAAAGACTCAGTGACAATGTGACAAAACATATCAAGACAGTCGCGTGGTTTCTAGCCAGATCCTTCGGGTGCAGCTTCGGGCACGTGTTTTACATAGAATAATAATAGGCTAATAATAATGAAGGCGATTCATATAGCGCCCAGTCTAGGCGCTTTACAGAAAAGTCTTGTTCTCTCTATCTGCAACTCACCCTTTCTCTCTCTCTCTCTCTCTCTCTCTCTCTCTCTCTCTCTCTCTCTCTCTCTCTCCTTGTGTCTCTGACTCTCTTTGTCTCTCTCTCTCTCTCTCTGTCTCTCTCTCGGTCTCTCTCTCGGTCTCTCTCTCTCTCTCTCTGTCTCTCTGTCTTTCTCTCTCTCTGCTAGACGTACATTGTATACCCGAACACACACACACTATAAGACAGAAATTAAACAATAAATTATCAAAAATAAAGTGAATTGAGCAAATAAATGGATTGAGAATGAGATTTCATAACTGAAAGTGTTTTTTAAAAAACCTGGGTTTTTAGACCAGTTTTGAAATTTGTCTCGGTAGATGCTTCTCGCAATGAATTTTGGCAGCGAATTCCAAATGTGCGGGGCAGAGTGTGTAAATTCTGTGCCTTCTAGTTTCTTTGACTTGCAGTTAAAAATCTTAAGAAGGCCCTGATTGCTTGATCTGAAAGAACGACGATGTGAGCGGGGCTCTGCCAGAGTGGAAAAGTAATATTATAAGCCATAGCACCCTGAGCCAAATCTGTTTTGCCTTGGTTTTGTGGACTATGGAGTTATGGCAGAGATGAATTTTATTTAATTTTGCCCTGGCAGTGGCCTGTTTGGCCTGCTCTTTTGGATTTCCAACTGCCAAGGTATCTTTAACGTGCGCAACGTGCACACGGGCCCTCCGAGTTTTTCGTCTTTATCCGAGAAGACTAGGTGCTCGATCCTACCTCCCATAGGATCAGGGACATGAAAGTATGAGAAAAATCCCAAAATTCCAACACGCCTGCACCGACCGAGATTTGAACCCGGTACCTACGGCATGAGAGGCGAACACCTTGCCTCTAGACCATGGTGTCCCCATTAGCACTATTAACCTAAAGGGCGGTTGGAAACTGTACTGTGAAGTCCTCTCGGGTCGACCTGAACAGGTTTTGGGGAACGTGTTTGGCTACGCTGTGTTGGGGAGCCGTTGGCCGCCAGCGATGGTGATACCCTGGAGAGGAGGATGAGCCCTGTAACTACTGCGACGAGTTTGCGCTGTTACTTGGACCGAAATTTTTCATGTTTGACAAACGTGTAGAAGCCTGTTGCTGGGATCGTCTTTAAATTAGAATCTTCACCCCTTGTTTATTTGTTTTACTCAGACCTTAAAGACACAAAACGTTTGTCCTAGAGCGACGGGTACAGAACTAATATATATACTTCTGGCTTGTTTGTTTTATTCGGATAATTAAAGTCATTCAGCCTTAATTATATAGCGTGAATTAAATAACTGGATTTATAGTTATTAATTTTACATTAATTTGGAAATGAAATTTTCTTCTTCCAAAGAATTTAACTAACGTAGAACCCGCACGCTCCGTACATCACTTCCGCGATGGTTAATTGGTCTGTTTTCACCATATGTATGGCGTTTTCTCTCGCAATAATTATGTCACGCATGCTCACCTTATGATGTCGTGAACATCATTTCTAATCTTCATTAACTCTAAAGTACCAGGGATAGAACTCAAGCAATCACCATCCATCAAAGAAAATGTCTTCCTTTATTATGTTCTTGTGTCGACTTTACTGGATCCTTTTTTTTTTTTTTAGTTTTTGGCCCAAGTAGGTCTATCTGGAATGAGCTTCCATGAAACATCAAGGAGCCGGAATCCATCACCAGATATAGAAATAGTTTAAAAACCCCATTTATTTAAAACGTATTTTGACTGTTGATTGGCTTTCTGTGCCATGTCGAGTTTACGGGACGTGTTTTGTGTGTGTGCGCATGTGCATTCTATTGTGCGCATGTGTAGTTGTGTTTGTATGTATGTGCATGTATTCATACGCGAGTAGATTATTATTTTGTGTTTCTCCCTGTAAAGCGCCGTGGACCGTCAACAAAAGCGCGCTCTATAAATCTACTATATTATCATCATTATTTTACTTAATGGCCTCGCGCCAAAGTGCTACTTTTGTTTTCTACATTTATTGCTCCTAGAGGACAAACTGGCTTCAGATGTGAAGTCTTTCATGTTAAAGTTTATTGAACCTTTCATTTACTTCCAATGAAGTCATACGGGCAGAAACCATCGCAGCCCCGAGACGAAGTTAATCCCGCAGTTTTGTTTCGTTATGCCTCTATTTCCAGCCATAATTGCATATTTTTTTTAGTGTGTGTGCAACATTTTAGGAAGCAAATCACTGAGCTTAACATCTGGTCATCAAAGGGAAATATTTCCCTTTATCTGATTCCGGTGCAAAACAGTCCAGCGTCGTATCTTCATGCTGAATGCCATGAAACGATCAGACAACACAATGTCTGTGGCATTTCCTACTTTCCACCCCATTGATCAAACAGAGACGTTCTTCCGAGCATGTCAAATGGTCGATATTGTGATGAAGTGATGGTTAGCAAATCAGCATAAACCATTACCATTTCTAGGGTGAAACACATACATTTGTTTTATTAAAATCAGCCAGGCTCCCCAGCATGGCCTAGGACACTAGGTCATCATGCCCTGGGTCAGGGTCGGCAACGGCCCATGTGCTGCATGAGGTTCATTTAGCTTTCATCTGTGGCTTTTTTCTTTTCTAAATTGCCTGGATGAAAAAAATAGACATGAGAAAATATGCTACATCATCATCGCCATTATCACCATCATCGCAATGATGATGATGTTAATACTGATAATAATAATAATAATAATAATAATAATAATAATAATGGGCCATACAATAAGCATTGTTAAGCCTAAAAGATTGCTAGCCCCGCTACCTTAATAGCAGCAGTCTTGCCCCCCCCCCTTCCCCCCTTCCCTCCCCCCCCCCCCAGCCAGCAAACCCTACGGAAATCCAAAGCATAGGATTGGCGTCGTTTGCTCATAGGAATGATATCGTTCCTACATAGACCCGCTGGTTGTGACATCACGCCGATGTTGGTTTCATGTAGGGAACCCGCCCCTACGATAATCCTACCAACCCTACGGAAATCTACGCCGGATTGACGTTAAAAAAACAACACAGAAAATCTGTAGGGTTGCAGCAAGGCTTGAAACAAAGTGCAAATGTGGCAAAATGAAAAAAAGTTGTATGTATCGTAGCTTTGCTGCTACATGCAAATTTTTCTTTTTTGCCACATTTTGACGTCGGATAGTGATACTGGCTGGGCTGCCAGGCTTGGCAACGCTTTTTGCCTTGTAAAGTTCACTGTTTGCAAATTCCTCACAAATCAACAATGTGAAATATTATTTTCAACTCATAAAAATACATCATGAAATCACAACCTGCACGTGATGTACTGCTAAAATCGTGACGGAGAATCACGAAACAAACAATTACCCTTACACGTCATAAAGCACGAAGATAGAAACGGCGACAAAAGAAAAACAACGATCAGTAACGCAACAATCACTGTAAAACGGGACATCAAAGGTGCAGTCTGGGTCAGACTGAATGTGTAAGGTTATACTTTTCACATTTTAAGTTGCACCATCCCTCTGAATGCTCTCATTCCACAGTAATCATTTCATGAAAGCCTTTGGCGTTAGTTCGAAAGACACATCTAATAAACTTACAATACGACAGTGGTATTGTTGTACACAGTGGCCTGCATAGATCCATTGACGCCAGGGGGCCAAGTCGTGGACTGTACGGTATACCTCAAGACTCAAGTATAATCCCATCTCGCTCATCAAACCACAGATCCATATTCACGCCAGCTTGTGAGACTGTAGGGCAGCGTGCACAACGAAGTGAAAACAGCGATAATTTATTTTAATTTCACTCTTTGATTGGATGCCGTCTGTAATGGATCCCCGGGGCCGTCGCTCCCGCTGTCCCCCCCCCCCCACCCCTTTCTGCACGCCACTGATTGTGTATGTTTTAAAGAGTAGAAGGCAAGAACAGTTACATTTGTAGGCAAAGATACATTGTACAGTGTATAATGCGAATCTTCACAAACTCAGGCTATGAGCGGCGCGAGTTGAAAGGTTGGGCGAAATGTCACTCAACTGTTGTAGCGCGCAAGGTCTGGATGGGATATAATTGAGTTTGACTCTGAGTTTCGGCTTTTCGGCTCGTCGGCACGTTAACGGCCATTTTGCGGCTTCCACGGTCTGTTTGGGTAATTTTATTTAGGTTTCCTATTCAGAGCTTCATCATTTGAAGTTGCATGCACAGAATTAAATAGTTACGTATATTTTTTTAAATTACATTGGTAAAATTTTCAAAAATTGCTCTGTACATATCTGAAAAGAATTTTGTTAATGTACATAAATACTTATTTTGAATCAAGTTGTAGATCTCAGCCTCTTTCAGAAAGGACAAGCTACACTGCGGGTATAAGGTGTTCAGACGTTGGGCTGGGTGATGAGAATAGGTTTATTAATGGACTCTGTAAGCTCATAAGAACTTTAATAAACTTTAATTGAAAATGTCCCGTGTACGAGTTTCATTTTCTTCTGTGGACCTCAATGTATCTTTCTGATACTTCTTTCTAAATCATACGGTAGTGGCTCCTGGGAGGGTTTCCTCCTGTCCTGTCATTCTGCTATAAATTCCTTGCTTTTCGCGATTTTAGTTCTTGTTTGTTCCAACTCCACTTTTTATACAACTGAGAATTTGATCGTTAAACGTTTGCGGCTTCGGTATGACTACAAGAAGTTAGAATAAATCAGAACTGTGCAACAGCTTGATGAACCCCATAACACATTTTAAACAAGTATCAAAGTGTGCATTTTTTATACTTCTTCTACATACTAAAAGATCTCCAGTTTTTCAGAAAATGGAGATACAACAAACAAAAACAAAGATCACATTTTGTCATTTGCGGTCCTGGCATTCACATACCCCCTCCCCTCCCCCTCCCCCAATCATTTTCTTCGGCATAATTATGTATTTTTAACATAGTAATTCCCCCCATTCTACATTTTCTGCTCAAATGCTTGTGGAATCGTTAAATCGAGCATAAGTTCTTGGCAATTAATCTTCTGTACATACCCGACTCTACATACAGATTGACCTATAAAATGGTTTCATTTTCCAGCTAACGTATAGCATTCTGCTGTCATTTACGCCGCAGTTCCCCTCGTCATAAAGTCACGTGATGCGCAGACCGCAAACGCAGAAGAGCCGGTGTTTTATAAGATTTGTATTTACTCCCCACAGCCTTTTTTCATCGAGAAGAGAGAGAGAGGGTTTTTCCGCTAGTATAATTACCAGCTGAGTGGTCGCCACAGCGTTAGGCCCGATTCAGGTCAGTAGAAGGTTAATCATTTGTTTTGGCAGGTAATTAATTAATTGTTAGTTAAGTAATCAATTTGGTAACGGCCAATTCTGAATTGAATATTTCACAATAATGATGAGTTACGGTGTTATGATTAATGAGTGGAACTGGCGAAATCGGGCTTGAGGTGAAATTTTATACCTGTTTAAAAAATCCAAATAAAATATTTGTAAGACGACTTCGAGCAAAACATTTTCACCAAATGCAGAAAAATGGCAAATATTTCATTTTATAAGCAAATCTTAATTTTCATAGAACAAATTTCACCCTTTGCAGGGGTATTTCTCAGGCATTTGGTCTTTCACCTTAAGACTGATTTCACCAGATCCACTCATGCATGTATTTACTAATTAAAATGATCAGATGAAGCTTATTTACCTGTATTCTCTGCACGTTGTTCGACGAGTTAAATTTAATTGATTTGGTAATGTTCAATTTTTAATTAGATCTTTAATTTGCTGCATAATTGTAAACATTTATAAGACGGAATAATTTTTGTCCGAAGTATTGATATCAGTCATGAATTTCAGGTGCATGATCTTTCATCTACATGACGGCATATTCTTTTCATTCATTTATTATTTTCTGTCTTTCTTTGTTTCCTTGGTCTTTCGTGCTCCCTCTCTCCTTCACCTTTATATACGTCCTGATTTATTGTTCTCCCCCCTCGGCCTCCCCCTTTCTCTCTGTGTCTGTCTTTCTGACTATCCATTTGTCTGTCTCTGTCTCTCTCCATCTTTCTCTCTTCACGTCTTCTCCCTCATTCTTTCTCTCCCTTTCTCTCTCTTAGCACCCCTTCTCTCTCTCCCAGCTCTCTTTCTCTCTCTCTGTCTCCCTGACTCTCTCTCTCTCTCTCTCTCTCTCCCTCTCTCTCTCTCTCTCTCTCGCGCTCTCTCTCTCTCTCTCTCTCTCTTGTTCTCACTTTCGTCTTCTGCATCTTTGGCTGCTTTAAGACTCTGCTTTTTTTTTTTTAAACCTTTATGTTTCACACCAAGTCGTTTTGTTAAACGATTAGGAGCGCACACAAAAAAAAGTTTTTTTACAGCGCGAACGTGAGCTTCATGCAATTCTGGTGTCAGAAAAGTAGCGGTGGGTGAAAAGATAAAAGCCCTAGCAGACTGCCTTTTAGCACGAGATATGTGTCATGCATAGTGCATTTTCCTTCGATGACAAAGACGTTTATGACTAAGTTGCACTAATGAAACAGGTTTTTTGCTTTTTTTTTTTCTTCGCCTTAGGTTATTGTGTTGTTGTATTTTCTTGTCTTTTCATACCATAATTATGTACAATATGTTCTTCTAACCATGTAAAAGAATATTTAATTATTTGTGCCTTTGATGTTGTATTTAATATAGTACTTGTTACTGATGCTGTGACAACCAATTTCCTAACAACAGGATAATAAGGTTATATCTTATCTTATTTATTTATGTATTATTTATTTATTTATTTAAATGTTTATTTATTTATTTATTCATTCATTTGCTGAATTATTCATTTTTGTAATCTGATTATTTATTGATTCAGTTATTAATCTACTTGTGTATTTATTTATTTGTTATGAACTCAAATTATTATGGTGTACATAAAGAAGAAAAAGTCCCAAAAAAAAAGGCTGGGGAGGGGGGGGGGGCGGAGGGGGAAATGAATAGCAAACGAAAGAAAAGGAGGTTCGCATGTTGGAAAATCGTCTTTTTTGAACCCGAAGTCCATTTTCTTAGGCATGAATGTTTGAAGTCGAAGAGGCGCATTGTGAGCCACTAATTACCTTAATTGAAAAAAAAAAATGCAACTGTTAATTAAAAGAGCGAGCCTGCAGAAGATGTTCAAAGGACGCGGAACCTTCATCAAACAAGTGTTTTGTGCCTTGAATTCTTTACTTCTGGGAGACACAAGAGTGAACGAATTACATTGCGAATGTCTTGAAAATAGCCGGTTGTTTGTGTGTGTGTGTGTTTTGTTCTGAATCACTTCATTCATGTTGTGTAATTTTGACAAAAACTTCAACCATTTCCTTATTTATCTTAATATTCCATTAATTAAACTGTCCGTGAGAATGTGAACGTGATTTGTTGCCTCTGGAACTTCAAAGAATTTTTCTTAATTTCTAACCCTGAAGATGATGTGGGTTGCCTTGGCAACAGTTAACTACAGCGTAATTTGTCAATTTTGGAAAGTACAGGTACCTCACCCAAGGCAACGCTTCTAAAAAATATTGGTCGTGGAGCTGTAGGCAGGTGGTTTCGGACGCGTCTATTTATTTATTTATTTATTATTTTATTTATCTTATTTATTTATTCTGTATTTATGTTATTAATCATTTATTTTAGTTATTATTATTATCATTACTATATTATTGTTATTATTATTAATACAGTATTATTATTATTATTATTATTATTATTACTATTATTATTAGCCAAGGCGCCATTCTGGTCACCGTGGTCATGTAGACACAACGAAATTGCCGATCTTACTTTTGCCATTCTACTCGTTGAATGAAAGTGCGTTGTTTGCCCCCCCCCCCCCCCGCATCCAAATGCATATAAGTAACATTAAAGACCGAATTTTGTCCAAAATGGAAGCATCCACGCAACGTAATGTCAAAAGTTGAGGCAGTACACAAAGTTTGACGTTTACATGTTCATCTTCCAGTTTTATCTCCACTGCAGTATGATCGTTATTGAATTTAAATATGTATTTATCTTTATTGATTGATTTTTTAAACATCATTACTAGAGTGCTAAATCCACTGATTCTGCGATCCATGGCCCAGTTGTTCAAATCAGTGGCGTAGCCTGGGTTGCCAGCGGCCATTGCAAGGTAAGTATTGACATGAGCCTCTTCCACTTGTCCAGTATTGAACTCCTCACCCCACAAAGCATAGTATGTTTTGTATTTTAAGAACATACTGACGTAAGTAAAGTAAAATGCATTCAATGCCAGTATACTCAAATTGATTTAAAATGACACATGGTTTTAATCTATGCACATTTTTTTAATAACGGTGTTGAACTTTACATTGAAATCTTAATCAATTGACAGTATTGCCAAGTAACTCAGTCTTTCTTGGCTCATTGTAGGTTTCTGATTAATTTAAGTTCTGAGAAACTTCTTTCATAGTTGGTGGTTCAAACATTAATAGTTTTGAAATTTTGCGCCCCTCAGAATTTTGCGATAAGGGCCACCGCCCCTGTGGCCCCACCCAAGCTACGACACTGTCTCAATCAGTTATTAAGTTGGAAGTGTATATCCGTACAACATGTTGTATGGATATGGACAGTGCATATGCGTACAACATGTTTACCAAAAAGCGCGACTGGTGAAGGTTTGCTGAAACAAAACTTGGTATGGTGTTCACGAATTTAAAGTGACAACACATGGAATAGTCAGGTGGACCTGGGGGCGTGAGGGTCTAGTTACTTTGTATCAATGGGCGGTAGTCGGATTGACTAATCAGGCGAAAAGGGGTTGGGGTAGCCATTGGTGATCGACGTACACTCAAGTATATTATTAGCGCAGATCACACAATCTCCGAACAGAAGTCGGATTGTTTTGCTACTAAGCCGATTCATATTTTTAAAACTATGCAAATTAACAAGGTCAGTAATACAGTATTCCGGTATGTGTGTTCAACGTCATCGAATTGTGTGCGTTGTACGGATATGCGCTTCCTATTAAGTTATAGGCGCATTGTCAATGACGCCATAGAGTGATTTTGTTTTGTTCTTCCGACATCCAAGATGCCCGGTGGATCAGCTGATGCGTGTAACTTTGGGATAATGTCTAAGGGGTTAAATTGCTGCTGGTTGCATTGTAAGTTGATTGTTATGACACGGGTGGAAATGATGAATCCAAACTGGTTAGATTCCCTACCATCCGTGTAAACAAGGGAAAGGAAGTGAAAGAATTGACCGAACGTCTCCCATGTGCATGTACACACGTGTCATTGTTTACTGTAGTGAACTACTTTTAGCTCCCCGCCTATTGGTTCGCGACGCCTGAAGTGCTCGCAGTGCAAATCAGCTAACGAGTCAAAATCAATCCCACAATCGCCATGATGATGCGTCGGTCCTTGCCTCAAAGATGGCGGATATGCGCAATGGGTCTATAGAGGTTGGGTGGCGAAAAGAGTGCTTTAATCGACCAAGGACGATTTTGGTCGAAACTGAGGTTTTTGGTCGATTATGATTCCTCAGCATCTCTCCAACATGTGTACAAAATGTTTTTCAGAAATAAAATACCGAACGAGTGAAATATGAATCTGTTTCAAGAAATCCAATTTAGCAACCAGTTTGAATAACAGGATCACAGTCATATAAATTAAGCTATAACTATAATATTGCAGGACGGAGTGGGTCGCCGTTGGTAGCCAACACTATTAGGCGAGTCCCGAAAAAAAAAAAATTTGAGAAATACTAATTTAGAACAGCCAGTTAAACCAGCGACAGGCAAACCAGACAGCATCCTTACGTCAATCCAACGTAGATTTGTATAGGCTTTCAGTAGGATATAGGTAAGATTACCATAGGGGCCAATTCCCTACATCAAATCAATATCGAGGCAGTATCGTAATGACGGGATCTAAGTAGGAATGGTGTCATTCTTATGTGTAAATCTGCCGACAATCCCACGCGTCGGATTTCCCTAGCTGTCTGGGGGAACCCACGACTTGCAAAGAGATTTTGACTGCCCCGCGGGTGAACATTAGGGGTATTAAATCTTATACAACTCGTGAACGATATCTCTTTAATTGAAGTGTTTCACGCGATGGATTTGGCATGGCATCTTGTTACAGAGGGCCAAATCCTGTTTTGTTCCAAACAAGTTGTAGTTCAAACAAAACATTCGTGCGAGTTATTCTATCAAGGATTATTCATTGATTTGATGTAAAATATAATTAGATGTATCCAAATGGATAACCCATATTGCAGCTGTTGTTGTTTTTTTATTTTGGCATTTCTCTGGTCCACCCCTTAATATTGCCACTTTAAGGTAAAGGGCCTTAAAGAGCCAGCCTAGGTCATATTTCTTTTTGTAATAGCACTTTATAGAGTGGAATGTGCTCTATCTTTCTATCCATCCGGGTTATGATTTTGTACGACGGAACCTGGGTTTTCATGTGTACGAAAACGGAAACGGCAATGGAATTGTTAAAAACCATTCAAGCAGTGAAACAGAAAGAATATTTTCATGTGTTCGGAAACGGTTTTCGTATGCACAGAAAAACTTTCCTTTTGAGCATTGCCAAAAGGTCGACCACAAGGAGGTCACGTTTTCTTGGCCATCAAAAATATATTAAACTAGCTGAGGTCCACGGCCCTGCCCGGGATAAATCGGTTTGAATATTGGTTTCAGTTATGGGTAGTTATTATGGACCTGCTTCATCTGGCCTGTTCCTATTTGTTTATTTTATTTTCGTTTGTTTGTTTTTAAATAAGTCTTACTGCTCTGCCTTTGTGAGTTGACACCCTGCGCATCCCGCACAATAGCATGATTTGCGCACCTTAAAATGGCGAACCATGACTCGAAATAGATCTAAATGATGGCGAAACAATAGCTTTCCAATAAAAAAAACTGCACCGATTTGAGACTTCTATTAAAAACTGCACCCTTACATCCATTCTGATGTACCATATAAAATTTGAAGACTGAGTGTTGAGTGGTTCAGAAGCCTTTTGCAACGAAAAATCTCAAGTCCACAAATATATATAGTACAGATAGATAGACCAGGTCATGAGACAAAATATGTGTCCGCTGGAAAAAGATTGCATGGAGAAATATCAGCAAATATCGTTCATGGATATGTCTTCATTTGATATTTTTAAAATAACAAGATACAACCGCAACGTATGACAAAATACAACCGTAATAGCATGAATAGCAGATATTTCTCCTGTTGGGAGATATTCAATAATTGTCCACCTGTTTTCTTGTCAAACACATGTTTGTGATGTTTGATAGTAAAAACTTCTTTATTCCAAGCAAGTTTAAAAGCCATGTGGGACTTTTCAAGTCATACAGCGATACAACAGTAAAGCTTGACATGGTCACAAAAAAGACATGTACAAGTCAAACCCTTTCCTGAGTTATCTTGTCAACTGTCTTTCCTGCAAGAAAAGACCCCTTAGCATGCCATAAAAGTATTTCCAACCTCATTCTAGGAACTTTAAAATGTGGTGAACTAAAGCCTCAAGTGTGTGTTCAAGTGTGGTCGACCTTTTGGTAATGGCTCTTTTTACTACCTGATGGATTTTTCGAAGTTTCCATTGCCATTTCCGTTTCTGATCACAAGAAAACACAGCTTAATGGCGTCTTTTAGTCATCAAAAAACGGAAATTGAACAAAGAATAAAATGCGGAGCAACGCGAGATTAGTTCACCTTTCCTGGATAAGCTTGGTTTGGTTTTGACGAATACGGTCTTCATTCAAAACCCGGCAGAATAAGCGATTCGGCTCGCAGTGGCAAAGAGGTTACTGACCCCTGGTTTAAATGCTGAATCGAAATGTGTGTTTGATAAGCTGCTGATGAAGAAAGGCGAAGTACTTAAATGCTGTTGGCATTGCATTTATTTCCCTTGGGGTGTCACTGTCCCGAAAAGAAGTCACTTGCTTATACTTATACGCGACCTTAATTCTTGTTTGTTTTATCGCCATTTTCTGGAAACTGTCCAGGAGATCTTATAGTATGTAGAAGAGGTATAACAAATGCACACTTTGACAATTGTTTAAAATACTTTGTGGCACTTATCAAGCTGTTTCACTGTTTCGATTTATTCTAACACCTTATCGTAATAAAGCCGCAAACGTTTCACGTCGAATTTCTCAGATGTGCAAAATGTGGATCCTTGTACAAAGCCCAGCTGTATATCTAGATCTAGGTCACCGTAACAACGACACTTGGATTCGATGACAAAGTGTGAAGAGTGGCGCAAAACATAGTTTCCGATTATGCGAGTACTTTTTCCATTTTACTGCATGAAAAAATGCATCTTTTGTTTTGTGGTTTAAAAAATTCGCAAATAAATAATATTAGAGACTAGCATGCGCATTTAACCTACAACCTGGTATATATTTTATAATATTTGGACGTTGTGGCGTAAGCAATTATATCCAAAGACCTTTTCTCAAAATGGTTGTCGATAACATCTGGAAATCCTCGATAGTGATAAAAGCATAATTATTATAGGAATATAACCGAAACCAAAAATTGACTGTTTTTTTTTTTTTTTAATAACTGGGTCTTAGGTACTTTTTCAACTGTTTTCAAGAATACTTGTGTGTTTCCCAAGGGTAGTAAATTCTCTGGAGGAAAAAACTATCCATCTAGCAGCAAAACCGACCTAATATTGTGAAGCTTAATGTACGGGAAGCTTTACATTTAAAAAAAAAAAAAAAAGCCACTTGGTTATGAAATGTGAAAATGGGATCGTCATTGTTGTTGTTGTTTTCACTTTCTGAAATGTTACAGAAATTCACCTACGAATTAATCAATATCACCGGTGCTGTTAGTCATGAGAAACAATGAAACCTTAAGTGCAGCGGAGCATTTCGTGGGATATTTGCCATATTGTTGTTTCCGACATTTTGCCCATTCTGAAGTTTTGTCATGAAACTGGTTCTCTCTAATTTCATTACGTATAATTAAGTGTCCTTCCAATAGATTTAATCATTTTTTGAGGTATGTGTTTCTGACGTAATGTTGTCCTCCGATTTTACACAACTCTTCAAAGTTTCGATCCTCAATATCTCGAAAAGACAAAATGTTCATACAATACAGCAATATGGAAGATATCCTACGATTTCTTTTAAAGAGCTATTTTTAGATGAAGGACTTTAGCTAATCAAAATATTTTAATTCCGACTTTCACATTAGGTACTGTAGACAAGCAGGTCTTTGTTAAGATATATTACCATTAAAATGAAAAGGATCGTTGTAAACTATGTAGGTCGAGAAGTGAAAATGTCGAAATTCTGTACAAGGACTGTTAGACAACCAGATGGACTGAATTTACAAAAATCAGTGAGCAAACGGCGTAAGCATCTTGAAAACTCTCCAAGTTCATAAAATCACGCAGTTTTTGGACTCTCAGACGCCAGTACGAGGTAACTAGTTAGAAGGTACCGGTAGTTTTTCAAATCAATAAAGTGTCAAGTGCAAAAGATTGCTACGGCAATGCGGCTGTTTGTGGTTGTGGTTTCAGTGCAAACTGGGAAAAAGGCATCTTTCCTGATTTGTTGGGGACATATTCTTTTAACTATACAAGAAATCCATTTATCATTATTTTGAAATTTTATTATTGGTTCTGCATGATTTCTTGTAGGTTAGATGAGACACGTTGGTATGGAGGCAAGGTGCTCGCCTCTCATGCCGAAGGCAACGGATTTTAATCCCGGTCGGTGCAGGCATGTTGGAATTTGGGGATTTTTCTTATATTTTCCTATCCCTGACCCTATTGTGGGTAGAATCGAGCACCTAGTCTTCTCGGATAAGGAGGAAAAACTAGGAGGGCCTATGTACACATTGCGCACGTTAAAGATGCCTTGGCAGTTGGAAATCAAGAAGAGCAGACCGAACAGGCCGCCGTCCTGGCAAAATTAAATAAAATCTTATCCCTACCACCCCCAGCCCCCAAAATGAAAAGAAAAAACCGCCGACCGGCGCTGCACTGCCCCAGCTGTAACTGGTCTGCAATGACACTAAGGCACATTTCCCAAATGGGATTAAAGAAGTATACAAATACAAATACAAATATGCCACTTGCTATCGTGTTGCAGACGTGCCTTGGCCTCATGTTCCTATCAACACTGCAATGTGCGTGTGTTAGAAAATAACATATATAATTACATATGCATTAGCGATGTTTGCTCTGGTTTTTGCCATGTTTTACTCTGGGATCTTGTATTATAAAGAAAACAAACAACATTGATACACATAATACACAGATGATCCTGCGAGAGCTAATGAGTAAATATTTATATTTTTCAATCACCGCACACACAATAAATATTACAATAAGCATGTCGGAAACATGGTTTAATGGTTAAGAAACAAGAAAAAAAAAGATTATTTAAGCCAATTGGATAAGCTGACAGTTGATTTTTTTAAAGACAATTGGGTAAACTGGGATTTGTTTGCGCCACGAGTTAGAAAGAGCGTTGAGATTACATTTGGCCAGTTGGCCACAATTGTTTATCCGCGTTGAAAACTGGCCACTGACAGTGCCAAAAAACAACATAAATGCCTTTTTTTTTTCTCCCATTGGCTGATGGACATGCACCCCAACCTAGCTCTGACCCCAGCTCTGACCACATTGATGAAAGACTTTAGGTGGGTTTTCACGTGTACTGAAACGAAAACGGCAACGGAAACATAAAAAAGCCGTAAACTAGTAAAGAAAAAAGGGTGTTTCCATGTGTACGAAAATAGCACTTCCATACTCATGAAAGTATTCTGTGTATTTCGTTACTTGAGAAAAACTATGGAAACGACAACGGAAACGTCAAAATCCCCCCAAGAAGTGAAATAGAAAGAATGTTTTCATGTGTACGGAAACGCTGCCGTTTCTGTTTCCGTTACACATGAAATCACGGAGTGATATTTAAAGCCTTCAAATAATATGACTGTACACAGGGTAATATTGTTATTCATTCCATTATTGCCCGCTCTCATTAGGCCACCCCTTTGAAAAGCATTCTCTGCTGTCTGGCAAAAAACCCTGCCGTGTCTATGAATGTGAGAGGTTCATTGGCAAACATTAATTTGTTTTCACTCTCATCAGTGTCATAATATTATTACATTCGTTATGTCTGCCACATTGTTAGCAGAACAATCGTTACACAAAATCGAGTTGTCAGAACGAACAATTAATGAACAAAAATTCCCTTCTTCCGTGGCGGGTGGCTGGTGGACGCTTCTGGTGGGGTCAAAATATGGCAGAAAGAAAAAGTTGTATGTTGCAAAGCCTCGAGTAAGAAATAATACAGAAACGATTATAAAACAACGGAACAATATAACGCAAAGCAAAAGGGAAGCCGTACCAAGCTTTCGGTAGATTAACCTTCATCTGGAAAAAAATGTAACACAGGTGGAAAATTGAACCAGTAAAATAAAACGGATCTATCTATCTATCTATCTTTCTATCTATCTGTCTGTTTCCGACAGCTACCTGCGATAAGTCTCCCAATCCCAACAGAACAGATTATGAATCAAACCTCATTTCACTGATTTCCTCTGAGCTCAGTGATCACATTTTGCTATAGACCTTGAGCAATACTATTCAATGGAATCCACCATGACGGTTCATTAAAAATTCATTTAGGCCTACTTGTATAAACACATTTACCCTTGAATATGGTGCATTCATAGAAACGGAGATCAGAATAATGATGTGCCCACGAATAAAAGAATATCTAAACTCTACTTTAGACGGAAATTGAGACAACCCTGTGAGCACGTGTAGTATCCTTCTATCTTTTAAGGGAATCAAAATCTAAATTCCTCTGAGAAAACTATCAAACTAACGTATTATTTCTTATCTTTTCTCCCAGTCTACTTTCTAAATGAAAGAAAAAACATATGGTTTGAATTTACCCACAAAACAATTACAATAAAGTTAGAACACTCTTTGGTTCATATTAACTTTTATTTTTAAAATCAGATTTTACCATTATATACATACTGAATGTATGTTTATAAGTGGGACTATGATTATGTTTATTTGTTTTACTTTTTACATCTGTAAGGCAAACACAGAGAGAAAAGGTATGCACGGAGGTACGTTATGTCGTGGAGACGTCAGACTTGGGCAAAAAGAAAAAGCTGTGTGTATCAAAGCCTCGCGTAAGAAATAATACCCAAACGATACACTGCAAACTCAAAGAGAAGAGTTTTTCTGTGGTTTTTATAGTATGACGTGGAGAGTAGCTCAAATTTATTTTTAGGCATGATTTTGAAAGATAGTGAATGATGATTGTGAATAAAAACTCGGTGGGGGAAATGCAAGCGGAGATTCAGATTGTTCTAAATGAATCAAATCGCTACAGGGGAAGCAGTTATCACTGGGTTGCAAACAAGCCACATTTTCAATGTTTCTTAATTATCTATTTGTTAAAATGTGGCAAATAGAAAAAGTTGTGTGTAGCAAAGCCTTACGTAAGAAATACCCTGCCTTGAGGGACATGCTATGCTTCGAGAATCCAATTTTTGGTCTTGCAGACATGAACTACTCGCATTTGTTAAACCTGGCATGATCTTTTTTCTTTGTTTGATTTTTTTTTTATTTGTTTACTTTTCTATTCTGTTACAGTTCTTTTTCCTGACTATTAATATACTAAAAGTTTGATTTGCCGTTCCTTTTCCTATGCGTTTTAATGTATCGTTTCTGTATTATTTCTAAGTCAAGACTTTGCTAGGTAGATCGAACTTTTTTCTTTTTGCCACATTTTGACTTTGCTCCAAGCCTTGCTGAGAGCCCACAGATTTTCTGTGCTTTTTCGTTGTTTGTTCTTTAAAATATTTTGTCAATTGTTTACTTGTTGTTTCTGCCATTTTCCAACTCCCTCTACACTCTACCCCTGTTTTGATATTTTTAAGAGAAAATAATATCCTACGCCACGGACGTCCCCAGAAAGAAAACAATGAATAGCACAATCCTTTGTAGCTAAAAGTTATGTGCTAATCAAATTTTACATATTGATGATATCAATTTCTCTGCAGTTTATGGGAATAAAAATTATTCAATCCTACGTCTAAAATAATGATGTTTTTCGCCAGTATGCAAAGATCTCTGCCTCTTCACTACATGTATATGGAACTAAACGGAGTTCTTGTGTACTGCCCACCTGTGTTTTTATTATGACAGTTGTGTCCTTTGCTTGCTCGGACACGGTGATGGGTTTGTTTATGCCACCCGAATAGAGTAATGCCACACGTACTTTTTAAACTGTGTTTTATTCACAATTTTTAAATATTTCCCATCCTGTGCAGATTGAAGCCTGCGCCATCCGGGGACACCTTTCCTTCTGTCCAAAGGATACTTTGGTTCTCCTGACTGCAGACGGATTCAACCAATCAACGCCATTCTTACTAGAGCTCTCCAGCTTCATTGCCTCAAGTTCTTCGGCCAAGACATTTTTGGATTGGACTGTGCTTTACTCCATTTTCTACAGTAAATGTTGACCCTGTCAGTGCCGAAATTTCTCCTTTGGAGACTTTACACTGCCAGTTTCCTACCAACGTGACCATGGAGAATATCATTGAACGTTGGCCTGCCCCTTTAGACCCTTAGGGTTTTGTCTGAAACGGAGAACTTTGAACTTTCAGTAATTTTTTGCTGAATCTCAAAATCTAAACATTATCAGCATATTTTAACTTTGCCTCCTTTGATTACTGCAGAGTTTTCTTTCTTTGTGCGAACACAAATATGGAGCCTGGCGCAAATAATAATTTCATAAACGGGTAATTTAGCCCTACTTGAACTAAATAGTTGCACTCTGAAAATCTTACTAAATATGTAATAATACACTGTGTGCAAACAGTTCAATTTATCATTTCCAGTGACCCCCGAGGAGACTAGACATGAACAACAGCACAACTGCAACGAACACGTCATCGTCAAGCGATACGGATTTCTCTGACACTGCTCTGTTCATATCTCACACGTTTGCTTTCATTGTCACAATCGTCACCAATATCGCCACTGTCCTTATCATCGCGACCACACCATCCTTACGAACGTGTACCAATGCCTTCTTAGTTTCTTTTGCTCTCACTGACATGCTCTTCGGTCTATTCATGTTTGGCCTCAGCGTGTTTACCATTATCCAGCAATATTTCAAATTTTATTACAGCCAGTCTGACTTTATGGCTGCTGTCTATTTTGCCTGGGGAATTCTGATCTTCACCAGCAATGGGAACCTGATTTTAGTATCCTTAGAACGCTGGTTGTATATCACACACCCTTTCTGGTACCATAGGATCGTTTCTACCCTAACTGTCAAAATCAGTATTGCTGTAATATGGATCATAGCATTCGCAGTCAATGTCCCACTATTCCTACTCCAGGATACAAGATCAGTTTTGCAATATTATGCTGTTTCTCATACTTACTTCTATCCCGTTCTGCACACGGCTTGTTGTTTACTGCTGTTGGTTATCTACGCTCACATAACTGTGACCACTTACCGGCAACTGAAGAAAATAGCACAAACCCAACTTCACCAACAGCAACAAAATAACGGTTGTGAATCCGTCGTTGTTGCGTATTCCAAACCCTCCGTCCATACGGAAAATTTGAAAGCTGTGAAACTGCTAGTCACCATATGCGGGTTATTCTTTTTGTGTGCCAGCCCGTTTGTCTATTTATACGCCTACGTTCAAACACACCCGGAAGCGACCGAGACATTAACTTCAATGTACGACATATTTCTCCTGTTGATATCAGTCCACCATTGCTCGAATTTTTTCGTTTACATTCTGAGAATCCGTAAATTTAGAGAAGCTTTAACGATGAAAATCTTTCGGGGGTGCTGCTGTTGTCATAGCAACCGTGTTAACCACAGAAACAGCAGTTTTCAGACAAACTCAATATTTGATGTCCGGAGTCGGAGGGTCACTAAAACAGTTGTTGAGCAAACTTATTAAATCGTGTTGGAGGCTGCTTACATATTTAAAAAATTGCCCGGAATCTCGTGTAGAATACTGACCAGTAAGTCTTTGTCTTTACGACTGGCGCAGTTACCTAATGGCCAGAGCCCTTTACCCGGTTGCAAGAGGTTCCAGGTTCGAATCCCATTCTGGCGGAGTCCAGTCTTTTGGTGTTTTTTTTAAGGCACTCATCTGTCGGCGGCTTGACAGGGACCCAAGCCTCGTCACTGTACTGAAAAGACATAATAGTAAACGGAATAGCGTATTTTAAACTGAACAACCAGGAAGTTCTCATCTTTATCTGTCAACTCCTTTGATTTAAGAGTAAAATTATTTTACTCTCGTATGTCAACTCCTCTGATTTAAAAGGCTAATTAAGAGAGTCTCGCATGTATACCGAGGCTCTTGTCTTATCTGTGAAATTCCTTGATTTAAAAATATATAATGAACCATAAATCTCTGACGGACGAAATAGGTGTCAAACATTTTTTTTCTCTCAGGTGCTCACCGTGGCTGGTCTATGATTAATGGCAGAAATGTGGGGTAAAAAAAAAACAACAGGGAAAAAGTGTAACGTCTTATCTTTCACTCACGTCCTATATCACTTTTAATGTTCAGTTTAATTTGCCCGTGTGATTTATTATTTTGAAACACATTCTTGTTTTCAGTGTTGTGTCCTTTTTCTCTGTACGTCAGTTTGCAGGCCCGCTCATCCAAACTAAATGTAATCATGTAATATTCTAAAACTTTTGTATTATAGTAAAAGATATTGTGACCTAAATGCTCAATGTACAGATATCATTGTAAACAATTTGTGACCCAGTTATTCAAACTGGAAATGAAGTTCCCGAGGCAAGTAGTGGAAAATGGCATTTCTTATCGATTCAGCGTGTCTGTGGTCTAAACTCGGATTTGGGTTGATTCTGATCCCTTAGTATATCTTCTGAATTTTTCATAAGACAATACCAATAATAAACTAATGCCTAAATGACATCGATGTGGCCCCTTGATCAAATGCCCTTTAATTACCGATAAATTTGACCAGACCGGTTACATTGTTAAATAGGTCGTTTGAAATAGATTTTCTACATGTATATGGTTATTTATACCTCGGTAAGAAGTTTTCGATGTTTATGAAAATACACTTCTTCAAGGAGTCCCTACCAGGAATATTTGACTTTTTTTTTTTTTCTGCTTGGCGAAGGAGAAGCAAACTCAAAAAAGTCATCAAACGTATTTGTTGTTGTAGTGAGGGCCGCCATTTTGAAGCTTGTGCGGACTTAAGAGCTTCAGCGCCAGTGATTGGTCCACAAAAAAAAAAAAAAAAAAATGACGCCATGAGGGGATTCCCCTTTGAATTTGTCGAGTTTTGTAAAAAAAAAAAAAGAAAAAGCAGTGCGGCATTTATCGCGTTTTGCAAAATACAGACAACTTTCATGGATCATTACTATTGGATATATCCCTTTTTGTGGAATTTTTAAAAATCATATCATGTAACTCACATCGAAATATTATATCATGGACCTAACTCTGATTTTGTGAAAATAGCGCTTATCGCGTTTTGCGGTCAAACCCTTCACATGTTTCAGCCATAGTTCTTTGAACCATCCATCTCCGTGTCATTTTCTTTCTTCATTTTTAACTATTTTTAAATGTTCACCACATTTTAATTGAAGGGCATACATACTTTTACGTCGTTCCCATGTCATGAAATCATTACAGTATGAGGTAAATCTGACTGAACTTTATTACCAATTAACATATTTGGTTCATGAAATAAACGCAGTAGAGTAATGCTGGTTTTTCATCAATAAATCCTCTTGTATTTAGTTGATTGCTTGTCCATTTGAGTCTCTGATTGGCTAGTCGGTCGGCTGGCTGGTTGGTTGGTTGTTTGTTTGTTGCTTACTTGCTTGCTTGGCTGGTTGATTAGTTGGTTGGTTGGTTGGTCTGTTGGTTGGTCAGTCGGTCGGTCGGTTAGTAGGTCAGCTGGCTAGTTGGTTGGCTGGCTGGTTGATTGGTTGGTTGGCTGGATGATTGGTTGGTTGATTGGTTGGCCGGTCGGCCGGCGGACGGTCTGTCAGTTGCTTGGTTGGTTGTCTTTTGACTGCCAGTGCGACAAGAGTGAAGGCACATGGCTTCCGCTGTGTTACTCAAGTTACTTAGGTTTGAGCAGATAACTGAAGTATGATTTATCATTGTGTTGATACATCCCGGGACACAAGATACCAAGTCGAATCACCAATTTTTTTAGTATTATATGTCCAGAAACTATGCGCGCATTTTGGCTCTACTGTAGAGGAATTAGGTGCGGACTGATGCATTGTTAACATAGCCGATACGAAGGACGAATCTAGCGACTCGATACGTCACAGTATCCTGTGTCTCGAGTATATCTAATGATTAATCTGGATAAAAGTAGCAGAGATATTGATAATGATGATGGTGATGATGGTCAGGTCATAAATGGCAATGATGATTACGTTGATGGTGATGACCGTAGTGAAGATGATGCCGCTATTGATAATGATGCCGACACCGATCGAAGATGGTGACGACGGTGGCGAGGATGACAGTAAAGATGATGCCACTACTAACGATGATGGTGATGATGTTGAGGAGACTGAAGATGATGTCGCTGCTGATGGTAGTGGTGATGTTGATGATGAGCGTGAAGGCGATGTCGCCACTGATAGTGTTGGTTATGATAATGGTGAACGTGAAGATTGTGGTGGTGGTGATGATGACGATGGTGATGTCCCTACTGACAATGGTGATGTTAATGCCAACGATAACGATGCTCATAGAATACATCAAATTCAAAAACATATCAAGCTAGTAAACTGATGTTTGTTAATAATGGTAGATTAAATTTTGCCGACATGGCTCGCAATTGTTCTTACCCATTCAAGATTTCAGCGCTCAGTTTTCTTGTGATTTTTTTTTTCATAATACAATTCAAATAATATCGCGCAGTTCTCGCGAGTTTGTTCATTTCGAGTCTGCAGTGATGGCAGCTTGGTGGTGACAATAATCCACAATCTATATACTTTAATGAGAAAGGTCGCCTTGACCTATCAGCTTCACCTATTTCATTTAGATTATCAAAAATGTTGTCAAGGAAGTGGTTTTACCAGTACCTGGAAGCACGTCTGATGACTGACCTCATAAAGGTTAAAGATAAACCTTCAAGACTGTGGAAAAGCGAGTGCCTTCTGACAGTATAAAGTTTACCCGACAAGGCCCAGTTTTGTTAAGTGAAGTGGAATGAATGGTGAAGAGGTTAAGGATAAGCAGGCGTGTTTGTCATGATGACACTGTAATAGGGAGATAACCTAGAAAATGACATGCGCTATGTAAGTCAAGCAATGACACATTAAATATTATGATCTCGGGCAGTTATTTAGACTAGTTATTTAAAACAGTCCAAACATTCAATAATCTACCCCTCTGATCGTCATCCATCCATCCATCCGACCGTCCTTCCTTCGCCCGCCCGTCCGTCCGTCCATCCTTTCATCCATTCATCTTGCCAGCCAGCCATCCATTCACCTATCCATCCATCCATCCGTCCGTCCTTCCGTCCGTCCGCCCATCCATCCATCCATCCATCCACCCACCCACCCATCCATCAACATACCCATACACCCACCGATCCATCCATCCATGCGTCCATCCACCCCTTCATCCATCCATTCATCCATCCATTCACCCATCTATCCATCCATCCCCCAGTCCACATATCCATCCATCCATCCATCCGTTTAGATACAGAAAATATTAATAACGATAAACAACCCTGAAATAAAAGTTACAGTTGACGCTTTTTAATACAAAAACTCCTATCACTACCAACAATATCAGCCGTTGCCTTACAAAATTCTGATATGAAAATGTCATGTACCTCAACATCCCTTGTAACAAATTAAAAGAACCTCTTTATCTCGACATCTCTTCCCACCAAGTTGAAAAGATCTTGACTCACAAAATGTGAGGAGCTCAAATTCAAACCCACTGCACATGCTAAAAAGCCTTACCGCCTGTTCACATCGGAGACCCTTGTCCGACCGACCGATCCACGCACGTACGTCGGTGGCCGGATGGGTGTTCATAATGGAACATCCATGTTTACCCGTGCGCTGGAAATCAACATTAATTTTAAGGGCAGAAACAAAACTGAAATGACGGATGGGCCTTGATGTAGAGCCGTCTTAACTCATGGGCACATAGGGCAGTTGCCCTCGGGCCCCAAGGTTTTAGAAGGCCCATTGCATGCAAATTTACTTTGCTTTTGGAAACGGGGAAGACAATACTACTGCTTTGCCCGGGGGCCGATAATAATATTAAGAAGGCCCTGCCGTGATGCTGAAGGATGGACGGGGACAGATGTTCGGTGTGAACACTTGCATGCGATATAGAGATGTTTTTTCTGTATTTGAATGGACAGGTGAAATGTCCATCCTTCAGATGGACGAACACGGGTCTCTGGTGTGAACAGGCAGTTAGGTGACACATTCACTGTGGGAACTCACGATTGTTATAGAACCCTATGAGGGACTCTGAAGGAGGGAGCCTGCATTCGAATATATCACCAATATAACCTGGTCAGCATGCCTACATCAGTCCTACGTAGATTTCCATAGGGTTGGTAAGATTACCGTAGGACAGGGTCCCTACTTCAAAACGACGTCGGTGCCATGTCGTAACCAGCGGATCTACATGGGGAAGTCCTATGAGCAAACTTGAGGTCAATTCCACGCATCTGATTTGACTAAGGTTGCTGGCAGGACTCAGGCGCGCCCTGATCTGATCTCATCTCATGTTTCAGAACTCCTAACCAAATCAAGTAAAATTGTGTTCCCTCCCCTTTTTGTTTCCTTTTCTTTATTTACCCCGTCTTCCCCCCCCCCCCACCCCCCCCCCCAATCTACACACAATAAATATTTCAAAGAAACTGTTCTAGGTCAGATGTAAACAATAACTGGAAAAAGATGTGCAACACAACATAATTAAATTTGACGTCAGCCATATACTGCACACTTGATCCATCATTCATGTGCCACCAGTTGTAAAAGACCCACTTGTGCTCTGCATTACAACTCGAAAGGTTTCAAGTGCGTGTAACAGCTGGTTGCGCCTTAACGGCGTGAGATAACCACGATAACAATGGACTCATTATACATTCAAGTTCGCACAAGGAGAACAGTCTTTCAACGTGTGAGACAAGTTTTTCTGTGGAAGGAGTAGTGTAGGTGAAATAAACCTTTTTAGAGCAGCAGGTAAGACATAACCATTGATGATATAGCCATGGTATAAACTGGTCCAGTCTGGATCATTTTCGAGTTAAGAACACCATGGAGTTCAGAAGGTTTTTAATCTATCAAGTGAATAATGGTCTAAGTTCTACAACTCCAATGTGCCAGATTAATTTTGTTGTTGTTTTTTTTTAGATGGACAACACTCTTTTTAACTCTAAAGCATCCCATAATTTCCTTAAAGACTATGATTTTTGCTGCAAAAATCACTCAGAAAATGTGATCCCTTTTATTTTCTACTTTAAGCAAAATAGATGTAAGAAAATTATGTTAAATTATAAATTTGATCTTTTTAGGGAAATGTAGTTTCCCTTCAAACTTGATTTTCTCAAACTAGAAAAATGGCACTTAGACCAGTGTCGTGCTCAGTGACTCAGTTGAGGTTGGGTGTGGGTGAGATAGCTGAGACTTTTTCTTTTTTTTGAGAGAGAGAGAGAGAGAGGCGGGTGGGGGGGGGGGGACTGCTACGTTTGTATACTTTTGTGAGACAGGTTTTCATAACTATTGATCATAAGGCATGTTATAAATTGATGTTGTGTGTGTGTGTGTGTGTGTGGTGGGGGGGGGGGTTAAGTTTTTGTGGCCTAGGCATAGGTAACCGTTCATATAGAAATACAAATATTCCATGTTTTGTTGGCCCCTTCACTTGGATTTACCCTCTGAAATTTACCCCAGGTTTCTGAACACTTGGTCCATCCACAATAAATTTCTGTTCCTCGTCAGTATATAAACAAAATGAAACATTATCTGAGAAAAAATGTGCAACACGGATGTTGTTGTTTTTTTGTATGTGTGTGTGTGTGTGTGCCACATTTTGGCCTTGTATCAAGACCGGCTGCGATCATATAAATTTATATAAAGCTGTGGTGCATCTATTCACCGATCCATCTATCCATCCCTCCATCCATCACATTCTTTGAATCTTTATCTTTTTTTTTCCCCACAACTGTACAGGTTTGCAATGAAAACGTTTAAATGCCACCAACCGTTCTGCTCTCCTGTGTACATGTATTTCCCTGGCCTAGCTGATCTATTAAGCACAAAGTATCAGTACAGCTTGACACCACGTTAAATCTGTTAGTGGTCAGTGACTGTGATTCAAGAATCCATTTATCGATGTGGAAAAAGTTGTTCATCATTTTGTTTGTTTCTTTTTGTACAATTACAGTGACTGAATAACATTCCCGTACAATATACTGTTAAATTTATTTATTGAGAGGGGAAATAAGAATAGAAAATCTGATAGGGAGGCAACTCTCAGAAATAAGTTAACTCCCCTTCTCTACCCTGTAATGTTGTGTTGTTTTTTCTGCACTATAGCAGAGAGAGAGAGAGAGAGAGAGAGAGAGAGAGGGAGGGAGGGGGGAGGGGGGGGGGAAGTGTGATTTAGAGAGTTTTATTGGCAAAAGTTTGTTGTTATTTTGTATGTGGAAGAGGAAAAAAAAAGGTAAGAGATCATAGAAAGGAAAAAAAATGAGGAGAAAGTCAGAGAGAGAGGTTTAGAACAGAATGATATGAACGGATGTACGAGGTGAGAAAATGTGTAATAATATATACAAATAGAAATGTAAGGAGCTCAATGATAGGTATGTGGCCATAGAGCCTCATAACATTGGAAATAAAATCAATATCAGATATCTCAACGAGACAAGCAGCTGAACATTCTATCAATATAAGTTTTACTGTTCACACCATGGACCAATTTCCCCATCCTGAAAATTTCAGTGCCATTTTGTTTTAAGCCTGACCAAGACATGTTGTAATTGATCCTGCCAGATGGTCGAAAAATACTTAAGTAACTACACAATAGAGAGCAAGTCACTTCAACGCCTGAAAAAGAATTCACTTTCAATACTTCAAAACACGCTTGATTTTACAAGCGGCGCTCTATGAAGCAAGTTTTATGGTATATATGTGTTTTCTATGTGTGTCAAAAGGGTTTGAGTGGAATAATTCACGAAGCTGTATTTAAGCGCTAGCTTTCTCGGGCTTGAAGCGTTCTCGATGGCGTTCTCCCTAAAGTCAGTTGTGATTCTACTCTTGGATAAACCAACAGCACAGGGCCGATCCTATTCGGCTACAATGAGTAATAACTCAAAATCTACACTTTCTGCCATCTTTTTATACAACCAAGCCTGCGGTCAACAGTATGTGTTTTGACAAGTCAATAAACAAACCCCGACGTTTCACAATTGAAATATTAAATTTTATTTTGCTACAGCAATAAGAAATCCCCTACCAGAGACCATATCAAAAAATACACCCCACTCTCTCGTGAACTTTGCTCTGCTCAGCAGTTATTGTTGCCATTGTTGTGCATTGAATTCTGTTTGGAGAAATAAGTGAATCAAAAACAACAACCAAAAAAAACAAAACAAAAAAGTGGCACGGGGACTCCAGCACACATTACCCTCCTTAGCTACACTAGGTGTGCCGTTTGAATATGTGGTTGCGAGAGCACTTTTCCCATGACATGGACGATCCTAAGTCTAATACACTAAGTACCAGTTGCCCCTTAAGATCTAAGGAAGTAGGTTCTAATCCGTATGTTTTGTCCGGCCTACCCCCGACCAAACTCCACCCCAACTCTCAGTCCCTCAGTAGCGCCTCAAGGGAGGAAATCTCGCCAGACCCTAAGCTTTACAGACTAGTTGGGCATGACTAGCCGTGCGAGTACCTTGGTCGACCGCCGACCTCGACGCTACATGGAAGCAGGAGCCAGTGACCACCCAGGTTTCCCACGAGTGGCTGTTCTGTACTATAAATAAATTTGGGTTTTTCTTATATGACACACAATTCATACATTGTCTGCCATTATGGGTTTTGATCTCATTATACATAAACTCACATATTAAATCCATTTCTTTACAATCCTTACTTAAAATGCATCGTTTTTACTCAAACACTTTCGATTAACACTATAAGCCAAAGATGTCAGCCTCCTATTGGAAATAGGGCAATAATTATTCTTTTTGCAAAAAGTGTCAACTGCACACATGATTACGTCCCTTTGCCCTTCTTGACTTTTATCCACAAATGGGAAGCAGAAGTGGGAATCGATACTATTATTTATTCTCATTCAAGTGAATCTCACAACGGATTGAATACTTTCTCTTACTTTCTCGAACATGTGAAACTTTTCACTTGCATTTTTACATTAGGGATTTTCGTCCTTTGGTTTACAAGTTTGAATAAAAATAAATAGGTCTAACAAAACATCCAAATATTTTCATAATAGTTTCATGTCTGACATTATAGGAATGTTCCTATTCAGGATTCGAAATTCGATACCAAATAGACACCTCCATTACCTAAGAGATGACCTGACCACCCTTACCACTGAAAATCCCATAACTTTTTATTGGACTTGTTAGTCTTGTTCCCTGGGGGTGTTGGGATTGTGCGGCAGACTTGTCCGGTTTGTCCGGTAAACTTGTCGTACTTGTCAAATCTGTGCAGCAGACTTCTTGGACTTGGCGGACTTCTGTGACGAACTTGTCTGACTTGTTCTGGGGACTTGTCAGACTTTTGCGGCGGACTAGTCAGCCTCATCAGACTTGTGCCCCTGGCTACTCATACTTATGCTGCAGACCTGTTATACTTGTGCTGCAGATTTGACGGACTTATCGGATGTCTGCGGTGGACCTATCAGATATGTCGGACTTGGTGGACTTGTTCGGTGAACTTTGTTGGGATTGTGCGGTGGATTTGTCAGATTTGTCATAATTGTGCAGCCAGCTTTGTCGGGCATGTCAAAGCTGTGGGTTTTGTGCAGTGGACTTGTTGGCCTTGTCAAACCTGTGCAGTGGATTTGTCAGACTTGTGCGGATGACTTGTTGGATTTATCGTACCTGTCGGGCTTGACAAACTTATTCGGCAGATTTATCTGCCTTTTCAGGCTTGTGCAGTGGACTTGTCAGACTTGTTGAATCTAGGCAGCAGATTTGTCGGATTTGTGCGGATGACTTGTTGGACTTGTGGAACCTGTGCGGCTTTGTGGAATTTGTGTGTCGAACTTGTTGGACTTGACAGATTTTTTTGGCCAACTTGTTGGATTTATATGTCAGACTTGACAGACTTTTTCAACTAACTTGTTGATTTGTACATCGGAATTGTCAGACGTTTTTGGCCAACTTGTCGGACTCATGCGTCAGACTTGTTGTAATTTTGCGGCCAAGTTGTTGGTCTTGGACGTCAGACTTGTCGGATTTTTCGGCCAACTTGCTTTATTTGTGCAACAAATCTGTCGCAATTTTTCAGCCAACTAGTCGGACTTGTGCATCAGACTGGTTGGAATTTTTCAGCCAACTTGTCGTACTTTTGCGTCGGACTTATGCGTCAGATTTGTTACAATTTTCCAGCCAACTTCTTAGGCTTGTATGTCAGACTTATTGGATTTTTGGGCCAACTTGTCGGACTTGTGCATCATTCTGGTCAGAATTTTTGGCCAACTCATCGGACTTGTGCGTCAGACTTGTCGTATTTTTCAGCCAACTTGTTGTACTTCCACAGCAGAGTTGTTGGATTTTTTTGGCCAACTTGTCGGATATGAGCGTCATATTTGTCAAAATATTTTGTCCAACTTGTTGGAATTGCACGTCGAAATTGTCGGATGTTTCTGGCAACTTGTGAGAATTGTGCAAGAGGTTTGTCGCAATATTTGGGTCAACTTGTGAGAATTGTGCGTGACATTTATAGGATTTTTCGGCCAACTTATAGGGCTTGTGTGTCAGTCTTGTCAGAATTTTTGGTAAACTTGTCAGACTTGTGCGTCAGACTTGTCATAACTTTTTGGCCAACTTGTTGGACTTGTACTTCTTATTTGTGAGAATTTTTCAAGCAACCTGTTGGACTTGTGCGTCAGACTTATCAGATTTTTGCCCAACTTGTCGCACTTGTGCATCAGAGTTGTTGTAACTTTTCGGCCAACTTGTTGGACTTCCACATTGGACTTGTCAGATGGATTTGTGGGTCAGAGTTTTTGGAATTTTTCGGCCAAGTTGTTGGACTAGTGCATCAGACTTGTCGGATTTTTTACAGCCAACTTGTCGGACACTGTGCATCAGACTTCTCAAAATTTTTTGACCACCCTGTTGGACATGTGCGTTGGACATGCCAGAATTTTTCGGCCAACTTGTTGGATTTCTGCGTCAGTCTTGTCGGAATTATTTTGACCAACTTGTTGGGCCTGTAAGTTGGACTTGTCAGATTGTTTGGCCAACGTTGGATTTGTGCATCAGATTTTTCTGAATCTTTGGCCAACTTGTCAGACTTGTTCATCAGATTTTTTTGATAACTCCTTGGACTTCTGCGTCGGACTTGCCAGAATTTTTCAGCCAACTTTTTGGATTTGTGCATCAGAATTTTCAAAATTTTTTGGTCAGCTTGCTGGAGTTCTGCGTCAGTCCTGTCGGAATTTTTTGACTACCTTGTTGGACTTGTAGGCTTTTTCGGCCAACTTGTTGGATTTGCGCATCAGACCTGTCAGAACTTTTCGGCCAACTTATTTGACTTTCTAAAATTTTTTGGGCAACTTGTTGGACTTATGCAACAGACTTATCAGAATTTTATGGCCAACTTGTCAGACTTGTGCGTTGGACTTGCCAGAATTTTTTGGCCAACTTGTTGGACTTGTCCATCAGTCTTATCAGATTTTTTTGGCCAACTTGTCAGACTGGTTCCTTAGGCTTGTCAGATTTTTTTCTCCAAATTGTCTTACTTGTGCATGAGAATTGTCGTAATTTTTTGCCCAAGTCATTGTACTTCCACATCAAAGTTGGATTTTTTGGCCAACTTGTTGGATTTGTCCATCAGGCTTGTCAGAATTTTTCGGCCAGCTAGTTGGACTTGCGCATCAGGCTTAGCGGAATTTTTAGGCCAATTTCTCTGAATTGTCCGGCAGACTTGTCAAAATTTTCGGCCAACTTCACTGACTTGTGCATTAGACTTTTCAAACATTTTCGGCTAACTTTAAGAACTTGTGCGCTGGACTTGCCAAGATTTTGGGGCCAGCTTCTCAGACTTGTGAGTTAGACTTGTTGAAATTTTGGGCCAACTTGTCAGACTTGTGCGTCAGATTTTTCAGAACTTTTTGGTCAACTCGTTTAACTTGTTCGTCAGACTTATCAGGTTTTCTCAGCCAACTTACTGGATTCGTGCATCAGTTTTATAAGATCTTTTTTGTCCAACCTTTTTGATTTGTGCGTCAAACTTATTGGACTTGTAAGTCAGACTTGTCGGATTTTGCGGCCAACTTGTTGGATTTGTGTGTCAGACTTGTCAAAATTTTTTGGCCGATCCGTCAGACATGTGCATCTTGCGGGTTGGAATTTTTTTGTCGATTGGTCAGATTTGTTTCTCAGATTTGTCAAAATTTTTTGGCCAACTTGTACTTGTGCAACAGGCTTAATGGAATTCCCGGCCAACTTTATTGACTTGTGCGTTGGACGTGTCAGACTTTTTTCGGCCAGCTTGTTTGATTTGTGCATCGGATGTTTGAATATTTTGGCCAACTTGTTAGACTTGTGCACATGGCTTGTCAAATTTTTTGGGCCAATTTGTTAGACTTGTGCGTGTGAATTGTTACAATTTTTTGGCCAACTTGTCGGACATGTGTGTCAAACGTATCAAATTTTTTTGGGCAACTTATTGGACTTGTTCGTCAGACTTGTCGGATTTTTTGGAGGAATTTGTTGGACTTGCGCTTCAGACGTCGAAATTTTTGCAGCCAGCTGGTTGTACTTGTGCATCTTTCTTGTCAGACTGGTGTGCCAGATTTTTCAAATTATACTAACACTCAAACAAGATTTTGCAATTATAACGGGTGATAAAGCTGCGACTAAAATAACTGCATGGCTTTATGCATTAAATGTATGTGTTTGTGTGTGTGTGTGTGTGTGTGTTTGTGTCTGATTTTAAATTGAGTTGATCCGGTGAAAAGGTCATGAGTTGGGGATTTACTTTTACTTTTAGGGATCTCTGACCAGTTGCGCGTAATTAATATTTATCTTAACACTAACCCTAGTAAGAACTTGCAATTCTAATGGGTGAAAAGGAAGCCTTTGAAATAGTAGGCTGTATGACTTATTTGTTGTGTGTGTGTGTGTGTGTGTGTGTGTTTCTGTCGTCTGTCTGGGTGTCTCTCTTTTTCTCCGCCTCTCTGTCTCACACTCTCTCTCTCTCTGCCTCTCATTTCTCTTTCTCTCTGTCCCTGTCTCGTCCTACTCTCGCTCTGTCTCTCTCCAATCTCTGCCTCTCTCTCACTGTGTCTGTCTTGTGTGTGTGTCTCTTTATGCTTCTCTCTCCCCCCCCCCCCCCGGGGCGCCCTCCCCCGCCCCACCCTCCCACCCCGCTCTTTCTCCCTGTCTTTTCTATTTCATCCAGTCCCCGTCTCTCCTCTTTTCTCTCTTACACCACCTCTCTCTGTGTGTGTATGTAAGTGTGTGTTTGTGCGTGCGTGTGTGTGCATGCACTCGTGTATGTGTGTGCGTGTGTTTGGTAATTTATTAATTGGTGAACACACATGCACTCAAGCGACTGCATTTCTATGATTGCATTTGAGCATACATGTCCACCATAATCTAGATTGGCACACACAAATCTCAAAATTAATGCCTTTTCAAGAGTCAGTCAGAGAATAATAGGCTACATCCTACACAAGTTAAGAACCTGTAATGTTGATAACACACTGCTTTTCTTGTTCTATAATGCAACCATCGACAGCATAATAATGCACTGTATTACAGTATTGGGCGGCGGTGCCAGAGAAAGTGACAAGAACATGACAGACAAGGCTGGATTAACCATGAAGCAAAATAAGCACGTGCTTAGGGCATCAAGGGAAGGGAGGGAGGGGGTGGGACCAGAGAAGTTTTTCATTGCCGGATTTCCCATGGACCATATGGTGCAAAACTGCAAATGGCGCAGCTGAACCAGGATCCATAAAAAGGGGCCCTCACAAGAAATAAAAAAAATTAAAGTATTTGTATAAGACTGGCTTTGCTTTTTTATTTTTATATTAATCAAGAGCTTTTTTTTATTTTATGGTTTTCTCTTGGGTATATTTTGAATTACATACTATGCAGCAGAGATGGCCAAACTAAGAGCCAGATACGATAAACTTGAGAAGTTTGAGAGCCGCAAGATATGAAAAAAATTATATAAATATTAAGGAATACATGTATCCAACAATATTTTACATATACATATATATGTATAACTTTATACATTCACATTTTTTGAAACTGTTAATTTGTGTTCGTTTCAGTAATCACAAAGTACACATGTGTACCAAATATTTTCAAAATAACGACTGATATATATAAACTGGTGAACAAGAGCTCAGCCAACATAATTTCTACGAGCCGCATATTGAAGGCCATAGAGCCGCATAAGACTTGCTTTTCTTTTTTATTTTTATATTAATCAAAAACTTTATTTTATGGTTTACTTTTTTTTATATTTTGAATGACATAGATATGCAGCAGGGATGGCCAAACTAAGAGCCAGGGGTTTAGCCACCTCTGCTATGGGGGCACTAAAGCCTTTTAAGTGCTTAATGCATCTAAAAGATTTAATCCAGCATTGACTACACACACGATATTTTTCAGTTTTGACGATCTGTACTCAAATGCCTATGTAAAGAAATCTAATAATAATAATAGTTCGTCCATCAGGTATGATGATGACCTTAACAACACCAGAGGAATAAAGAACAGAAATTGTTGAGAATTTCAACACATGGACAATAAAGAGAACTAAAGGACACAGAGGACAGAATGGAAAGACTGTTCTTTCATGACTTATGGCTTCTCATGTGACTGATAAGTCCTATTTTTGCCCTGCAGACCCTTCCGCATAAACGACAAGAGTGCTCCGTTGGTTCAGTACCACTGGGCCTTTTCTTGCGCCGTTCTCTTTTTTTGATAGCCTGCTGGACTCTGTCAGCTTCCCATGCTTTGCTGCCTCTGGTAAGGGCCGCCCTCCAATTTGCACGATCAAGCGAGAGCTTTTCCCACTCACTCACATCAATGGCAAAGGCCTTCAGTGATTGCTTGAGAGTGTCTTTGTAACGTCTCTTTGGGGCCCCAACATTCCTCGTTCCATTGGAGAGCTCAGAGAAGAAGATTTGCTTAGGGAGTCTGGAGTCGGGCATTCTGACAACATGTCCTGCCCAACGCAGCTGAATTTTTTTCAGGTGGCAGAAGATGCTCAATTCCTTGGCACGATTGAGGACCTCAGTGTCTGGAATTTTATTCTGCCATTTGATCCTTAGGATCTTTCTAAGGCAGGCCAGATGAAAGTGATTTAGCTTTCTGGCATGCGATTGGTACACTGTCCAGGTTTCAGCCCCATAGAGTAGGGTGGGAAGGACCACAGCATTGTACACTTTCAGCTTAGTGTCTGTGCGAATGCCGGCAACATCCCACACTCTCTTTCGAAGCCTGCCAAATGCAGAGCTGGCTTTGCTGATTCTTGAGAGAATTTCAGTATCAACACGAGCCGCGGAAGACAGTGTACTGCCAAGATAGATGAAGTTCTCCGACACCTTCAGAAGACTGTCATGGACTTTGATATTTGGGGTCACAGGATACTTGTCGTCTGGAGTAGGCTGATGGAGCACTTCCGTCTTCTTTGTGCTTATTGTGAGGCCAAAGTTGTCACAGGCACTAGAGAACTTATCAACACAGTTTTGCATGCTATCCTCATCGTGTGCCAGAAGTGCACAATCATCAGCAAATAGTAGGTCACAGACTTGGGTACTTTTGGTTTTGGTTTTTGCCTGAAGTCTCCTGAGGTTGAATAGACTGCCATCAGTTCGGTACTTGATGCTTACCCCTTGAGGAGGAGAGCTAAAGGCTTCTTGTAGCATTGCAGAGAACATGATGCTGAACAGAGTTGGGGCTAAGACACAACCCTGTTTTACCCCATTTGTGACAGCAAAGGGCTCTGAAACACTGCCGTTGCTTTTGACTGCAGCTTGCATGCCATCATGAAACTGGCGCACTATTGTGATGAATTCGGGTGGACACCCAAACTTCGCCAAGATTTTCCAGAGGCCTTCACGACACACTGTGTCAAATGCTTTTGTGAGGTCAACAAATGTGATATACAGCGCTTTATTTTGTTCCATGCATTTTTCCTGAATCTGTCTGGCAGCAAAAATCATATCCGCCGTTCCCCTCTCTTTACTAAAGCCACATTGGCTCTCGGGAAGCAAGTCATTTGACGAGAGGTGATCAAGAAGGCGATTCAGAAGCATTCTTGCCAATATTTTGCCAGCAATTGAAAGTAGAGAGATTCCCCGATGGTTGTCACAGACTAAAGAAATCTATATCCACCTTAAATGACTGTCACCATCCCCTGTTTCATCAAATTTCTAGATCACCCAGGAGCAATATACAATATATCAAAGCAAACAGAGAAAGATAAAGAAGATTGTTTTTGGCCTCCTTAATTTGTCTCAGCAAGACACGATAGCTGGACGTGTGCCATATTTTACTAAGGTCCGCTGTAATGCCTGTTACGATTTGTTTATGTCATGATGCGTAAGATCTGTGCACCATCTACGTGGCTCTTAAAAGTTGTGTGAAAGTGAATTTTCCTCATGAGTTAAAAAAGTATTTATCTTTTCCTCTTATCTTGTTATTAACATTTATGACAGCGACATATTGCACACTTGATCCATCATTCATTCGCGATGAGTAGCAAAAAACTTACTTGTGCTCGGTCTTTCAGCTCATAGGGATTTAGCAGGTGTATAATTTTACAACAGCTGGTTATGTGTTATAGGCATGAGATAACATTAGTGACAATACAGGCAGTATAACATTCAAGTTTACACAAGGAGTACAGACTTTCACCGTGTGAAATAAGGGTATTGTACTTAAAGCAAATGTTACAGAGCCGCAGGTAAGACACCAATAAATTGATGCTATATAACCATGACATAAATTGATGTTCTGTGTGGGTGAGGGAATTCAGATATTTATTATTTTATTATTTTTATTTATTTGTATATATATGAGCGGGAGAAAGGAGAGCTGCTGACTTTCTATACATTTGTGAGACAGATTTTCCATATTAACATGAAATATTGTAAGTAAAAAAGACTACAGTGCCGTACCGGTATTTAAATGGTCTTGACCGCAGCATCCACTCCGCTCCGCTATTTCTTACGGAAAATGATGTATGAAAAAGTAAAACACTCTTTGCCTCTGTATACTTGTCCACGGCATCCGTTCCGCTCAGCTCCTCACCGCTGTAGAGGCAAAGGGAGTTTTTCATGCGTCATTTTCCATGAAAATAGCGGAAGTAGATGCTGTGGACTAAGTCATAACAATGGGTGATATAGCCGTGATATCAATCGGGATCGCATGTGGGTGAGGAAACTGAGACTTTGTTTTTTTACGGATGAGGAACGAGGGTTAAGTTTTCTATGGCCCAGGCATATAATATACAACATTATAAATGTTCAACATCTTGTTGCTTTTTTGGGTGAAGAAAGTCCTCGATGCCCAAAATTTGTATTGCTTTTCTCTTTCAGTTTTCAGTTCTTTTGTAATTATCTGTAGAGTTTCTACCCTAAAATGTGTAAAAACAAAAAAGAAATAAAAGAAATAAAAAGTCCCCCAGTCATCCATTTTCAAGAATTTTTTTTTTTAATGGTAACTTTGAGAGGGTTTTTTGTTGTGATATGAGGCCCTTAGATGTAATTACCTGCTCGTATTTAGCTATTTAATGTTTATCCCAGTCCCTTGATGTCCAAGGGCAGATTTTTCTTTTTGACTTGTTGCAATCCAAACCAACCCCAGTAGGAACTCTTTTCTCTCAAAACCTATACCTTTCTCTTTTGGCTCCAGATATGCAACCTTTTTTGAGAGCTAAGAAGAAGAAAAAGAAGAAACAGAGGAAGGAGAAGCGCAAAAAAAGTAAATGCGACATCTCCATTTTCTTAAGGACAAAAAAACACAACTGAGATCTTTTAGTATGTAGAAGAGGTATTACAGCTGCACACTCTGACATGCGTTGTGGCTCTTATCAATCTGTTAACGCCACCATGGTTCTTGTTTGTTCATTTTCTGGAAAAAAAAAATGGAGATCTTTAATATGTAGAAGAAGTATAACAAATGCACACTTTGACACTTGTTTTAGATGCGTTCTGGCACTTATCAAGCTGTTTCACGGTTCCCATTTATTCTCCTTATCATAATACTAAAGCCGTAAACGTTTAACGTCGAATTTCTCTGTTGTGCAAAATGTGGAGTTGATACAAACAAGAACCAAGGTCGCGTAAAGAAGAGGAAGAAAAAAGATGCAGGAGAAGAACGAGAAGAGGGAGCAGAAGACTGGGTGCCAGAAAAGTATAAGAAGCGAAAAAAAAAAAACCCGGAAAAACAAAATAAAAGACAAATAACAACAAGAAACGCGAGGTGTCAACGCTAAGAGCCAGTGATCTTCTTAAAACAAAGACGCTATAAACCCTCAATCACTTGACAGAAACATGGAGAGCTCTGTTCCTATTACATGTGTATTATCTAGGTGAAATGTCTTTAACGGAGAATGTCAGTAGCGAGATAACCGACTTTTCGCACCGATGATCAGAACATCTAGGGCCTACTTTACGTATTCACATGTAGGCTAATATTGCACGTGGTCTTGTTTTTCCCAAGGTTACTGGGTTCATTAGCATTTTGCCGTCAGTGTGTTTCAAGTACTTATAGATATAAACATGGGATAGGCCAGAAGTTTTTTGTTTCCTTTTTTCGTCGGCCTGTGGACTTCCCACGTGAGATAAAAACCTGCTACTGGTATGAAAACGTGATCAAGGTGTTATATCTGTGAGAGGATGAACGATTTTCTATTTTTAATATGTGCTTTCATGGTAACTCTGGTGCGTGAGTGAGGGACGGCCACTCATAGTAGTTTATGGGCACTTGGCCGAGTACCATTAATTGGATTATTTCCCTTGTAATACTAGCGCGGGACCTTGTTATTCACATCACGGTGAAAAGCGCGCATTTTGATTGGTCAGTTGGAAATGTACCGGGCTTCCAACTCTTATATCATGGCTTTAAGTTTCTTACAACTCGCTCCTTCGTTGTTATCCACCGACAGAAAGACGGGAACCCGAATTCATTTTTGAGAGTAGACAATACCCTATCGGTACAAAATAGGTACTCATGATAACGTTTGTTATCAATGGAGATACGTCGTATTAATGGACGAAAGTATCCCGCACAAAATTGTCGAATGTTGTTAGTCCTGACACTTTGAAAATTTATATTAAAACTATTACCGGGTTTCTGGTATAAGTAGTCAGTTAGAATTTTAGCAGCAAGTTTCTACTTTATAATGGTACCAATTTTGTTGTACTTTGATGCGCATATCCTATTGAAATAATTAATAAGAGGATCTCGGATTTAAAGTAAACCACGAGTTAGACGCATGTTATCCCCGATAAATCCAACCTGGGTCAAATTTATTCAATTATTGCTGGAGGGGTCGTTAGAGTAATTTCTGCAGTTTACTGGGATACCTAATTGACTTTTGTGTGCACCCTTTTAACCGTACTGTAAATTCGATTGTGTTAGGACCCTAACCGGTTATGTTGTCGGGCTGGACTCCATGTCCGAGCCTTTCACTTGTGCAACACGGGCTACGTAATAGCTCTCTCGGACGTCCGCGCGGGCTCATAAATAAGATGCGGTTCGAGTGGTCAACACACTCCATCATAGACGCAGGAGACAAGAGCCGACAGCACAGTGAACCCAGCCCAGCAACCCGGGCCCGTAGCAGCTCAGAGGCTTGCCGACGCTTGCCATCGCCACCCCGCCCCATAAGGCATGTAGCGGTAGCACAGGACCCGGAGAAACTTTGGCTTATGGCTGGTTGGGCTTTTGTTTGGTAGTGATACCTTTGTTAGGCTTTTTGAATAAATAAGATTGCCAGCAGAACCCTGTGTTTGTTAATCCTGTGTATCCTTAAGGGAGTTACTATTGAACCCACGCAGTAACCACATTACCCACTCGTAGTTCATCCAACATTTTCTGGTGTCAAGAAGTGGGATACACAGAAGGGTTAGTTTGTAGTGTAGAAAACCCAGCCATGGAAATTTTTAGTTTGAAGCCCAGCCGGCCAGCCAACCCCTGCCCCACCCCATAGGAACCAGGGAGCCACGAAGACCAACGCCCTCCAACATCAACTCAAGATCCAGGACCCGTACCCCGGTCCTGTGCACACCGTCCTGTCTGTTCCCCCGCCGCATGGTGGTTACTTTACCATCAGAAACCCAGATGGAGATGCCACTGCGGTCAACGGAGACCTCTTGCGGTTATTTCACCCCCCAGTGGTCAACACACGTCCACAGCACCCGCCTCCACTGCCTGCGTCGACCGATGTCTGGTACTTCCCGGCTCACCACCCCTGCCAGCCACCTGCAGCCCGACCGGACCCTCAACCTGGGATGACAACTTCCCAGCGCCTACCTCCTGTGCGAGGGTCCAGCCGCCCACACAGACAACCCCAGAGATTGGACCTCTGACTCTTATTGGTGATTAACATTAGACATTGACTGTGAGTGCAGAAAGAGCAGGGGAGCGCACCCATCAAGACCCCCCCCCGAGTTTCCATCAGGCCAGATGATAGACCACCGAATCCAAGGGAGCTCCGCCTCAAGATTTTAAGTTAGAGAGTATGCCCATGTTAGCTTTCTCCACAGCTTAGTTACGATGACTTTTAATGCCTATGTTGACCTTACCTTTTTCATTGCACTGGTGCCCTTATAGCATATTGTCTTTTTTTGTACTGTTCGATCCTACGTTAACCCTGATAGTGGTCTGGGACCACCGTTTCAGGTCTGGGACCTGTTGTTTTGTCCATATGATGTAACTTACTACAGCCAGAGCTGAGACTGTTGTGTACATCTTCAGGATGCCAGTAGTAACTTAGCCGGTTCACGCCACCTGTTAGTAGTTATAAAGAGGATGGACCATTGTTGTACTTCGGTTCACTGTGTGTAATTTGCAATTGTTCTACTCTAAGTGATGGTATCATAGCCCCTTAGAGTTTGATTATACCTTCAGTGGTCTTTTGTAAACCTTTGAATTGATGTATGTGTCACGTAAGGGACTACGTAACTTAGCAGGGGAGAATGTGAGAGGATGAACGATTTTCTATTTTTAATATGTGCTTTCATGGTAACTCTGGTGCGTGAGTGAGGGACGGCCACTCATAGTAGTTTATGGGCACTTGGCCGAGTACCATTAATTGGATTATTTCCCTTGTAATACTAGCGCGGGACCTTGTTATTCACATCACGGTGAAAAGCGCGCATTTTGATTGGTCAGTTGGAAATGTACCGGGCTTCCAACTCTTATATCATGGCTTTAAGTTTCTTACAACTCGCTCCTTCGTTGTTATCCACCGACAGAAAGACGGGAACCCGAATTCATTTTTGAGAGTAGACAATACCCTATCGGTACAAAATAGGTACTCATGATAACGTTTGTTATCAATGGAGATACGTCGTATTAATGGACGAAAGTATCCCGCACAAAATTGTCGAATGTTGTTAGTCCTGACACTTTGAAAATTTATATTAAAACTATTACCGGGTTTCTGGTATAAGTAGTCAGTTAGAATTTTAGCAGCAAGTTTCTACTTTATAATGGTACCAATTTTGTTGTACTTTGATGCGCATATCCTATTGAAATAATTAATAAGAGGATCTCGGATTTAAAGTAAACCACGAGTTAGACGCATGTTATCCCCGATAAATCCAACCTGGGTCAAATTTATTCAATTATTGCTGGAGGGGTCGTTAGAGTAATTTCTGCAGTTTACTGGGATACCTAATTGACTTTTGTGTGCACCCTTTTAACCGTACTGTAAATTCGATTGTGTTAGGACCCTAACCGGTTATGTTGTCGGGCTGGACTCCATGTCCGAGCCTTTCACTTGTGCAACACGGGCTACGTAATAGCTCTCTCGGACGTCCGCGCGGGCTCATAAATAAGATGCGGTTCGAGTGGTCAACACACTCCATCATAGACGCAGGAGACAAGAGCCGACAGCACAGTGAACCCAGCCCAGCAACCCGGGCCCGTAGCAGCTCAGAGGCTTGCCGACGCTTGCCATCGCCACCCCGCCCCATAAGGCATGTAGCGGTAGCACAGGACCCGGAGAAACTTTGGCTTATGGCTGGTTGGGCTTTTGTTTGGTAGTGATACCTTTGTTAGGCTTTTTGAATAAATAAGATTGCCAGCAGAACCCTGTGTTTGTTAATCCTGTGTATCCTTAAGGGAGTTACTATTGAACCCACGCAGTAACCACATTACCCACTCGTAGTTCATCCAACATATCTTTACAGGGTTAGAGACCTACAGTTTTGAGTTAGAATTTATAACGAATTACAGTTTACAGCAACTAGGCTTCAAATTTCCAAGGGTGATCCTAACCTTTTAAAGACAGACGTCTTTACACGTAATCCTTCATACACAGTCTAGGCCAACATTTTTCAAGGTGGGACGTGAGATTTCAGAATGGGGCGTAGGGATTTTTCATAAAAATCTTCATTCTATAGTGTATTTTTAACTTACTGTCGTGTTGGTGGTTTCCTTGATTAGCTCGGATTAAAACATTGAACTAAACAGATACAGGATTAGTCAGAAACAAGTGAATAAAATTAATTAAAACTTCTCTGAATGCATACATATATAACTATTTTGTGAACCTTCTTGCATACATCATCAAATGTATGCGAACTTTGTCCGATCATGGTGAGGCGCACTTTTTGGGTTTTTTAAAAATTTGAAATGGAGTCTGGGACAGAAAAGGTTGAGAAACACTGGTCTAGGCCACGTATTGTATAGTTTGAATCTCTTGCTCTCGTCAATTCAGTACTGTGTCTTGTATTTTCAGAGAAATCGAATCTTCATCATGGCTATCAGAAAAAGAGTTTACGTCATCGCCTTGTGCGTGGTACTGGCAGCGGGTTTGTTCACAGGGATTGGCATTCTTCTCTGGAGACAGCACGTAGATGAAGAAAACGACGACAACGACAACGAACCAGCTCTCAGTGATCGCCTCAAACTTGACCTCGGTGACAGCAACATTCAACTCAAACTTCTACAAAATGCCAAAGGTAGTGCAACTGTTTTGAATGGTTTCTTAGCCAACAACAAGAATACGTCAGGTGTGAAAGAATGCAAACTACAAGGTAATGGCAAAGGTTTGTGTTTTAAGTGGGACCTCGGACCTCGGGTTGAAATATTTGAGAAGCCTACTGGACAGTTAAAGAGGGTTACCGATTTTCAATGTTTTACCGTGAACTGGGTGATGGACGAGGACAAAACGAGTCTGGAGACTCCCGAAGATTGTTACGATATGTCAAATCATTATTGGTACGGAGGTTTTGAAGAGTCCAATCAGTTCTGGCCCATGAATGAAAATGACCTGGTCTCCCTTCCCTATGTCACGGGTGACGCTTTTGTTAGTGACAGATATGGTAACGTTATTGAACCATTGTTTTTGTCGTCCTCTGGCGTGGGAATCTACGTGGACGAAACGACGCCCCTGTATCTCAGTATCAATGACACTGGTTCTAAGCAAATGTGTATTAAAGGCAAAGTGGGCTCAGACACACCTTTCTTTCACCGGGGGACACCGTTCTTACGCTACGACGTATGCAAAACCAACGATATTGCTAATCTTTGGAAAGGCATGGCCGAGCTGTATCTCCCGAAACCAAAGAGCTATCCGTCTCTTGATGTCATACGTCATCCAATTTGGACCACATGGGCGGCTTATAAAGGAAACATTAACGAGTCTGTTGTGTTAAGTTTTGCTGAAGAAATTACCCAGAACAATTTCAGTATATCTCAGTTAGAGGTTGACGACGACTGGACGCCTCATTACGGGGATTTTATTTTCACAACTGACAGATTCCCAAATGCCAAAGAAATGATTGTCAACTTGACACAGATGGGGATCCCTGTTACAGTGTGGGTACACTGGTTTTTCAATAACGATTCTGATGCATTTACGGAACTGAGCAAAGCTGGTTACCTTATCAAGGAGTTTGACTCTGACAAACCACTGCTTGTGAAGTGGTGGCGAGGAGACTTTGGTGCAATTCTGGACTTTACAAATTCAGACGCTGTTGGCTGGTACATTCAGAACGTAAATAACCTCACAAAAACTTACAATGTTACGTCATTCAAGTTTGATGCCGGGGAAATTAGTTGGCTTGGAAAATCTCGGTATAAGCTCAAAAACGAACTGGAGACTCCGAATTACTTGACCAAGAAATACTCTGAGGCGACATTTGATGGGGATACGAAGTTCAGGCGTCAAGAATTAAGAGTGGGTTTCAGAAGTCAGGCCAGCGCTGTGATGATTCGAATGCTGGATCGGGATAGTAACTGGAGCCATAAGCTTGGAATCAAAACCTTGATACCCTGTGCTTTAGCCTTTGGCATGATGGGTTACCCTTTTGTCCTACCTGATATGATCGGAGGAAACGCATATGATCCCTCGGATATTGACATCACTGTCCTACCGAAGAAGGAACTCTATATCCGATGGTTACAAGCCTCTGTTTTCATGCCAGTCTTACAGTTTTCAGTAGTACCTTGGCATTACGATGTCGAAGTGGTTCGAATCACGCGGAAGTTTGTTAATCTTCACGCGGAATACACTGACAAGATTGGTAACTTGGCCATTCATGCACAGAAAACAGGGGAGCCTATTATTCGCCCGTTGTGGTGGATAGCTCCCCATGATGAAGAAGCCCTGGCTGTGGACACGGAGTTTTTACTTGGTGATGACCTACTGGTGGCACCTGTTCTAGACAAAGGAGCAACATCACGTGACATATACCTCCCTGCAGGACTCTGGTGGGATGTACTGAACAGCCAAACACAGACTGGAGGAAAATGGCTGAAAAATTATCATGCAGCTCTAGATGAGCTTCCTTACTTCAGTAAATTGGCATAGCTTTAAGTTTTAAGAAAGAAATTTAGATAACTGACGTAAATTGTGACTTTCTATGTTATATCTAACATAAACTGAGGTGCGTTTATGATGTTAGTGTATATCTATGTGGCAGGTTTGTGAGCAAGCATGTTCCATGTGGAAATGTATGCCAAGAGCTATCATTCATTTGGTAGTCTGAAGTAACGTTTGAGAAAGCATGATAGACGAACCAGTTGTGGCGGCACTCCTTCTCTCCTCCCCTCGTCTTTCAGCTTCTAACATATCGTAATAAGATCGCTGCTTTCAGTCCAACATTGCTCTTTGATTCAAACTGGTATTATCTGATGAATCAGAAGAATGGTGCTACTGTACAGTCCATGGATTACGAGAGCTTGCACACTATTTACGGCATTTTCACTTCTCGCGACTTTAGTTCTTGTTTGTTCCAACACCACCGTTTGCACAACTGACAAATTCGACGTTACATGTTGGTAGCTTTAGTAATATGACAACGAGTTACAATAGATCGAAACTGTGAAACAGCTTGATGAGTGCCACAACGCCTTTTAAACAAACGTCAAAGTGGGCATTTGTTACACTTCTTCTATTCTAAAAGGTCTTCAGTTTTTAAGAAAATGGAAATAGAATAAAACAAACAAAAACTAAGGTCGCGATATGTTAAACATAGCTGAGTGCAACTTAAGAACTCTTGTTATAACGTTCGTCGGCCCAGATAAGCTTTATTTCATCCCCACTTTTTACCAAAAACTGAAATAAGGTCATAAAATGGCATAGCAAAGTATTTTCTATCATTCCTATAAAGATCGTGAAGATTATCTCACCTCTGAGAGTGGGCTTTCAAAGTGTAGAATGGTTGACTTAAATTTAAGACTTTGTCAAATTTAATGACAAAATTTTACAAGCCATTTTCTCAAAGTGCACTGACGTGGAGAAAAAATAAAACAGATCTGGGGAGACAATTTGCCGAATGGTCTTTGAAAAAAAAAAAAGAATATGCCATTTTCCCGCTTCTTTTGTTGAACCACAGTTTACATTTACCACATGAACAGACAGATCAGTATTGATGTACATAAATAAAACATTATATAATATACAAGTGAGAGTGACTACCAGAAAGTCCTTACGACACAATCATATTCCCACATGTTATTTAATTTATATGCAACACTGGTTACGGGTAAACCGAGCGGGTCTCTCTCTATCTATAGCTATCTAATCTGACACCAAACAATGTAACCCAGGACGAGACGAGCGGGGCTCTCTACACAGTCAAACATACAAACAAACTATCAGGTTTTGAGAGGACAACAATTTTATTAAAAGGAAAAGAAAATAACAAATCAAATAATAAACACAATACAATAAACACATGACAATACAATAAACCACAATAAACCCAAGACAATAAACAAGACATTACGATAAACCCAAGACAATAAACAAGACATTACGATAAACCCAAGACAATAAACAAGACATTACGATAAACCCAAGACAATAAACCAGACATTACGATAAACCCAAGACAATAAACCCAACCGATAGGCGCGCTGAAGAAGAACCAAAAATAACAGGAATTAACAGCACGCCTCATCATTACATCATACTGAAACAAGAGAATGCATCAAAAGAAAACATAAAAGTTAATAATAATCATATTCACATTGTAAACTAAATAATATGGGACGGTCTAGTATGTCTATCAAACAGTAACGTATAACTTACTTTGTGAGCACTCCAGGGAGCCAACTCGAGTATAAGATGCAAGCCTACCAAGTAACATGTTTACTTCCCTTGGCTTAACTACAGGCTGACATAGGGCTATCCCACACGTTATAATTCTTATATTATAACAACGGCCATTATTCTAGATCAGGAAGAAAACTTAATTTGATTCCAGACAAGATAACATTAAGCCTTACATGTGTATACGCGCACCCTGTACGCATCAAATCTATCCTAGTTGCGGAATGAGCTGGAGTTAAACTAACTACAATAAAATACAGTCTGCTGAGTCTACACACTCATACCACAGAACTGTCCGTGCTAGGTGGCTCAATAAAAGACAATCCCATCTACTTACTTAGCCCACCCACGCACAACGTAGTATCCCTTAATTAACAATTACCATCATAATTAGCAGAGGATAGCAATAGCCAACTGGATCTACTCATTAAGTCAAAATTAATTAACTTAGGCCCCATTAGCCAACCCAGCTCAATTCCACACATGCTAGATTATTAATATTACACAAAAACCCTAGTCCATACTGCCACAGACCTATCTCAACTCAGAGCCAAACTTATCCCTTTCCTATCCTCTGGATATAATACCAAACTCCTTACTCATAAAGTCATAGGAGTATCTCTAGGTGGACCAACCCACATACATGTAATAAGTCAACACCTAAGTCTCAACCAACAATAGCAAGTTATAGTCTCCCACTACAAGTGATATGATAATCATGGCATAAAGCCAAACCCAACTACATGGTACAACTACAAGACTGAACAGTCAAGTCAACCCACTTGTATTACCTCCAACAATACTGATATACCTAAAACATTCCCACATATTCAGTGAACTAATTATATAATGCAACAAAATAATATCATAATAATGATGACATATATATCATAGGTCTACTGGGCAAGCAACACCCATAACCCCTATGATTGGGTTTAAAGTCAATGCATCTGATCTCTTCATTACAACAGAGTCCAATTACATCTGTCAGTGTGTCAAAAGAACAGACAATGAGCACCTACAAAGGATGCCATAAAAATATGACACCTGATGCATAGACAATGCATCTATACACCTAGCATAGGCCTTTCCCTTCATGATTCATCTTATCAACAACCAAAGTTCAAGGTTCGACCCTCAAAAGTTTCTAAGTCCGACCTAACCAGTACAAATTGAAGAAAATCAACTTAACACCTATGTAGCGAACATACTAATTCAATAATAAACATATAATAAATTAAGAAATTAAAGTAAATAATCATCATCCTTTAGTATAATGCCGATATCTGAGATCCCAAATGCTGTTTAAGTGTGGTAGCCACTGTAAACAGTCAGCCAGGATTGTTATTGTTGTTTGGGTCAAGCTTCCGTATTAGCTAACCAATCCCGGTCTTGATTTGACTCGCTTGACCAAAAGTCATGTGATCATGCCTGCTAGCGTCTGCTGTGACCTACTCACGGCTCACGCGCGTGCTCTGCAAATCCAACACCTCTCTCTTCATCTTAACTGGTCTACTCATTATCATAAAGTCCATAATGAATACGGCATCAATAAAGGTAACGAAAAGGCACACAAGACAAATCTACACATACATCATAGTCACACTGCTGATTTAAAGGAACCTAGAAATAATCATCCAACAATAACCTTACAACCCACGGAAGAACAAGTTAAAGTAAAGAAATAATTGGTTATAATTCTTGCCCGTTACTCTCTCTCTCTCTCTCTGTGACGTCTGTCCCTAAGAAGGACACGTTGAGCCTGAATGGCACCAACTGCAGATTAAGAATAACGATCTAGATCTGTCTATCTCTGATCCAAGTAGCGGGACTTAGACCACACCCTCCAGTAGTACTATTTGTTAGCACTTCACATAAAATCAGTCCGTCACAAATTACAGTTAAATGTTTCCATTTAATTACATGAACTAATCATGCGCGCTAGCGTTGATAGCATTCTAGAACAACCTTACACTCTCTCTCTGCAGGATACTGATAGATCTATACTAAGATAGAAACTTAGTAAGATAAACTTTACCATAGATTGTTAGCTGCTAGCCTGATTGCCTAACCAAGCTGAACAAAGTTCACCAAACCTCCAAGTATAATCCAATCATTATTGTTTCACATCATCTAAATATTATTAAATACCAGAACTAAAATAATGGGTACAACTTACGTGAACTAACCAAATGAATTCACACTTGAACTACATCATCAGAGCTGGCACTTCACAAATCTTGAAATATAAATTATACAACTTCTTTTACTTTTATGTTAGTCTGGACACAATGACACGTCCTGCTGTCTTGAAGACTTGGGTGGAACTGACTGACCCACGCTATCATCTAAGCGTCACCCAAACACGCGCAACCCATTCACTCCTTACAGTTCACTAAGTGCAAATTCTAATAAAACATTAAAACAAATAAAAACATTTTTAAAGACCACCATCTTGCTCGTGTATGTTCCAAATACACTATCTTAAGGAAATATTACTTAACAAGATAAGAACTAAACAAAACTTACAATGTAGTGATACATAACAAGGTTCTACTTCTGGCACCAGGGATGGTCACTTAAATTGACCAATCCTGGACAATACAGACCACGCTAAGACTATGATTTAAAATTGGCGCAGTGAGTACATCAGTTGGCAATGTTACTCAACACCTGCATGACTCATCTCAGTGCGTGATAAACAATAAGGGGAGATTATCTATGGTTTCTGTGTGGTTACTTCCCCTTGACCACGTCTAGTGGTCCAGCTGATCAAAATAACGGGTTTATCTCCCTTTCACTACAATGAGCTATGTTCTCAGCCCTGTAATGGTTCACCCAATTACATATATTTCATTTCTTCCACTTTTATTATACTTGTACATGTATTTAAGATTTGCTTTCTATTCTGTTTCACTGTCTGCTTAATTATATCACTGTTATGTCATACGAGCATGAAATGACAACGAACTTGTTAATCTGTTTTGTTTTATAAACATAAGATAAAGATTATCAAAAACTTGCTCTGAACTTGTGAAGTTTATTATACCCATATTGTACTTCACGCTATCCAGTCTCTCATACATACACCCACAGTGAAACACACATATATGCAGAGAGAAAGAGAGAGAGAGGGGGGGGGGAGGGAGAGAGAGAGGGAGAGTTTTTTTTTGTTTTTAAGTGCATTTGATAAAGAATGCTTTCTTTTTTATACTGAATAATCATTGTTTTAGTATTTCAATATGCCCATATCATATTTGATAGCAACCATTACTCCCCCCTCCCCCTAATTTTTTTCTCTCTCTCCAGCTTCACACACATGCACAAATGCATAGAGAGAGAGAAACTAGAAAGAAGACAGAGTGATTGGAAAGGAGAGAGAAAGAGAGAAATCAGAAAGCGAGAGAGGGGGAAGGAGAGAGAGAAAGAAAGAGAGAGGGAAGGAGAAAGAGAAAGAGAGGGGGAAGGAGAGAGAAAGAGAGAGAGAGAAAGAGAGAGAGGGGGAAGGAGAAAGAGAAAGAGAGAGGGGAAGGAGAGAGAGAAAGAGAGAGAGCGAAGGAGAAAGAGAAAAGGAGGGGGAAGGAGAGAGAAAGAGAGAGAGAGGGAAGGAGAGAGAGAAAGAGAGAGAGGGGGAAGGAGAAAGAGAAAGAGAGAGGGGAAGGAGAGAGAGAGAAAGAGAGAGAGCGAAGGAGAAAGAGAAAAAGAGGGGGAAGGAGAGAGAGAGGGAAGGAGAGAGAGAAAGAGAGAGAGAGGGAAGAAGAAAGAGAAAGAGAGAGGGGAAGGAGAAGGAGAAAGAGAGAGGGGGAAGGAGAAAGACAAAGAGAGAGGGGTAAGGAGAGAGAGAAAGAGAGAGAGACGGGAAAGGAGAGGGAGAAAGAGAGAGAGCAAAGTTGAAAACCACTGTTTTAAAACACACAAACAAACAAACAAGTAAAATAATCACAAAAATATCGACATTTATTTTAGTAAAACTTTTAATTATTCAACATATATAATATAAAAAGGTTATCAGATGAGAAAATTGGGGATAAAGGGTGGGGCGGGGTGGGGGGGGGGGGGGAGAGGGGCAAAGGAACGCGACATAAATCACATGGAGTTATTGTGTTATTATAAAACAATTACATGTATCAATTAAAAAATTTTTTTAAAAACAACAGCAACAAAACATTACAACAAAATATTCACACAATGAATAAAAAAATCCACAAATTTTTCGTAAAACTAAGGAAGGTTAATCAGTGATTGTGATTTAGTACTTGTTCAGTAAAAGTGAGTAACTTTCCAGCAATCTGAGGTTGTCTGCGGTGGTTGGATCTACCAACGGGCAATAGAGGGTGCCAGAAATCTTGTTGTCTCACTCGCAGAGGAAAGCGATTTTCTGGGATACAAGGCGCAAAATTTCATGCAAATGATTAACCTCGTCTCTCCCCTGCCCATACGATTTCCCGGACAAGCTTGTAGGCAAGAAGTCAGCAACCCGGAGAATCTCCACACCTTTATGCATCTGTATAGCGATATTACTGACCCAAAAAAAAAATCCCCAAAAACACTAATTCTGCCAAGAATTCTTATAATAAAAATGGAAAGAAAACCAACATCTGAAGAGCCTCCACGCTTAGTTTCATAGTTCCCCCACAAATCAGACAGTGGAGAATTGCGAAGAACCAGCTGTCCCAAAAATAGTTTTATCAATGACACAATTAAAAGAATGGGCATTGTCCTATCTTTGTGAGAAATTCAGCTTTCATTAGCCCTAATCCATACTTTCATACAGGCGCGTGTAGCCTTTAGAAAAATAATTAAGATCTAAGTATTTGCCAAAGGTGAAAAATATTTAATCCCACTTTTCTGAAAAGTGCTTATAATTTGGGACATGACAGCCCACTTATGCTATAAACCAACCAATTATAAAATGGTATTTCGTACGTATCGTACGTACATGTATGTACCTTAAATTTCAGGTCCGCTAGGGCAGTGAAGGCTCAAGACTATTAAGAGGAAATTTACTCGCTGGTTCAAAATGTAGGTCATGAATTTTGGCCTATGTTGTTGATCCTAACTGACAATAACCGTTTATTTAAATCATGTAGACTCTTTCAGTGTCACCAGAACATGTTGGCATCATTATTATGCCAGGGGAAAAAAAGGCTTTTGATGCAGGTGGCTGTTGTCATTAGCTCACCCAATAATTTGCATATTTATGGAGCTTTCATCATGAAACGAGTCTTCTTTTTATTATTTTTGTAATACATGCACGTGTACACGGAATTACTTTCACGTTTCACTACAAATATTACTTATTGGTGCACAACAAAAGTGCTCTTTTCAAGGGTATGTCTACAGGTTGCAGGTACCCTGTATACAAGCTTGTCCCCCAAATTATCTGGGCTTGATTTTTAACCGCAGTCGTCATTCCGTGACAAGATCCCATTGGCCAAACAAAACAAAAAAAAACTTGGCCCCAAAACAATAAAACGTGGCCTATGTATGAATGAACAATGTTCTTTTTTTCTGATCCTTGAAGAAAATATAAAAGGATCTCATTTCTCATGTCTCTAAATTCAGCACCACAGGACCGAGCAATGCAAACAGGGTGACATGATGTCATTTCTCTTGTCTCTATGGTCAGAACCAAAGGACTGAACAATGCAAACGGGATGAGATGGGTCTCATTTCCCGTGTCTACCGTGGGGTCCACATAAACCGAACCTTGATAACGCGAATTTCGTTTAAATCGAAGTAATCTGAAAGACTCTTTTTTTCTTCTTTTTGTATATGTTCAGAACCATACGGCTGGGCAATGTAATGGGAAAAGATGGATCTGATTTCCCCATGTCTCTAGGTGCAAAAACCACTATATAGACTGAACACTACGAACGGGAACACAAGCCTTCCCCCCCCCCCCCCCCTCTACTAAACCCCACTCCGAATCCCAAAATAAAACTGTCTTTGCATAAACTCCTATTCACTACTATCAAATCGAGTTCTTCAAATAAAAGCCTGAACTGGCAAATGAAAGTACCTGGCAAAAATAAGAAGCTTGATTGCTTGTAAAGTGTATCTTTCACCAAGTTAGCGGGAGGTGAATCAGTATGTAAGTGATCTTGTAGCTTTTATCATGCCTGAAGACGCTTATGTTCTGCCTGCAAATGGAATTTCTGCATCTTTCTTGCAATTCGCACTTCACTGTTTTGTGGGTCTAGCACTGCTTTAAGATTTCACTGAATAACAGACTAAACATGAGACAGGTTACATTTCCAACGCCGAACTAAACATCTCGTTTCACTATTTTGTAAGGTGTGAGTTTTGAAATTTTGCTGGAACAAGTCATGAAACATAAAATAAATCACATACATTTAAACCAATCCATAGGATGTCATTTTTGTTTTGAAAGCAAAGGAATGCAAACTTTACCAGATATCATAAAAACCACAGAAAAACTGTGGGGTCGCACCAGGGCTATAAGATTTTTGTTTCACTTGACAAAGGCGAAAGCCGAAAATTTTGTGTATTTTCTGTCATCTCTTTAGTTTGCTTTGTATTGTTTGGGTTTTATTTCTCAGGCAGGGCTTCGCAACATACAACCTTTTCTTTTTGCCCAATTTAAACTTTACCAGAACATTATGATCCAACAGGAAATAAAGAACATGTCAAATTCATTGTTTCTGAAGTGAGAATTTTGAATTTGAATTACTAGAGCAACTGATAAAGTAAGATTAAACTGACTCTTAAATATAAATCAACTTCAGTTTCAAAAGTTTAGATTTCAGATTTCGCGAGAACAACCGACCCAACACTCACAGGAAATAAAATTGGCACTTAAATCACTGCACAAAATAGAAACTAACAAACAAGCAAAAAACACCGCCAACTCCCACCCCTTTTGGCTTGGTGCTATTTTGACCCCTGACTTTTCTCATGAATTAAATACTGGTCGCCAATCTGACAAAGGCGTAGTTTTCCTGACCATGTGACCAGCCTAGGTGAGGATCTGATGTCCTTAGCGAAAAAGCGTTAACTGTTTAGGGCCAGGGCACAAATTTCCTTCGTAAAAGCTACTGACTCCTACAAAATTGATAAAAAAGGTTCCCATGAACAGATTTTTGACTGCTAATTTTTGGACAATTCTGCCGCAGTTCTTTCTTTGGTCAGAATCGTCCTAAAGAGAGCTACCGCCTTCTTTTGGTGGATGAGAGAACTGATTTACGTGGCTTCAAAGGGGGCAAGACCATGTGAAACCACAAAAATTTAACAAAATATTTGTGTAAATAATAATAATAAAATAAACAATAGACAAAATCACATACAACGGCAAAAGGAAGTTTAACAAACAATACAACAAATTGGCAATAGGAAAACTTCACATTGATTAGATATGCAAAAAATCTTTTTACCAACAACATGCAACAAACAAGTTAAAAAGACATGTTTGTTTTTTATCTTTCATCACAGATTTTGAGGGGGGGGGGGGGGGGGGGTAAGGAAACATCACTGTGTTGTCCAGTGTCATGTACAAGGAAAAAATCATAATCAGTAATATACATTGTATACATGAGATTAAAGAACATTGTGGATGCTTTGGTACCATATCAACTTGATACTGGCAGCATAAGAAAATAACATAGATTTGAAGTCATACATTATAGAAGTCATGGCTACTATATTATAGTATCGTCCTTTCATTTTCATGAGCCTGTTCCATTTTCCGCCCGCTCATTTTGTTCATGTGAAAAATTCCACATTGGATTTTCGTGATAACAATATATCTTCATTCAATAGGTTCGTATTTTCAAAATCACCATAAAACTCAGATCTAATTCGTTTTGCAAATTGGACTGACCATCACATAATTTCATATTCCACCTCACATACTTTTAATAAAATGCAAATCGCCTTTTGTATTATATGAACAGAAAACCTGCCCAAACCATTGTATACACTCTTATCCAAATCATAACTATATTCCGACAAGCCAAATGTTCAACACTGTTTTTAAATGAAGCAGAGATGGTTTACAGTTTTGCAGTTTCAGAAAGTTTCACTGGAAATACATGACAATATTATTATAAATCATTACAGATCTCGCCAAGATAACAAAGTTGTGTTGTTGTACATGGCTGAACTCAAATCAATCTAGCATGACAATTTACTTTTACAGAGAGAAAAACAGGATGATAAAATGTTCTATCTACCAGATTACACCTGAAATAGAAAGAAGTGAGAGAGAAAGACATGTATGAGTTATAAAGGGTAGGAGAGCAATATCACAAAAGCCACTTGCTCAATGCAAAACCGGCTTTACATTCTAGCACCAACTGTCCCAGAAAGAAAACCACTAACTGAATATCTCTCACTATCGTGCCAAGAACTTTCTCCCAGAAATGTACACAAATGTGGGTTTCCTTCTGAACAGTCAATGCCAGATTGTAAAATAAAAGCATGACAATGCGACTGCTTGGTATGAAATCAACATATCTCCCAGTTTGTACAACAAAGCATGTCATCTGTTGGTTGTTGGAATCTTGTTAAAACTACAATCAAACACTGTTGTTAGGGGGCCATGGTGTTTCACATAGAAACCTACAGCTGAGGAGTGAATACGACTCTGTATTTTCTCTGTTTGGCTTTGTAATTTAATTAGACTATCGTCTGGGTTCAAATCCCAGTCGGTACAGGCATGATGGAATTTTGGGATTTTTCTCATATTTCCCTGTCCCTGATCCTATGGGAGGTAGGATCAAGCACCTAGTCTTCTCGGATAAGGACGAAAAAAACTTGGAGGGCCCGTGTGCACGTTAAAGATACCATGGCAGTTGTGAATTGAAAAAAGCAGGCCAAACAGGCTACTGCCAGGCAAAATTAAATAAAATTCATCCCTACCATTCCCCCCCCCCCCCGCCCCCCCCCCCCCCAATACAAAAATAACCCGCCGCACGACAAATTTCCCTGATGGGATTAAAGAAGTATACAAAATACAAAACCAACAGCTTCAAAGGTTAGTTTTAGTGAGTTTCCAACAGCCGACCAACAATTTCACATATTTGTCATTTCTTTTATTACAATTTACTACTTCAAGAAGAGTTATTTTGTTTTCATATCAAATTGTCCATGGGTTAATGCTTGGAGTTAATAGAGTTAATAGTGATTTAATGTCTTGTGCAAGATCAACGCTGACAAAAATACATGTACACATGGAAAAAAGGTGCATTTAGTTTAAATTACAGTGCAAAAAAAAAAACAAGGTGTTGTTGTGTACTCCTTTGATATGTTAAATAAAGTTAACTTGTGGGAGGGAATGAAAGGGAAGGGGGTAGTGGGGTGTGGAGGGGGAGTGTCAAGTCCAAACATACAACAATATAACAAATTGTGAAGATAAATACATATATATATTTACATACAAAATCTAAACAGAATATCAGTACAACCTAGGACTTTGCTCAAGATGCACAGTAATATGAAAGAAAAGAAAAAAAAGTGCTTCGTTAGGGACAGCTATCCCTTTGAGTTTTTGGTAGGCACAGACCGACAGTTGTAGCATATGATCTCTTTAATTTTTCCAAACCACTGAGTGGAACTTTTGATACTTTGAGCAAAAATTTTTAAACACCTTCCTCGGTTTTAGGAAGTGAGTAAATGGCGGAAATTACAGTGATCAAAACAATGGTCTTTTATAAATCAAAATTTCAGGCAACATTTTGATGTGTGTGACACCAATACAGCAACTGCGCAGCTTAGAGGGGACAATGGTTCTTCCTAATGGTTTAAAGTATTGAGATAACTGTCCCTACAGGTTTTTGGGAGGGACGATTGTCCAAGTGAGTCAAGGCCAAGGTCAGAGCCAGAATAAGGGTAGTGTTGTCTAGATTGATCCCTGGAAACAGTCTTCTGCGATGCACATACCTCAACAGAGACAACTGACCCTACCAAAGTGCACCCCCCCCCCCCCCCCCACTCGCAAAATGTTACATGTATTTTATCATTACCCTAATCCTAACCCACAGGGACAAGAAAAATGCCCAGGGAAAAGAACTGTCCATAACCAAGCATTTCCAAAACAAAAATATTTTTTAAAAATAAAAGATAAAAGTCCAAAAATTTTAGGACTCTGTGTCTTTGGAACCCTTATATCATTCTCTATATATGCTATGAAAATTATCAGACAACCTCATGGCTGAGGTTGTGAAATAAAATGTTATCTGTTAGTATATTTCACCTCCACTCGCACTGCACTAAGTTATAATTTACCAAACATTATATAAATCTATCTATAGTCTGGAATGAGGAGATGTGTATATATTAAAGTGGAACTACTGAAATTCAATGCAATCTTAATACATGTATTACACTGATGAAGTGCTTTAGTAACTGCCATGTTTAAAACATATACTTTTATCCCAATATCCAGCCAGGCTAAAGCAGGGTCAGATAGCTGCTGTATTTCCCCCTTACTTAACATTCGTAAGCCTAAAGTTTATACAGTGAAACATTTTACACAGAAAAATCCAGAATTATGCCAATTGGCTATTAACATGGCCATCTGTGCATACATGTATTATGTATCAATGTAAAACTTGACATTTCACTCCACTCCAGCTGTTCGCTCCACTTTCATCTGAAAATAGGATTTTTTGCCATTCTTTTTTTTTTCTCTTGTCATCATAAACAGCCTTGAATAATCGTCCCCCTAGAATGACACGCTTCTATCTCCACTTTTTTGGCCGAACTAAGTTACACAAGAGACACAGAATACCGAGACGAACGATTCCTTCTTTCACTACATGTCCAAAATCTCCGTGCGTATAAACACGGTGAGTACCACTCACACAGCTCTATGGTACTACTCTTCTTCACTCAATTGTGGACGGGTCTGGTGTGAATTGTTGCATTGTTGACATGGATGATATGTGTGCAAAACGACGGACAGAAGATAACAAATTGATCCCTCTCGGTATCCTGTGTTACACAATACACACTACTTCTACAGGCCTTCTCCATTGTGTGACAAAATATCAAGCGGATTCGATGTGTAAATTGTAGGTACTACTAAAAAGAAAAACAAGTCTTACTTCTTTAATCTATGAGCAAACGAAACTTCAATCATCATTTTCAGAAAAGTTGATGGAAGGGAGTTAGAACCTTATCATACTAAGGGGATGTGGTCATTGCTCACTGAAAGCTTCACTGGGCCCAGTTAGTTCACAATTTAGGATTAAACAACTGTTATTTCCAATGTCTATGCAAACTGTTAGTTGCTTAAAGCTAGAATCTTTGTGGATCAATTGGCATGGATAACACCAACGCCCTTAAAAAACAAACTTCTGTTACTTAATTCAAAGGTTCACACAATTAAGTACTCAAAAATAACGAATGTGGCATGTAGGTTCACAAAACAGAACAACACAAAACAAATTACAATGTAATGTCATTTGACTTTTTAAAAAAATCTTTAAAAAATTATCATTTCATATTGTGAACATATGTATGTCATAAAAAACTGTGCTTGTTGAAGTGGTTATCAGGTTAAGAGGAACAAAGTATATTGGACATGGAATTATCATACAACAAGGAGAAAAACAAACTCTTCATGTAATGTGTAGCAAACAATTAATATTGAGTCATCCACTCAATGGTGCACTCCATGGAAAGGTAACCACTCAAGACTGGACACATTTCAGTGTTCAGACCAGGAGAAGGTTACTGCAGTGAAGGATGAATCAAATATATGCTTAGATTTAATTTTACATGTAAAAATGAAAATAGGAATCTTTAATCCAGCCTTACAGAAACGGACATCTCACTGTAGGATACTAAGTAGGGAAATTACATGCCAATTATTTTGGATTAGATGCTTTGTGCCCATGGCAATTGAGATGACACCATTCATTTTTCTTGACAGATCTCTGAAGCACTGATAAACTTCCTCCGAACTACTGTCAACTCTGAGGACACTTAACAAATGCACTGCTAAGTATATTGTAAGTTTGATTAAAGGAATTTGGGGGCGGGGGATGGAAGGGAGGTGTTTTTGAAGTGCAAGGTGTTGGGATGCTGTGCTGATACAACAAAATGGAAACGCCACAAGACTAGGATAATGTTAACTGATGTCATAAAATTCAGGCCTGATAAAACTGACGTGTTATCAACAACTGTCATGTCATACCATGAGCTGATACATGCACACAAACCGATGTCTGCTACCTTAGTTTACATTTCAAAAGAAGAAATTAAAACAAAACAAAAAGAGAACAGAAAAAAGCAGACCAATCACAGCTAATATTATGGCATGATCCTTGCAGCGACTTGAACAAAGATTTTGCTACACAACCTTTTTCATTGATAAATTAAATGAGACAGGCTTCAAAACAGAGTTTATATGCATACACAATTCATCATCTGTTTATATGCACAGAATTTGTTCTATAAAAATATGAGTAGATAAAAGCAGAGTACTTTTAACAATAGCAATAGACCAGGTAGATATAAGAAAAGAAATAAGATGTAATAGCACAAGACTTGAGATAATTTCCTTGGAGCTTATCCATTCAGATGGACAGAAAACCAAATAACATACTAATTAACCTTTTCACATCACACGGCTCATACATTTCACTTTCCCTCTGAATGCTCTTATTCTGTAGTAATTATTTCCTGTAGATGCGCAACTGATGATGAGTTTGAAAATCTACCAATAGATCTCTAAAAACCTACATTATGGTAGCAGAGTATCAATGTACAGGTTATTAAGAGCAGAAGACAGAAATATAAATTGTGTTGAATGCAAACTTACAACGTACAGTATGCAATGCGAAACTTTGCAAATTCAGGGTTTGAGCAGCACAGCATGAAAGGTTGGGCAAAGAGTCACTTAACTGTAGCACGCAGTGTATTGATCGGTTGTAAAGTAAGCCACTCAGCATGACCAAGGTGATATAAAAAGGTTTCATCAGGTAGAGAAAAACCAAAAAAATATGCTAACATGATATAGGAAAACCATAATTATACTATTCTAATTAACCCTCGTCCCGCGTTGAGTGAACTCGTCCATGTAACGCCCCGTGAGGGGATAGCCAGCGGCCAGTCAGCCGATTGTTCGCGTGTTGCCGATAACCTTGGCGGTCGGGTCAATCGGGTCCTTGTGAACACCTGTATCGCGTATACTTCAGGATGCAATAACGACAATAGTGGTGGATAAATCGTAAGGGACCCCTATGATATTTGGATAAAGTACTTGTGATGATCTGCAGTAGGTTTTATTGTGAAATGGAAGGCCCCAACTCAAGAATTTTCTGCATTTACATGCCGTTTAACACATGTTTTCTCATTTTCCCAAGACCTCTGTGCTTTTTCTGTCCCTATGTCAGGCCATTCAGGTGAACAAATTATTTTTTAAGCCATTCACTTAATTTACTAACCACATGATTGTACCGTGACATTGCCTTCTCCCGCCTTTACTATGGAAAGCGTCCACTTACTATAATGTTAGTTTTAGCAAGAGATTTGATTTCCAGTTCCAGGTCATAGAGCACGTACATGTACTGAAAAGCGGTTTAATCAAAGGAACACACTATCTCTCTAATTACCACATCAAATAAAGACAACGACCAACAACAAAGTTGGTCATTTTCTCCCAGTTTTCCCTGATGAAAAACCTACTGACAAACGCCCTTATGCAGCATGCCCTAATATTACATCGGAATTCACAATTACAGACGTAGAACAGCGTCTCAAATACGCACATGGCATCTTTCTTCTCGGATTTTCACATGTAGACGACAACCAGCATCAAAGTATAAGTTTCCCCAAGATTTTCCCCAGTTCAAACTTTAGACCGTCAGTACTATTACACAAGTATGACGAATAGTTGCGAATAGTTGCATCGTAATAAACGTAATCGGACGATACCATTTGGTTAGATATAGTAGGGGTGACAGGATGGATAAACACGCTAAAATTGTGTGGGAAAAAAAACGTGAAAAAACAACAACGACAGCCTTGGCAACCGAATAACCAAAGCGCGAGGCGCACCGTTGCTATACAAAAATGTGGCCTCCCGCAGGACCCGCGGTTAAGCGTGTCGGACAAAATAATGGCCTCCTGTGTCTCGCGTGTTGCGCGGGGAGGCCAATATAGTGGCCTCCCGCAGGACTAGGGTTAAGTAGGTTATACAATGGGATGGGGGGGGGGGGGGTCTCTGGTGTGGAAATGGGGCAGAGAGAGAGACTGTTTCATTAAGGGATGAGCCTCCAACCTAGACTTCTAAAAGCCAGTTGGAAGCAGGTTGCAAGTGGGTTAACTGCTTGCATCTGGTTAACTGGACTGATCTGTTTTGATATTCCAAATACATATATATATTAATGGACTCTTGCCCAGCACTAGTATTAGCTCATTAATGGCCATACCAGTTCATTGCTCCCTGCACAGTTCACTGTTGACTTCCACCTGTTACCAGTTATGCTCTCTGCTATTGCAGGTTCAAATAAGTTATGCTCTACACATATATGCATTTTTCTGACAGTGGATAGGTGTGAGGGTTACTACTGACGTCATCATTTTGATAAGCTGGTGAATAATCAACAAGACTTTGACGGGTCCCAAAAAACCATAGAGACAAAAGACTGAGGCAATCACTTGTCATGTATGGTCACACAATCCGTTATACTGATACTGGGTTTGCATATATTATAGTGACTAGCAAAGTGTGCCAGACAGACTATCTAATCTGATCAAGTTTAAGGCTATTTGTTTTTGCAAAGTGCAATAGAGCTTTGTTTCTGTTGGGTGAAAAGCAGTCTTACTGTCACTTTACAGTGGATGCCCTGTATCATTGCCAAGTGGGAAAACTATCATATGACAGAGTCATTACTTTTCAGGAGAGCAAAAAACTATTGTATGTTGTGTGTGTCCTCTAGAAGAACTATTTATTTCCAACTATTTCCTGAAAATCTGCAGCCACTATCACCTTGTAACCTAGCTACTCAGACTGGCCAGGTCGAAAACTAACATATAGAGTTTTCAACTTTTGGAAAATTTTACAAACAACAGTTTTCATGGATGGCAACTAGATAATCTAAAAGATAAGCCTAACCAGGGACTCGGCAAACCCTATGGAAAGTGATAGGTCAAGTTTCATGGATGTGTCGGTCGTTAGGTTAGCAATGAAGTGCACAAAAATTTCGCAGCAGTGTACTGGTATTTCTAGCTTCATTACAATTTACTTTGCACTCTTGACAAAATAGAAGTATCTTTTACTATTAACTTGTGCTATGGCAATAACAAAGATAAAGATAATAATTGTATCTTATTTTTCATGTGTGACAAAGTGACAGACAACAATATCCGTAACATTACAGTCTAAAGACCAAGTTACACAGTTGAGATAGTATAGAAAGTCAGTCAAGGCCACAACTATCAGCTTCATTATTTCTTGTGATAATGACAAAAAAAACAACTCATAGTTTCATTTCTGAGTGTCAAACTGCAGCATCTGTAACATATACACTTGAGACCATGAGGTATTTGGGTTTCATTCCATGAAACAGATAACAGGATACCAAGATTTCCATGAAGACAGAGGGGACAAATTGTACAAGTGTGTTCTGCCAGTTACCATGAGTCAGGGATCAAGACACTTAAAGAGACAGGTTGACAGCCATTCAATATGCATAAGAATCATTCAAGAGTGACAATTATGCCTCAAATTTTTGCTTTTACATACATATAAAGCTTTAGAAAAAACTGAACCATGAAAAGTTGGTGTGTAACTTACAATGATCCTCTTTGATATATCCTACATATCTCTCAAGACTCAGAGCACCACAAAACAAAAAGCTCTGGGAGATTCAAGGAGTTCCTAGAGTGCTATGACCATTGGTCATGTATATCATGTGCTATACGGTACAACAGAAAATTACAAAATCAAATAACATACAAAAAAAGAGGAGAAGAACATGAAATTAGTAAATCAACTATGCACAATCAAGTACAGAAGCACAGGAGGGTAAGCTGCCTATCTGTAAGGGCCATATGATCATAAAAGACAAAATGGGTACAGGTTGACATTTTATGGGTTTGCACTCATATCAGATACAAAACAAACTGATGGTAGACCTTTCTTTGTCTCATTATGTCAAATATTTCATGCACCTCAAGATACCTGAAACAAGACCCATGACTGGTGTTAAAAAAAAAAACATCAAGCAATGAAACATAAGATGAAATACAATTTGCTTATCCTTTCTGGGGAAATCACCACCTTTCATAACACTTCCTTGAAGCTTGGATACATCCTACAAGGATGATTCAAGCATTTGTGGTACAACCATAGTTAGCACCTCCAAAGTTTTATACATGTTAATACATTGTATCTTGGATATGTAGCTTGAATTGTTTTAACCCCCTAGGCTCCATCTCCCAAATACAAAACTTAACAACTTAATCCTCACCCACCCCACTTGTAGTATCTCTGGAATTTAAATTTCATTTAATAAAAAAAAATCATAAAATGGAATATTTAAACATGCAATGCAAATATAAAAAAAAAAAGCCATTTCTGTTCAATTAATTGCTAATTAACAAAGTTTTCTTTTGTCAAAATATATGACAGATTTCACAAACTCATAGGCTTATGCAAAACAGCCACTTCAGAACCCATTAAAATTCATATTGTGGATCACCCTATTCCTGTCACGTCACAGCAGTGAGCATCATGCATAGCAACAACTCATAATATCTTATGATGGCAGCCTGAATTGTGGCAAACAAGCATTATTAAGGACTGACAGGGCATGCCAAAATATCTTGTTCTGACTGTCCAAAATGGGGAGTTCCATGGCTTGAAGTACTTTTGCACACCCTCCGGAGAGGGATAGATCCCCATTTACCAACACATTTATCAACATATTTTTTCAATAATAAATAAACAAAGTCAAGTTTGTTCTGATCATCAAGAATTATGGGGAGTTGGAATGAGATAGTTTTAAACAAGCTATTGAGATGGGACAGATGCACATTGCATCAACATAATTTCCAAGTTTTATACACACAAAAATTAAATGAATTCTGCAGTTATTTCACATGCTTTCTAGCATGACATCTCACAAAGGCAAACAAATCCAGTTTTGTTCGAAGTTTGAATAAAATTAGTGTAAAGTTTTAACTATTGAAATGTGTACCCTGTGACATTAGTTCAAAAGATATGCTCTCTACATTACTCTGCTGAATAGTGATTATAAAAGCCAACAGGCAAACATAGCTACCATGAATAAGCATGCAGTAAATCTGGGAGTTAAAAAAAAATAATAAAAAATCTAAAAATGAAGTCCTTTCCCTGATATTCCAGACAGACTGCTGAAGTAAATTAGCAATTCTTTTCTTCTCACAGAATTACAAATGATAACTTTCTACATAAAGAACATCAAATACAAGGCTTGCATACTTATTAGAAAAATATATATTGTAATTATCTACAAAAAAAAAAACGGGGGAACTGTCGCATTTTTATAATATAGGACTAGTGAGGTATTGTAAATATCTGGGTCACTTTAATCTTGACCACATACAGAGTGTGAAGATACCCAACTACTGAAAGTAACAGACTCATGATTCACAAAGAAACCAGTGACAGGATTAGGAACTGAGAAAAGAACACTGCAATAACTTTATGCAAAGTATTGAATATCACAAATTACAACAAAACATCTTGAGAAAAAAAACAAAAAAGATTTCAAATTGGAGTATATGTCATCTTAGCCCAAGAATGCCATATATGCTTCTATATACAAAATGGCATTGTAGGACTCCTGTATGAAAGTAGAGACTTGAAAGAGAAGCCCAGCAATATGGACAAAAACATACAACCAACCACAACTGAATTATATCTGATTTTTATCAAATATTCAGCAGAGTTCCCAGCCCAGCTCCACATGTCTTGTTCGATGAAATGTATCAAAACTTCACAATACTCATTACTACAACTGTGTTCATTTCATGACAACACCAGCGCATTGTTTAGGAATCCCAGCACAATATCAATAACATTATTTTTTGAAGTTCACATCTAAATTTTTCACTCTTTAGCTGGTAGTTTCTCTCAAAAATTTCCATTCACAGAAAAATGAAAACATTTTAGGAGACCGTGTATTTGTAAAGTGCATTTAGGACATTGTAATAAGTATCTGACATTTCTTTGTCAGTAATTTTCTAATGTGGCCAATTCAAACAGCAAAATCTTCAGTTAAAATAACCCAAAAAGAAATTTCTATCTCAATCTCAAAATATTTAGACACAGCAGAATTACCTACATCCTGACTTAAAACTATTTGTTGAGCAGTGTCACTTTCCAGATACTGACTGGAACAGAGCTAGTACACTGACAAGATAATAATATAAGTTATCCCAAAAATTACACTGGGCAGCAAACTCTAATATCATACAGAAAAACTGTGCGTATCCCAGTGAAGGCTGGTGATGATTCATTGACTGTTGAAAGGAACTAGAAATATTTTTACAATGAAACATGTCAGTGATATATAATTATACATTCATCCTCTTGAGTCTATCCGGTGGAAAGGGCAAACACCCAAAGAAGCAATTAAAGAAGAACGACAAACACCATAGCGATCAATTCTGCAATCAAATGACTGCGGTTCTACAAAACACGATGGCAAGACATATTGATGCAGGGCACGATAAACATGAGATATGATGTGATGACAGTCGTGACAGGAATTTTTGTAATGAATTCTTCACATAGTTAGAAAGTAGATGTGTGATTGTGATAAAAACAACCAAAGTGGCTCGTTGACCTGTCAATGATGGGTGGCAGATTCCATTGGTGCCTGCCATCATCACTGGTGGGACTGAATATCTGCAAGTTAAAGAGCCCACCAAAGCTACAACACCCACTACTATGACCTGGGTTAATATGTTGGGTCCCTTAGCAATGCAATGAATAACCTATCATTGGCAGGTCTGTTAATGCCTGCCTAAGACAAATAGAAACAAATAAATTTATCACTGCAGGATTCCATCAACTATCAAGTTCTCTTTGATTTAACCAAAGTTCACAGTTCGTACTCACTGTCCTGGCCTGTGGCAGGAAGAACAATATAGAATCAATGTTGAAACAAACTGATATGTCTGCAAACAGCTGGTGATCGTGGTGCAATGACTACCAACATGCATGATTTTTAAAAAAATTACTAACATCTTCCGAAGAACAAATCCTACTGATAATTAAAACTCATGCCTACAAAAAAAGAAGACCCTACATCACCCCGATATTTGCATGTCCTTGTGTTGAACTCTAACCAAAACGGCCAACTGTGTCATAAATGATTGAAATGTGAGAACGACAAGCCTGATCTGGAGTATGTAAGTCTGATACATAAAGGGATGAACAAAGATAACAAATCATATTATTTGCCCTATTTCTCCGTGGTCATGTAAATTGTGTTAGGAATCGCTCTATACAAATACAAAAAAAGAATTATCAAATAAAAAATTATGTTTTCTTCTCCTACAAAAATATTTTGCATTGAGGAATTAATGCATGATGTATAAAAATCAAAACCATGAAGAAAAAAGTGGTAATACAATATAAGATCCATTGGTAATTCGAATTTTCAATAATATTAACAAACACCGCATTCAAGATAATCAATTCTTTTCAATAACAAGGAATTGAAGAATAAAATATAAGAGATTACCCTCTCAATATTTACAAACCATTGTATATTTATCTGCATAGTGCAGTGAGAAAAATTTGATCTGGCTTTTTTATCCTATAACTGTCACTCAAATCCACAAAATCTCATTATAATGATGCATTTGTCACACACATCCAGCCACCACATCACTGCTGGACATGCCCAAGATCTCCACAACAACGGTTAAGCCTGGGAGAGCACGTATCCTGTGTAGACCAAGCACAGATCTGCACCAACCAGAAATACTGAAACTGACACCCATTTCAATGTGATTTTTAAACAACAATTTTACTGTGACAATGTATATATAATAAATATATTTTATTTCAGAATGGCCCTCCCAATGCTAATTCTACATCACTGAAACAGGTTAAGTTTCATATGAAGGAGGCAAAAAAAGTCATCTTTCCAGACACTGACAAAACATATGGTATATGGGGGTGGGGTGGGGTGGGGGGCGGGGGGGCATGACAAGAAACACCCTGCTAGAACCCTAATACATTATACGGATGACCCTGCCATTATTTCATAATGTATTTTCTATATTATTCAAGTAAAACAAAATATGACCCAAGCAGATTCAGATACATATTTGGTTTGCGCTCTGTTCTAACTTTTTCTGTAGAGTAGTGATTTAGATTACAGATAACAAGAGTTCATTAAATTGTGCATATCAATAGTTGGGTGGTTCCTAATCAATTTTCACCATGATTAGTCATTAATTTTTACACTCCCGAAGGCATAATAAAACAACATCATTTTATTTGGCGTTTCTTGACAAATATTTTGATGGCAAAGTCTGAAAGTGGAAGTGGGGGGAGGGGGGGGGGGGGATATTTACAGAGCAGCAACAGTTTATACACTTTCTTGTTCTAAGTATCTCCTGATTACATTTTATCTGAATGCCCTGAAGATGGAAAAAAGGTTAAAGTCATGGAGTTTACAAGCCTGTATACTTTGCGTTACAGATTTAATAGCCGCGGTTACAGACAGCGAAATAAATGGTGAAAGGAAACATCTAGGTAGGATGAAGTGTTTGAATGTGTGATATTTAACAACAAGCAGGCAACAAGGCCGAAAAAAAGTATTTAAAACTGTGCAATGCTACATAATGTGCAATCTATGCTGGCTGCTACAGAGAGGAGAACAACAAGAGAAAGAAGTCTGATCTGAACAAGAGTGGGCATGGTGGTGGAAATACGAGACACTGAGAAACATACAGAATCTGCAGCAAAGACTGACTGTTTCATCCAAAGACAGAATAGTGCGTACTGACTGTTCAACCCAAGAATGATCAGCAATAATTCTGAGGATTAATCAATTAATATCCTTCAAACTGGGAAATCACAGGTGACAAATGACCGCTTATTTGAGTGAGAAAAGTATTATGTGTACGTTATTGTAAACAACCAAAGTTAACATCATTTAAAAAAAAAAATTCAAACCATCTTTGATTGTTTGTATACAACACAAATATTTTTTTTAAATGTTCACTTGTTGTTACAGGAGAAGAGAAGCAAAGTCTGGGAAAACAACACCACCAAATACATTTGTATGCAATGCATTTCTGATTACATTATCAGGTACAGAATGTTGAACTATTTAAAACAGGTGACTGGAATCTCCATCCCATATCACAGAAATAAAACTTGGCTACAGACACACTGCATGTGCCAGATGACTTTTTTCGTTCTCCCCAGCTTTTAAAATACAGAACATGTCACAGCCGGAATCCCTATATCAGTCTAACATTTCTGTAGGGTTATCACAGCAGCAGATTTCCTCACCAATAAGACAGCGGTATGATGTTGTTGTCTGTGGACTCATGTTGGAATATCATTCCTCTGGGTGAACTTGAGGTCAGTCCTACGCAGTTGTATGTCATATTGACAAAGGGTTGCTGGCTGAGGATTGTTCTGGCATGCAAGTCAGACAACGTATACACAGATGTAAGAGATTTAGCAATTCCATTTCTTCACAAGATTTTTGAAACATGATCACAGTAACAATTCAATGAGAAAAATTAATTGAACATTGACATATCAGATCTCGATTTCCCATGACTGAATTTATTTACAATTAAATTAATATGACTTTCACTGACAGTTCCCCACAATGTTAATAAGTCCCTTCTCTTCCTGAAATACCTGTGAAGGGCTACCTTCAAGTCTGATTGCCATTCTCACGTGTTCCTAATCTTCAGAAACACCTGGAATTTCTTCTGCACAAAAACAGCATGAACGAACAATTTTTTGGGTGCATGCGCTGATAACTCCAAAAATTACCTGGCCCATAAAAATAGCTCTTTCACATGATATGTGGAAAGACATTTGATCAAATTTACCACTAACATTTTTTGTTTCAAAAGCTAGAACTCTTTTGGCGAACTAATTCAGTAGTTAAGAAACACTACAGCAGTTTACAAATTTCACAGAACAAATCAATAAATCTATTGAAGATTGAAAGATCAGGCACAACAGCATAAACACTGAATTTATTTGTTTCATTTTTACAGTAAACATTTTTCAACAACTGGTCTTTCTCTTTTTTTCACCTGCTATGCAGTAATTCTTCTCTACACGTATCTGACTTTTAACTCCTTAAGTTGAGAAAATCTTTTGGACGTTACATTCTGAAAAAACAGTTTCACAAGTATAAAATCTTTGTACATGGCTGGTCCATACTCTTAGGTACTTCAGCTTTTGTTCAACCCAGCAGTGATCACACTTTGGCAATCATATCACAAAATCAACCTCTGGTATTGTTCTAGGGTAGGCTTGTCCAACATATGGCTAGCAGGTCATAATGCAGTCCACCAAAGACTTCATATCTGGCCCAGCCTATTTCTGTATGTAATATAATATATCTCTCTCTTTCTATGGATGGGTGTCTATGCTTTATTGCTACCTGAGTGTGTGAAGTTACCATGTCCTAACATCCAACATTTTAACAGCTAAAACTGAGTGGCCCATGATAGGACTGAAATTGTACCAATGCCCTTCATTCCAAAAAGGTTGGACAACCCTGTTCAAGGATAGCAGTGAACAATAGAGGTCAATATAAACAGAATTAGCTCCTGCCATGCTTTCGTACAAAGTAAATAACTTCCTTTCAAAATATCCAGTTTAGGTAAATATAGCTATAGGTAGCTTGTTGCTGCTCATGTCTAGCAGTGACCAAACGAGTCACTAGTTTTGGCATTAGAAAAGATTAATGGCAGTCGATGCAAGCAAAAAGCAATGTCTTTTGAGTCATGATAAAAAGTTTTATATTCAACAGAGCCACCCCACACCTCTAAAAGTATATGAGCATAAAAACCATCTGAAGAATGGGTCATCCCTTTTATCTTCCACAGAATATCACTCTTTGCCCTACTGATTATCTGCAGTGCATTGTATTATCATAAATGTCAGGCCAAAATATGCTTTTATTACACTGTGAGTAAATGAGAGTCCTGAAAAATCTCTTTATATTCCCTTGCCAATGATACCAAAACACTTGGTAAAATTTTAGGTCATGTAATACACAAAAACGACTAATATAAATAACATAATCCCAAGTAATTGTTCAAAAACCACACAACATTAGAGAATTTCAAACAAACGGGGCAAAACCTCCCGGGATGAACACAAACAACTATTTAGAAGCATAATGCTATAATCCCAAGTGACTGTTCAAAAACCACACAGCATTCATTAGAAAATTTCAAATAACAGGTGCCAAACCTCTCTTAGATAAATACATAAGACTGTGACATAATTTTATCTCTGAAGGCTGAAAAATATCGGCAGTTTACAAACCACATAGTCAAATATATTATTTGAAAAAATAAATATACTTTCTTACACACACTGTGTACCAGCTTAGAGACTGGTATTAAATCACTAGAATATCTAATGCCCAGCAGCTACAGTATTTGTGAGCATCTGCTAAAGACAGAAAGACAAAAGAGCTTGAGCTCAAAACCCTGGCATAAATACAACTGTATATTCTGAAACAATGCCCACCAAAAATATTTACTCAACAAATCTTGTCTATTGCCTTTGTGAGAAAAATTAAAGATTTCTTCAAAATCAGTCACCCAAAAGACCCTTGAACTGGTTTTCGTAACTTTAACAAAAGCCATGAGAAGTTAACATCAGAACGGAGAGCATAAAGGAAAACAGAGTGGCAATTATATCAGTTCAATAAAACTGCTCAAAATACAGCTCTATGACTTAAGTGTAAAATCTGAAATTGGAATAGGCAAGCAAAGCAAAAAAAACAAAACATGCTTTCAAAGTGCATCACAGGCAAAATCCTATTTTTGGGTATTAACATTATTTAGTGCTTCAAAAAATTAGTAAATACTTTAAAAACGTGACAATAAAAAAAATCACACTTCAGTTATGGGTCAATATGGCTGAGTTGTTGGACTCACAAAGTCTCTCAAAACCAGTGACAACTTATCAACATCTTTCACAGCCTGATTATAGTGACAAGAAGATAAGAACTTGCAAAACTGACTATAAAATAGCAAAAAACACTGAAAATGCAAATCAAAACAACAAAATGCGTGCTTCACTCCATACTAGCCACATCGCGGTTCTCTGGCAGCTCAGAATCAGCGATGCAATTAGTGCTGTCGCTGTTGCATACTGCAACGTTGCAAGTGCCATCATCATTCACGCCATGGCCAAAATCGTCCTGCGGGCCATCCTGTGATGTGCCTGGCATCTCAGCGATGGATGACTTGTCTGGACTTGCCGTGCATCCAGCAGCAGCACTCCGAGTACAAGCATCCTCAGAATCACCAGCTTCTTCATCAGCAGTCGGCGCTGTCTTAAAGGCTGCAACATCGCCATCAGCATCTGTTGGTGGGGTCCCTTCTGGGTACTGTGAGCTTGCTTCTTGGGGCTGCGGGGAGCTGACAGCAACAAAAAGAGAGAAAAATTAAACCATAATCAAAATAAATGCAGTGCCTTTCTTTCTACTTGGTTTTGGTGAAAGATGAGGGTAAAAAGAAAGGTGAGAAGAGTTTTAGTAGGGCATTCACCTCAGGTGAGATCTAGGCATAAATAAACTTTCTAAGCTTAATTCAGCACTTTGAAACACCAGCCAACATGATGTGAATTACATTACACCCATGCAAAGCTTCAAAATAGCTTCTCCCTCCTGTTCACTTATGTGGGGGTCAGTTGAAAAACAACAGAATTCCAGAATTCCTTATTTTTCCAGAAAATTTGCACTTCTAATTCATTACCTATTCCACAGACATTTCTACATTATTTACTGCAGAAAATTTTAGTGAATCTAAGGATAAGAGTTCCAATCACTTCGTTCTATATACGAACAGGATTATACTGATGAACCTGCAAGATTCAGGGATCCAAATCAACACGTAACAAAGTGGTCCAAGCAAGTTCCCTGTGGAAATGTTACACTGCGAAATTTAAAAGGAAATAGTTCTCTACAGCCTATGGCAGGTTCATTCCTGCAATCCATAGGCTCACATTATTCCTGCAGGTCTGATCTACTGAAATACAGTTAAAATACAGTGAAATATTTAAACTGGGTTTTGCAACCTTTCTTGTTTTTAGCCACATTTTAACTTTGTTCCAGGGGGCTGCGACAATCTTGTCAATAAACTGAAATATATAACAGCAGTGCTTGTGTACATAAAAGGAAAAAGTGTAGGAAAGAAAATAAATAAATGAATAACTATACAGAAACGTAGGTGATGTGATTAAAATAACTTAAAACTCCATGCACATTTCAAAACTATTAAAAGAGACAAGAAACAAATTATACGGGTATCTGTAGTAACACAGTAAAGAAAAGACAGCACTACAAAACTCAAAACTGAATCCAAGAAAGAAGTCTCTACTGAAGAACCATAGAATGATGGCAAATACTACTAGTGAGGCCTCTCCACCCCCCCCCCCCCCTTTGCACTTTACACGAATTCCTGAGTGGATGCTCAGTTTTTTATTAGATATCTGAGATTTATGCTTGATGCCTTGATCACAAAGAACACATATGCATAACTCTCCCCATGAAAGGAAATAAAAACAAAAATAACAGCAACAACAACAAAACTGGCCATGACTTGGCTTACATCAAAGTTAAATAAATCATAGCTTATATGTGAGGGCAAAGCAGGTCAAATCAATGCCAGCTGACCCAGTGTAAATTAACTTTCAAATCAGCAGCAACACATCAAAAGCTTTTAAAAGTATCAGGGATGAGAACTAATGAGACAAAATTTTCTTAAACTTTTGATGCAGTGTGTCATTGCCAACTGCAACATCCACACATATAGCAGAAAGTGAAGAGATATTTGAAACCTCAGATACAGGACAAGTTGTGCTTTTTCTAAGAGGCCTTACAAGTATTATTCTCCTTGCAGAAAAGAGAACACTTAATTACCTGAACATTTTTCTTCTCAGGTATTGGTCAAATTCACCCATAACTTTAACATTATTCCTTTCCCTGTACATTCAGATACCAAAATATCAAAATTAATTTCTCTCATCATTAGTTTTACTTGGCTATAATTACTTGTACCGCTACTTATTTCCTACTTCCACTGCTCACCTTTCCTTTTCACACACAGAGAAATTCACAAACTCACATGGAATTCTCCAAATGGAAGAGACAAGAACCAAATAGACCATTTGATGATCAACGGTATGTGGAGACGATCCCTTCTAGATGTGAAAGTGAAAAGAGGAGCTGACGTAGCCAGCGACCACCATCTAGTGGCAGCACTTATCAAAATTAAACTGAACAAGACCGGAATCAAGACATCAAAGCAAAGACACCTTAATATTCAGAAACTGAGAGATGCAAGTGTTAGAAATGCCCTCAACATACAAGTCAAGAACCGATTCCAGGCTCTACGAGAGTCTGATAAGAACAACCCTAATGAAAGAGGAATCGATTCAGAGTGGAAAAGAGTAACTACAGTGTACACAGAGAGCAGTGTAGCCTGCCTTGGATTTAATGAGAAAGGGAAAAGCAAGGAGTGGATCCAACAAAGAACATGGGATGTGATCGAGGAGAGGAAAGTCATGAAAAAGAAACTCCTACAAGTGAAATCGGAAAGGCTGAAAGAGAGGTACCAACATAGCTACACAGAGTTAAATAAGAAAGTGAAGAGACTAGTAAAGAAAGATAAACGAGAAGCCATGGAACAGCTAGCGGCAGATGCGGAGGAGGCAGCAGCAAGAGGAGAACAGGGTAAGCTCCACAAGATCACTAAGCGCATTTGTGGCAAGTACGGTGGAAGACCAAGTGTTCCAATCAAAGACAAGAATGGGAAACTACTGACTACAGAACGAGAACAGGATACACGCTGGACAGAGCACTTTCAGGAATTACTAAACCGGCCACCACCTGAAGATAGAATAATAATACAAGATGCTGCTGAAGACCTTGACATCAACATAGATCCACCAAAGAAAGAAGAGATAGTGGCAGCAATAAAGAGCCTAAAAAACAGCAAAGCCCCAGGAAAAGACAACTTGACTGCAGAACTGTTCAAAGCAGATCCGGATCAGTCAGCCACCATCCTTCAGCCACTGTTCACAGCTATCTGGGAAGCAGAAGCAGTACCAAAGAGCTGGAATGAAGGCAGAATAGTGAAAATACCCAAGAAAGGAGCACTCAGTGATTGCAACAACTGGCGTGGTATCACTCTCCTTTCTATACCCAGCAAAATCCTTGCCAAGATCATTGTGCAACGTATGTCAGATGCTGTGGACAAGACACTGAGAAAGGAACAGGCCGGATTCCGAAAGGGGAAAGGATGCATTGACCAGATCTTCACACTCCGAAACATCATAGAACAGTGTTCAGAATGGCAAAGGCAGCTCTATGTGAACTTCGTTGACTTCGAAAAGGCCTTCGACAGCATCCACAGAGAGAGTATATGGCGCATTCTTCGGCACTATGGGATTCCCAGCAAGCTTGTTGAACTCATCAAAAGCTTTTACAAGAACTTCAGTTGCAGTGTCGGAAACAGTGATGCATCCTTTGAAGTGAAAACTGGTGTACGGCAAGGATGTGTGATGTCAACAATTTTGTTTAACCTCGTAATCGACTGGATTATGCGGAAAACTACAGAGGATGCACCAAGAGGCATCAGATGGACACTCTTCGACAACCTAGAGGATTTGGACTTTGCAGATGACCTTGCGCTATTGTCACATAGTCACCAACACATGCAAGATAAGACGCAGAGACTACATAATTTTGGATGCAAAGTAGGCCTTCGGATTAGCCAGAAGAAGACAGAGATTATGACCCTAAATGTAGACACTCCAGCACCAGTGCAAGTAGATGACAAGAACCTCACCACGACGGACAAATTTAAATACCTTGGTAGCATTATCAGACCAGAGGGTGGCACAAAGGAGGACATCCAAAGTAGGCTGGGAAATGCAAGGGCTGTCTTTCAAAGTATGAGCCACATCTGGAAATCGACACAATACGGCATCAACACCAAGATCAGACTGTACCAAAGCTGTGTCCTATCCACACTCCTGTATGGATCAGAGTGTTGGCGAATGACAGAAGGTGATCTCGCCAAGTTGTCTTCCTTCCACACCACATGTCTTCGTAGGATTCTCCGCATCTTTTGGCCAAACAAGATTTCTAATCAGGAACTACTAAGGCGATGCAAGCAAGAAGAAATAGCCAACATCATCACGAAGAGACGATGGAGATGGCTTGGACACGTGCTGCGAAAGGAAGCAAATTCTATAACCAAAACAGCACTTCAGTGGACACCGGAGGGACGGCGCAAGCGAGGCAGACCCAAGGCAACCTGGCGGAGAACAATCGAGGCAGAGATGAAATCCTTCAATCACTCATGGGGAACTCTCGCAAAGATGGCCCAGGACAGACAGGGCTGGAGATCCTTTGTTGCTGCCCTAAGCACCAGTGGGTGCAACAGGAAATAGTAGTAGTACTGCTCACCTTTGAGTGTTCTCTCGATTCCGAGGTTGAATTATGATGCTTTCATATTGTTAATGCCTTTTTTACCTGAAGCTTTATTAATAGTACAAAACCAACATATCCATTTGGTTAGTGTCCTTTCCCCATAGCTGAATTAAGAATATCTCTAATTTAGCCTAATATTTTATTATTCATGTCATCTTTTACTTTCTTCCCTCAAAACCTTAATTAAGCCATCAAAAGGGGATTGCCTGAACAGGTCAATTTTGCCCATGACAGCCCACCCCCATTTCAATTAAATCTACAAACTATGAGTGCAGAAGACACAGGTAACCTTACAGAAGAAAGAAAAAAAAACATCAATAAACCATAAAAACCAAAACAAACTATATAACTATTTATAAGAATCTCTGGAAATCACAAAGGCTGCTGGCAAATCTACTATGTAACCTTTTGTATATTAATCTCATGCATTCATAACACTAACTGGCACTGCTGAATGGTAACCCAGTGAGAACTTAATAAACCAGAAAAGGACTATGAAGATACTGAATATTTTCTTTTTTTAAAGGGTGTTTTTTTTTGTCAAACAATGATTTTATTGACCATCCCCTACTTCCTATGGAATCCATGTTCCTTTCCCATGTCTATTTTCACTGTCAAACATTTAGTGCTGCAACTTGAACAAAATTTCCATTTCTGTATTCACTTTGTGGTGTTTAGAAATATTGACCTGAACTGAGAGGTTCAGCGCTAGCAAAATGACAAACTGTGATTTCCAGCAAGAAAACAACAGTGTGTGCTGGGTTTCCAGCTGAAAATTACTGGGATTCCTTAATGTTAATTTACTGAAATTGATTTTCAACGAAAGAAAGGTGTGCAACTTCAAACTGTTTAACAGTGCAATAACAGTACTCTTGCTTCAGTGAACAGATGTTCAGAACTCTAATTGGTTTCACACTGCAAAACTGCGGCTCAACTGCAATAATCATTTCACTTGATAACAATCTTGACTGATGCTAAACTATGATCATCTACTTAATCAAAAGCAACTGGCAAGTTTAGCAGGCACTTCACATCTGAGATTAATACTTCTATTTTGACAGAAATCTGATTCAAAATGAAGTTCTGTTTACATCTAAATCTCAGGAATGAATTGTGGAAGGAAATTTTTTCTGCAAATGTCTGAAATGAACAATTTGATGGGTAGGGGACAGGAGTTTTTCTTTGTTTTCCAGATACTTCAATATCTCTAGAATATTGGTATTATTATTCCATAACTTTACTCTTATTTTTCTCATTGCAATTAGATTTAACAAGATTTTCAAAGATGAATAGCACAAGGATTCTCGGCATTCAGTTTGATTTTTTTTGTTTTTTTTTGTTCCCCATGTGTTTGTGTGTTTAGTTATTCCCTACAAAAGAACCGAAGTAAAATATTTGTTTTAGTGCATATTTTCTGATTGACAATGAAAATACTTTCTGGATTCTTGATTCATCAGATACCTGGTTGTAATTGGGATTTATCATAAACACAATTCTGTAAGTTGTGCCTTAGTATAGCTGGTAAATTATCAGCCTTGTATGCTAAAGGCTCCAGCTTCAGTTCCTCGGCACAGAATGTCACTCATTATTTCATGTACAGTTATTCTTTCTACTCTCATTTTGCCAACTAAAATAATGTTCCCTCGTCCTTTGAGAGTTTAATGTAAATACATCAGTTTACTGAAGAAGGGTTGGTTATAATATATATAAGTTTACTAAAAAATACTTCACTATAAATTGTATATTTTTTTAATAAGGTTGTCGTATACCAGGAAAGGACCCCAAAGTGATTTTTTTTTGGTCAAACAGTGATTTAATTTCCTATGAAATTCGTTTTCCTTCCCCACGTCTATTTTTACTATTAAATGTCCAGTGCTATGGCTTGGAAAAAATTTGCTTTTCTGCATTCACTTTGTAGTGTAAAATATATAAGATTATTGAATAAGTTCAGTTACACAAAGCATCAGCACCGTAGGCTATTGGTGTTATCTAGAATGTTAGTGAAAGTTCAACAGCAAACTAATGGAGTCAGGCTGCAATAAGAGAATCTACATTGTGTATGCTACACCTGTGCAGCAGTACCACAGGCACAACAAAAGGTGGAGAGTGAGAGAAAGTAAGAAAGAGAGAAAGACTGGTGTGTATACCTCATGCTACTATTGCATCAGGAAGTCTTCCTGGGGAAAGTCTGGCAAACACAAGAACAGGCAGGCATGAGTTAGACCAGACAACAACTCACAAGATCGCATACAATGTGCAAGCAATAATGGCAGTCACAACAGTGGATAAATCATAGGGTAACAATAGTTCCATAGGTGGGAATTGGAAAACTTTTCATATGGCCAGTGGCAGATCTACTATGAAACTAACTAAGCTTAACTCTTTCAAGACGTATCCCCGATTTATCAGTTCCAGTGAAAAACGGGTTGGACTATCGCTGATTTATCAGCTCCAGTGAAAAACGTGTTTGGACATATTGCCGATTTTTTGGCTCTAGTGAAAAACGCATTTGGACATATCGCCGATTTTATTCTACATTCAATTCGCTTTTATTTGATGTGTATCATTTCACTTTACTATCAATACTTTATTTTTTTCTGTAAGCGTTTTTCTGAACCATATTGTTTTTTCCCAGAGTGGGCAAAAATTAATTACGTCCAGACTTCACTGAAGCCCCTAACACTGACGTCCTGAAAGAGTTAAGCTTCACGGAGCCTAATCCCGGAGGGACCTTGAGGATACTATTTATAATGAGTGAATTTTGGATGTTGTCCTGCCGTTACTTGTTGCGAAGGGACCCACAACAGTTCAAGTTTCAGAGTCCCAAAAATGTAGGTCCGCCACTGCATAGGACTAAAAATGAACCAAAACGATTTGACAAGCCTGAACTTAGCTGTAAACTTGCACATTTCTTATTTTTTAAGAATACATCATCATCTGTCAGCTGTTGGAATCTTGCTAAAACTAACCTTGGAGGCTGATGTTAGGGGACCGCAGTATTTGACACAGCAAGCTATAGCTGAACAGTGAATACAACTCTGCATTTGATTTGCTCTATTTGGCGACTTCCTTCCCCTAGGAACAGCCTCAAAGGTTAGTATTAACAGAAAGTATATATTTACAGAGAGAAATCATTTCTGCCAAGTCACGAAACTAGGTCACGGAGGTAACAAGAACTGAAACAGACCGTCTTCACCGAAGACAGTGTACTTAGCTATTCACTGTAGTTTGTTTATTTTTTGGGTTGATTGAAACTGTTTAGAGCTGTTCATAAGCCCTGACTCCCCATGGAAATGAACAAACTGGTATTGTTTACCACTGCGACATACTATCTGCTCCAAGCTAATAATAGTTTCACACAGTCTTCCCATGTCTTGCAGTGCAAATTCACCAATGGGTTTTTCTCTCTAAACAGATATACTCTTTGGTTTAAACAAGGATCCAACAGCTGAATGACAACATGATGATACATGAATATACACAGGCTGAGGGCAGACAAAACCTCAATAGGGCCGAGGTCAGTTCTGGGTCAAACAGTTCCCACCTATGAGTTTACAAGATGCACAAGATGTGAAATCTATCAAGATTTCACACAAGCCATGGCACAAGACTCAATATATAAAAAAAAAAAAAAGTTGAATTACTTGACAATGTATGAAGCACAAATTCTCCATATGAATGCCAAATCAAAATGCAGTTGCCAGACAAAATGTGGCATAGAATATCAGAGGTTCATAAATGCACACAAAATGAAACAAACTGGAGTACAACTGCCGCATTTTGCAAGACAGACAAACAGTGCACCAAAAAAAAAAACCCCAACAAATGCAAACCCGTCTGTGAAACTACTAGTGCAAAGTTTATTGCTGGCCCTATCATGAAACCACACAAGTGTATTGGCATGACTGCAGATGACAATTCTTGTTCAGCCAAATAACACCCTTTGGGAATTTTTTTTCTTCCTGCTGATCATGAAGGATACAACATATATCAAATATTTCTTTGTGTTACTGAAAATGTTTCATGTGAAACAATTGTTCTCTCCCCTCCCTGCAAAAAATAGGTTCTTCGCACTTAAGCAGTTTCTTGATAGGGCCAGCGATATATTATTAATGTGAGTTAAGTCTCAAAATAATCCCCCAGTCTGTATAGTTAATGGTCTTTATACAATATGTGGTTCACAAACTAAACATTCATAGGCAGGCTGCAGTTCTGTTCTCTTCCTCTACAAAACTGTATTTTCCCACTATCAGTCCATCTGAACCAGGAACTGAACCTCTGACATAAGAATCAACAAAAAAAATCATTCAAGCACATACTGTCTGAGATCAAAGCTCTGGTGTTATAAGTAACACACTCATGGGGCTACAGGGTTAAATAATCTCAGCTACTGCAACATCATCAGGTCTACTTGTAATATAAATCAATAAAGTACTAATGTGTATTCCAAACACTTGGAGAATTTCAATGATGTGAGAGAGACACAGACTTCTAAAAACCAAATATATCCCCGGCTGAAAGACTGGCGTTATTGTTCTGAAGAAATAAATAACTTCTGAGACACATCAAAATGTGCTGAGGCATGGGATCAAAATATGCTGGGCATTCATTCCCCCCATTGGAAACATGCAGTACAGATGATCTTTACTTCTGCACATATCCATACAGGAAGACAATATGTGAAATAGAAAACTACAAACACAAAAAGGACTGAAGAAGTGTGTGATACAGAGAGTTTAAACTGTTCAAGTGAATGACCCTTTGTTCTTTCACAGTTGGCATTGGTATGACACAGAAATTCTACGACAGTGAATCACACAGGCAAACATTAAACAATGCTAATCAACGGATCCTGCAGGGGGAACCAGTGGCAGACAAAAATGGAGAGAAGTGGGTGGGTGTATGATTTCAAATGTCCATGAAATGTTAGAGCAATTATGTTTACAGTTACAGAACAAGCACCACAATTTGATTAAGTTTGCCATTACTCAATTGACTGCCTGTGTTTCTATCAGCTACAAATAAATAATGTCTTTAACTTTTGCTCTCTCCTGTTGCTGAAAACAGACTTTCTATGCATTACATCAACTATTCGGCTCCTTGACTCGGAAGAAACATGGATATATTTAAAGTTGCTTTTGACCAGCAATGTGTAAAGAGAGCCTGAAGAATGAAATTTTGGATCATGCTTTTCCATTCACATGATCAAAAATGTTTCTCTTTTTCGCGTCTAAAGGAATCATAAATATATGTAATAATGAAGACTGAATTTTGTCCAAAATCGAGGTGTCCATGTAACTTATCACCAAAAACTGAGCTCTATTGTTGTATGATATAGCTGATATCTCTGCAGTCAGAACAATCACTTAAATTCATGCCATTTAGAAATCAAATAAAAAACTGGAGCCTCACAAATTACATCACCATCAAACTCAGGAAATCTGGTATACACATAAAGCAGAAGGTGGTGGGTGGAAACAAAGGGTGCAGCACAGCCTCTGCTTGCTCGAACAAGGTAAAATGAATAAATCTTCAATTTGGTTTTTCTCTACTGGCATTTTTACTAGCCAGGAAATTATAAACAGTCCAGCTAATAAAAATACATGTAACAAAGTGATGAAAAATTAACGATGTGAAGAAATCACACTGGTGCCATCTATAGGAAAAGGGAAACATTGTCCAAAACAAACATGAAGAGCAACAAACACAAAAACTAGATCATCATCAATTATATGAAGGACAAAAATCAAATTCAAAAGAGGTCCCTACACATTAAGAAAGAGACATTTTTCATTTGTTTTCTGTTATCTTCTTTTTTCAAATTTTAAAAATACCATAGCCAAAAATGTGGGTCGTTCAAGATAATTATACACATACAATTTTCAACTCATGGTGCTGATCACGAAATTCTGAAACGGAATTTTTAAAACTAAAAATGACTCTTCCACTTGGAACTTAGATATTACAATTGCATGACCATAAAGCTGGTACAGAGTGCCAATGGGCAGTTTTGAAAAAGTCGCAACTACCATAAAGTTTAACTAAAATATTGTACCAAACTGCGGTGTTTTTTAGTTGTTTTATTTTTTCACGTTTTCTAAAAAAAAAAAGGCATTCCCTCTATAAAAAGCATTTCCACAATTGACCAAAAGGCACTTCATTCAAGGACTTCAAGAAAAAAAAAAGCCTGAAAACTAAGCAAATCTTTGGTTCAATAGCATAGATGCCAAATTAAGACACTGAAAAAGCGTGACAATTATACAAAACAGAGAGTAAAAGAAAGATACCTAGGACGTGGCTTAAAGAAAGGTGAGATACCTACCCTGACTACCTGAATGAGCTGGTATAGCTCTCTGATTGCATGCAGAGTAAGCAAGAAAGCCCAGGTTGACACAACTAAATCAGCTCTCTCTCACACAAACACATGCGCACACATGTATGCACAAACACCACCATGGTACCACAAAAATGCAAAGTCACCTTAACATATGACATCCCTTAAACTTATGTTCAATGTATATGTGCTAAGTGACTACAACAGCTTGATGTCTCGTGCTTCCAGTTTTGCAATCTAACCAAAAAAAGGGATCCATAAAGGCAAATTTTTCAATGAGAAATCCTTAAAACCATTAAACTTCTGTGGGTGCTCACTATGGCAATACCCAGAAAATTCAAACAGTGGAAGAATACCGAAAATAAAAAATCCACCTCAAGCGGACGGGTTCAAGTGATCAGCAGAGGATACGAAAACAGCGGAAAAGTGAGATTCCTGTCACAAGTAATAAGAAATCTGATCACAGGTGAACATGCAAAACAAATATCTGTCCTCTCTTTAATCAAAACCAGAAATTTCCCCTTCTAAGGTCAGCGAGATACACCTCAGGAAATGTTGAAAATTATGCATTCTAAAGTACTCTGCATCATCTTGGGAACCTTACATTTTAAAGTCTTCCGAGTACTAAAATTCATCTGCATATGATATATCGTTGGTCAGCTGTTGGAACTTCCTAAACTCTTTCTGTCCCAATCAAATCATGGTGCGTTGAAAGCTGATCGCGTAGATGCCCGACAAACGCACCATGCATCGATCGTCATGAATATTTCATTGTTTTTTTCCCCCACCATCTCTTTCCTAAAGCTAAACATAGCAGCAGACATATCAAATCACACTGAATTGTACATAACATTAAACTTCTGCTTTTTCCCATCAGTATGGTATATACCAACATGAACTTTGCGTAGGTTTTACTCTTGTTTTTATCTATTTGAAAATGTACACCTTATTAGAGTTAGACTCTGTGTTGTGTCCCTTGGGCATCTGGTGCTAAATGGCCTGGGACAGAAAGAGTTAAAATTAAATTTAAGGGCTGTTTGTTAGGGGACTGTAGTATTTGACATAGAAAGCTATAGGTAGAATGCGCATATCCACCATCTTCGCTGTCCGGACCCACACATTACCATGGCGATTGTGGCATTGATTTTGATTCATTAACTGATTTGCACTGCGACCAAGGAAGGCGTCGCGAACCAACCGGCGGCGAGCTACAAGTAGTTCACTACAGTAAACAATGACACGTGTGTACATGTTCAATGGGAGACATTCGGTCAATTCTTTCACTTCCTTTCCCTTGTTACATGGATAGTGGGGATTTTACCAGTTTGGATCCAGCCTTTCCACCCCTGTCATAACACAATCAGGTACAATGCAACCAGCAGGCGTTTTAACCGCTTAGACATATCTCAAAGTTACACTCATCAGTTGATCCACCCGCCATCTTGGGTGTCGGAAGAACAATACAAAAACACTCTGTGACATCATGCGCATTCTACCTATAGCTGAGCAACACACACAACTCAGTATTTTCTCTATTTAGCTTTGTAGCTAGACTGGGTTCCCATAACACCAGCCTCTGAAGCTAGCTTTAACGAGGTTCCAACAGCCGACCAATGATATGTATTTGTCCATGTTAGACAAAGTATTGTAAATTTATTCCCATAAATTTGATAGGGTCATAACTAGTGAAAGAAAAATGACAAAAATGTTAAAAATTTTTAATTGTCTTGCTAAAAACTTTTTTAATTGTCTTCCTAATAGCTTAAGAAAAACAAGTGAAGTGGTTTCCCTGATTTGGATGCAATTTTGATCAAAGTTACAGATAATGGGTGGGCGGAGAAATGAAAACGTTTGTTAATTCTTGTCAGTTCCATGCAGGCAGGTTAAATTTCATGCATCATTCACACCATTCACCAGGTGTAATTCTGGGTTTGTTGTAAATAATGCATAAATGTGCACGCTGAATTAACTCATTCGCTACAGTAAGGTGAACATTCGGCTCACAGGTTTCCCTTCACTGCAGAAAGCAGAATATTTGGCCTGAGTGGACACTGATTTTCCAACCCTAATATTTAAGCCCACTTTTCAAAATATTGCATCCTTTCCTGCTTCAGTGATTTTTCCAAACTCTGATGCATATGTTATGTCCTGTGTTCACACTGAGGGAAAGAAAAAACATCTTTGAATCATCCCTAAATTTCAAACTGGATAGTGTTGAGAGTTCCCATCCACATCCACAAAAGTTACCATAGGGAATGAGTTAAATCAATCAGCTGACCGGAGGGTCAACAGCAATCTGTGTAAATCAATCAACTTTATTCTCAGTGCGCAATGTAGCAATAACTCAGAATTCAATCATACTATGAACATTAAGACCATCCTTTAACCTGAACACATGAATCTGATTGCAGACTATCACCTGTAAGAGAGAGAGATGGAATCGTAGTGCAAGTTACTGAAATATTGAACCCACCTGTCTGGAGCTTCACCTGAACCCTGAACTTGACCACTTCCTTCTTTGCCGTCTAAAGATCGCCTCTGATAATGGGATCTGTGGGCATAAAAAAAAATTCCAATTCACTTTTGCTCTCATTGCAACATTTGATACAGCTGCATGGAAATACATGGAGCTAAAAGGACATACTTGACTCCTCAATCAGGACCTTCTTACTTTCCATTAAAGGCGCTGTAAGGGGAGTGTAGTCTAATTACAAAACCAAATAGAGAAAATACAGAGTTGTGTTCACTGTTCAGCTAGAGTTTACTGCCAAAGTCCCCTAATAACAGCTTTCATTTCATACTTCTACTCTGTTATAGTGATAGAAATTTGTATTTTGTATTTCGTTTTGTATACTTCTTTAATCCCATTTGGGAAATTTGCCTTAGTGTCATTGCAGCCCAGTTATGACTGGAGCAGACATGTCGTCCCCACAGCGCAGGGGGGGAGAGCAGATAAATTTTTATTTAATTTTGCCCGGTCAGAGGCCTGTTCGGTCTGCTCTTCTCGATTCCAACTGCCGAGGTATCTTTAACGTGCGCAACATGCACACGGGCCCTCCGGATTTTTCGTCCTTAACTGAGAAGACTTGGTACTCGAGCCTACCCATCATAGAATCAGGGACAAGAAAATTTTAGAAAAATCGCAAAATTCCAACATACCTGCACCGACTGGGATCTGAACCCAGTACTTTTGGCACCTTACCTCTAGACCACCGTGTCAAATACTGCATTTTACTGCCCCCCCCATTGTCTCTACACAGAGCACCAAACAAACAAATCATGACCATTACAATACTAAACTGTAAATAATCTAAACCCTAAATCCAAAATCTTGAACCTGTGTGCACAAATACATTACGCATTAGGTAGTGGATCTGATGAAATCAGGCTTGCAGTGAAAGACCAAATTTCTGATAAAACCTCTCTAAAGGGGGAAAAAGTCATTTTCTATGGAAATTGAGATTTGTTTTTAATAGGAAAGATAATCCATTTTTCTGCATTCACTTATAACATTTTGCTTCAAGTCATGGTAAATTTGATTTTTTAAGGACTTATAAAATTTCACATTTAGCCAGATTTTTTGTCACATCCACACACATTTGAAATGATCACTTCAGTGATAATAATAATTGAGCTACATATTGACTGATTTTAGGGTGAAAATGACAGCAGGTTTTAGATATCGGGGCATCACCTGGCTGAGGAAGTAACAGAGTGCACCATCCAGAAGAGGATGAAAATTGAAGTTAGAAAAAGAAGAAAATCTGCAAGTAACTGAGCATGTCATGCGACCCAGGCTAATGCATGCACACATACTCTCACCTGAACCTTTGCTGAATGATAACTGACTGATTCCTGCCCTTCTTCAACCTCTCTGATTCCCGTCTTGTCGTGGCTCCTGTATCTCCTCGTTTCTTACGTTTGGCATAGTAAGTACGGAACTGGTTCTGGATGAGGACTGCAGCATGACTCATTTTCTTGTAGTAAGCATACTGTAAGTATCAAGGCAGTTTAATATACATCTTGTTCTGTTTCAATCACATGCAAGAAATTAAAAAATAGTTGATGTTTCATTGGGAACCTGGTCATGACTTCAATCTGCATCACATGAATTTTGCAACCCATAACACCAATTCATCACTGATGTATAGGAACAGTCTAAACCTGTGGCATTTGAAATATAAGATGTTTTGGAATTTAATGTGACTGGGTAGGCTGTACCATGCACTACACATACTTTCGCACTCTGACAAAACAGGATTGGTGCCATTTCACACAAAAGGCACAAGAAAAAAAAAAAGTTTTTGGTTTCTCATAACTCTATCGGGACGTATCCTCGATTTATTGGCACCAGTGAAAAACGCATTTGGACGTATCGCCGATTTATATTGTATTCTACATTCAATTCTCTTGTATTTGATGTATAACATTTTACTTCACTATCAACACTTTTTTCTCTGTAAGCGTTTTTCTGAACCACACTGTTTTTTCCCAAAGGGAAAAAATTAATTACGTTCAGGCTTGACTGAGGCCCCTAACATTGACGTCCTGAAAGAGTTAAAAAGTTATTGAAAGAAAAAAAAAAGGAAAAAAGACAGATCTTTGTGACAGTACCCCTGAATGCTGTCCATATGATCATGAAATCCTCCATATCGTAGGTCGGCTATTGGAACCTTGTTAAATCTAAAATCAAAGTAGAAGACGGAATTCTAATTACTAAGCCAAATAGAGAAAATACTAAGTTGTATTCACTGCTCAGCTATAGCTTTTTATTGTCACATGCTACCGTCCGGTAACAACCAGTCTTTGAGTTTTGTTATAACTCATTATGTGCCAATCACTGATATATCAGTTCTTCTGCTGGTCATGTTTATGCTAATCACCGAGGTATTGGTGTACAAGAATGCTAAGCTATTTTGCTTCGGGAAGAAAGAAAGTCGACTTTCTAATCATAAATGTTGCTGTAGTTAGTCTTCATTCATCTCCCCCACTATTTTCTTCTTGTATCAGCAAACGTGGAAAAATTCATTGCACACAAAGAGTTAACAAGGTTCCAACAGCCAACTGACAATATGCTCAATTCAAATTTGAAGACAACAGTTTGAATCAGCCTCCCCTTTAAAAAGGATTTGTTACTTGACGAGGAACACTTCTTTTTTTTTTTTTTTTTCAAGAGTGTAAGAACTTTGTTTGGGTCATACCGTTTTATATCTGCGATAGTAGCTCTGTATAAGGACTGCTGCTTCAATCTCCTTTTGTTGCTGCAGTTGTTGCTGCTGCTGCTGTTTGTCCCTGTAGTGCCTGTAGGCATTCTGAATCACCTTGGCTGCCTCATACAGTTTCCTCTGTTCTTGGTCTGGAAAATAAGCCATTGCTGACATTACTGAAAATTTCATCACACTGAAGTCAGCCAGAGCTGCACCTCGTTAAATTTTTTTTTGGTTTTTTTTGGAGACAATTAAGAATTAATTGAAATGACTTCTCTACCGGTACTGCAGTGTCGAGTCACTATACTAAATGAATTAGTAATTTATATACACTTTGTTAGCTGTTAACAAGATCAAGAACACTGTAAATGACTCATTCTCAAAAGGTCGTCATTTTGGTGGTGGCCCTAGAAAATTGGTTTTCTCTCAGCTCAGTATTTGTACATGTACTAACTTTCCATAAGTGAAAGTTTAGTGAAAATAAATTTGGTTAATTACGCCGACAGATGAGCAGATTCAATGTTACTCACTCACCCATGCAAATAAGTGGTTTCTACAAGTTATTTATCCTTCAAACATTTGCACGGCAAGAAAACACTTGTCTAATTTTAAAATGCTCAATATAAATCACTAAAAAATGTTTGTACATATCATCATGGTCATCCCACAATTGTCATTTTTTCGGTCTTTTGAGATGAAACACCTCAATCAGACAATCACGTTGCACCGTTCAACAGTTCATTATTGTGTTTCGTTGACTTATAAGATTTTAAACAAACATCTACATTCACCTAAATCACCACTTTAGACTGTTGTTAGGGGACTGAAGTCTGCACAAAGCACAAAGCCAAATAGAGTAAATACTTACTTGTGTTCACTGTTCAGCTATAGCTTTCTATGTAAAACACTACACTCCCTTAGCAACAACTACCACTACATTCAAAGTAAACGGTTTTCTCTGATTTTCAAAAAACACTAAAAACGTGACTTATGCAAAATAGGAAAAATGTGATAATCATAGAATAAAAACATTACAATCGAGAACAGATTAAAAAATTCATTGTGCTATGTTTACAGTGTCACAAAATGTGATAATGCCTAACCTGACAATGTGAGCTGAGAAAAATCCTTTTCCATATAAGTTGTGGGTGCATTGAAGTATTCTGTAAATTCTGCTGTGGTCGGAGGTGGAGAGTCCAGGGTGAAACTGTAGGGGCTGTAGGGACTTGGCAAGCAGGTAGAATCAGGGCTCAGACTGGAGGCTGGAGTGCCAAATTCAGGGTACCTAAACCATTCAGAGACAGAGATTCAAATCTCATTTATGTCTGGACCAGGATTCATGTGCTAACAATACATATTTAAGTGTATCTGAGAACAAACAACAAACTGATGATAAAGAATACGTATCTGTTTAACAAAGACGTGTAAAATCAAAGGATTTTACCAGAAAGTGCTGTCAAGAGTGCCTAAATGTTTCAGTCCACATAATGAAACCTCATAACTTAAATTTGCTGTCAGCATAATAATTTTCCATAGACAGTTTGAGTTTGGAGATAGCAAGTCCACAAGACGATAGTTACATTGTGCTAGGAAAAAGCAAGACAACAGACTATAAAATAACCACAGGACAGAAGGAGACACTATCAGAAGTGCCCATCAACCACCCGTTTCCGAAAGAAAAATGCATGTTTGATCTCAAACTTGCCAAAACAATGAGACAGTCAAGATTGATCTATCAGAGTCTGAAATTGGCACGTGAACTGACATTTTACTTCATATCATCCGATGCACAAAAGCATTTCCATAGCTTTTGTGCTACATTAACAGACCTGTATTCCTCAAAGGCTAAGCTATCTGTCATAGGTGTTGAAATTCCTGAATCATCTCCAAATGATGATGGGCGTGGTGATCCTTGGGAAGGGAGGGAACCATGAGATTCACTTCTGCCCCGCCCACTGGAGGTATCGTCTGCCTCGTCAGTCTTGGAAGGCGACAGTTTGATTCTCTCAGGAATAGCAGCAATAATCTGGTTAGCCAATGTCACCATCTGATGCTTGGAACCATCTGAAGGATTGAAAAATGGTAAAGACCACATTTAAAATCCTAGAAATTCACCCAAAAACTTCACACACTTTGCAAAGAACACTAGAATATTTGATTAGACCAGCCCATAATGGCAAAAGAACAGCTAGCCCATCAGACTTCCTCTTGTGTCCCCACAGTCTGACTTGCAACAGAATAAAGTTCCATAAGAAAGAAAAATTTTTCCCCTTCACAAAATACAAAAACAGGATCTCTGTTTGTTTGACTGCTTGAAAACACATTGTATGACCTCATCTTTCTCTTGATTTTTTGCAGCTTCCATATGATTAATCATATGGTACAGACCACCCATTACATATCACGATAACATCAAGAAAGTCAGCCAGCTGGAAATAAGTGAACTAACTAGGAAAGCTAAGGACAGGATTGGGTGGAGGAGATTTTGTCGTGACATCCACTGTAGCAGCTAACATCGATGACGATGAAGCCGACAGGTGACAGGTGACACTAGAACTAGCGCAAGAGACACACAGACCAGAAACTGTTCACAACCAATGCAAAATCATTTAATCATATCCACCTCTCATAATTCCTCTGACTTCATCTTAATGAAGTCTTAAACCGAAAATGGCTAAACTGAAACTTGCGCTAAACCGAAAGAAAATAAGAATCCCCGATTTTTTCCCTCTTTATCTTGGTTAACAAACTATCGCCAAACCGAAAGAATCCTATGATTAAACCGAAAAGAAAATTGCTGGATTCAGTGGCCAGTCCACTGTGATTTGCCACACATCGAGTCAAGTCACTGTATCACCCTACTACACCTCCCCCCTCAAAAATAAGAGCAGAGCATGCTTCGTTCTCCCCGGTAGTATAGGCCTACATGGAAGTGGCAGCACTACATGGATAGGGGGAGAGGGAGGGAGGCCCATAAACTCACGGGTCCGAAGTCAGACGGCAGCAGACGTTACGTTTGGCGCATGACGACTGACCTTTCATGTAAAATGAGTGACATCAGAGAGGCAACACTAGTTATCGTGGGCAGTGCATTTCATGGCATCGTGTACAGTAGGGGTAATGAGATCGGCGGGACAGCGGTTCTGTACTGTCTGTCCACACGCACGTCTCCCTGTTCTGAGAGCTAGTCTATATTCATCCGCATATCCATGCTTTGAGTGTGCCTAGGCCTGAGCAATCGCCCGTCCTCATTCTCAGTCAAAAACACAGAGCAAGCGATGATGTTTTGAGTCTGTTTAACCTGAGCACTTGCATTATTTCTCCTCTATGATAGTGATTTGGGCTGCCTCTCTTGAAACTGGCATCTTTCAAGCCTCCTATCGCTAAACCGAAACTCTTGTCTCAACCGAAAACAAACCCGTGGTCCCGCCGATTTCGGTTAACCTTTGTCTACTGTATAAATATCTAACCTTTGTTTGCTTCTACTTCCTCGTCTGATGAGAGTCTTTCTACATCAATGATAGGACTTCCGCTGGGAACTGAGACCACTTCATCTGGAAAGAAATAAGAATTGACAATCAAAGCTTTTCCCCCTTCACTTTTGTAGAATGTTTTTGCACACAGCTGTTTCTAACAAGGTTATATGAACCACCACATTATAGTATCCATGTAAATTAATGTTTTTGATGTAAGACATGACATTTTAAAACCCCTCATATTTCACATCAAATAACAAGTTGAAATAACTCATTCCCTATAGTAACGTTTGTAGGTGTGGACGGGAACTCTCAACGCTATCCAGTTTGAAATTTAGATGTAGTTCAAAGATTTATTTTCTTTCACTTAGTATAAACACAAGGGATAATACATTAGACATTAAAGTAAAGGAAACTCAATGAACCGGAATGGGTTTCAGTATCTCTAGAAGTTGACTTAGATATTAGTGTTGGAAAATTGATGTCCACTTGAGCCGAATATTCGGCTTTCAGTAGCAAGGCGAAAGTCCGCAAGCCGAATATTCGGCTCACTGTAGCAAATGAGTTAAACCAAAAGATAAAGACTCCTTAGCGCAGCGTTTAATAACAAGCTCAAATTAATCTGTCCCACTGTCAGTATAAAGTGTAAACCCTCTCTTGCAGAAAAAGACCATCTTAGCTACTTGTGTTTCTGGGGTTTTTGTCCCTACATGATCCCCGTTTCCATAGCAAAATATAACTCACCTGTGTCCATCTTGGATGTCGATGGTTCCCCAGAATAAGCTGATGGTTCATCAATTTCATCCTCAAGCAAAAGACGTGGAGCAGGAGGAGCCACAAAAGCCATATCTGGGCTGACTGGAAGTTGAGGCTCTGAGTTAGCCTCACGGATTGGCTGGCCTAGAGGAGAGCCAACGGAGGGGAGGGTGGCCTGGTCAATGTCTTGGCCACTGGGCAGGAGATCCACTGAATTTCTCTTGTTGAGAGGCCGAGTCTGATGACCAATGGTCTGTGGAAATATAAATTTGGATAAATACTTGGCAGAAAGATGACAAACTGGCAGATAAACAATGGTACTTTCAAAATATCAAGCAAGAAAATAAGCAGCTATGATTAAATCATAAGACATTCCATGATTTTTCCTAGATTTTTTTCAACATAAATTCATGCAATTACATAAAAATTGTTTCAAATTAGGTAACACAACAAGCATATTATTGACTAACAAGAACAGGACATGTCTAAAAACTGCTAAAATTAACACTTTGCACCCATGTGTAGTTACTGACTTGACTGATTTAGCAGCGTATAATTGTGTTGTCCCTCTGCATACTATGAAATCAGTGACTCCATGCAGCTTGGTCACACCTTGAATAGCCATGAGCAAGCTTCACGGTATAAAGCAATTCTACTAAAAAAAAAAAAAATGTTTGGTTACTGTTCATAAAATTCTTCTTTTTCCCCCCTTTCTTACAAAGATCATAATGCAGTAAGCTCCCTCATACCTGCTCACTAAATCTGCGCAAGAGTTTGGGGCCTGGTTTTCCTGGTTTGGGGAAGGCTGGAGGCTGGTTGACTCTGATGTCCACTACTTCATCTTTCAGTTCAGCTTCATCTTTCACTTGGTCACAGCTTGATCCTGAAGCCAAGCTGGAGGTGGAGGCATGGGTGTGGTTTGTGCCAGAGGTCGAAGGTGAACAGGTCATGTCCATGCTGTGGGCCTGAAGTTGTTGTTGTCGTTCTTTCAGCTGTTGCTGTTGTTCTTTGGCTCTTTCCAATTGTTCAACCTGCAAATATTGTTCAACACTTCATGATATTGGTAATTCAGTACCTACATTTTGTCACCATTCCCTAAAACTGCAGTAATTGGTTTTGCCTACTTTACAGGAGAAGCAAAAAACTGTCTTATTTTAGCACAACTAGTTTAGTTAAAATGAATTTTTGTTTATTATTCGGTTATTTTTCAGCTAAGGGTTTTTGAATGTTGTTGCATATTTATATAAAAATCGATTTTTCAAATGAATTAACCCTACACCTGCCAATCAATGTGCCTTGCCAAAGGCTTTTTGGCAGCAAATGTCAAAGTAGTATTTGGAACGTGTATTGGTCTGGCCGCCACTGCAAAGTAAGCATTTCTGAAAGCTGATTTCATTGGCTCTGGCAGCATTAACCTGAAAAGTTAGCAGATTTAATTGACTAAAGGCAGTTTCAGGGCTCAGGAAATATACACTGAAATAAATAATTTTAGTGACAAAAATTCTACTACAGACAAAAAAATTCTTAACCAGAGACTAACACCGAACACCCACTGTTTGTAATCCCTTTTCACAAGTATTCTCACAATAGGCCAGAAGCTATATCATGAAGACTTCCATTTTGATGAAGACATTTGCTCCCCCCAACTGAGAATTTCTTACATTCGAACATTATATTCTGTTTGTTCCCTACCATGCGAGGATTTCTGATGCTCTGATATATTGCTGCATGACAGACTCACCTGATTAGCAAGGTTGTAGTGACCTTTCTGTCTAGCTAAAGTCAATGGCAATAGACCATCTTTATTGCACATTTTCAGAGGCAGAGTATTCCAGTGATACAGTGTCAATGCTGCATCAATTTTGCCTAAAGCACATGCCCACATCTGAAAAATATGAAAATCAGGAATGTTTTACTCATTTTTCTTCCTTTGCACAATTGATCTTACAGAGTAACTGAATAAGATTATTTTGAAGGAGTCTTTTTAATAACTTAAAAATTTCTTGAGTGCTTGTATCCATATCAGTGAATATGGTTTATTTTGAAATGGAGTGTTTGGTGAGCAATACTAAGTACATCCAATTACATGTATGAGACCAGTAGATGTCAACCTTTTTCAGGCAATTGCAATTTTTTAACTCCCCCCTCCCCAAACCCAAGATACTTTTCACGACAAGACAAACTACACTCAATTTTCAAAGCCTTATTAATGACAATAGGCATATTGATTATTCATTATAAGATACAAGTAATCTTTATCAGATACATTAAAAAGAAAAAAAGTGTTTTCTCTTTATAACCATTCGTTTGATTCAGTCATTGGTTGCCCTCTCTTTGCCTCCAAATCATCCTCCATTCATGTTTTTGCCCCCTCTATTGCCCCCTCCCCCCCTTCATTTTCATCCTCCTTTTCTTCATGCCCACATTGACAACTACTGTGTTAGACTGAAACAGAGCATGTTGTTGAAGACAACCAGGTACAAACTGACCAGTGGGGTACATGCATGGCTGTCCACACTCTGAGCATCCACTTCAAATTCCAGAGCTACACAGCTGTTGTTCATCCTGTATAAGAACACAGAAGGTATATCACTAGGTGAAAAAAGGAATGGAAGAAAACATTGCAATTACATAATTTGTTTTATATGTGTTAAAGAGGAATTCCCATACCAAAGCCACACGTGTTACAACTGATTAAATAACATCTCAATGCAGTTTCTAAGCATTCACAAACTGATTTGATAAAACTGACAGAAACATTGTATGTAATTTACCTGCAATACATATTTCCTCATCCTGGAAACTTAAGGCATTTTCTGGAAGAGATACAGTCGTTCAAAAAGACAAAAGAGGTAACTTTTGTGGTATCGTAGATGTGGAGCTGGTGCTGATACACAGATTGCAAGAGAAAAGACTTCTGGAAGGTTTCGTTGACTATAATAAAAGCAAGTAAGTATCTGATGTACCCAAGGATGACATAACAAATCAATGCCTCAACTATGCAAATTACCTCCATCGAATGAGACAAGAGATGAGTTTAGCCAGGCCTAAACCTGCAGCCAGATGGAGCAAGGTGAGATTGTGTTGTCCAGCCTTTGGGTACATGTTAGAATCAGTCCAGGCTTGGGAGGACATTGACTGAATCTGCTGAACCAGGTTGCTCTCAAGGGTTTCCATATCATCACTGATGGAGTCCTAGTGGAAACAGAAAAAGCCGTTCCATTCTGATGTTGTAATGACAGATGTGTGGCGTTCTGTTTAGCTTGAATTCTGACTTGTAACTTTCAAGCCCTTGTAAATTTTATTTGCAATGACACTCAGGTGTATTTCTGTGGGTCCGAAATAAATCACCACTAGCGGGTGTATTTTTGGACCGTATGTGAAAGAGGGTCGTTCTCTTTTATACGCTCATACCACGTTGTTTCTTAACCAATATGAATGAAACTTCGCAACCACCCAGAAGATAGATCTATCTAATGATATTCAGACAACTATCTTTTTACTCCACGAAAAAGCAATTTAAAGTCTACCAAAATTGTTTCATCGTTATGTATTTCACGATCCGCAAGGAGCAGCAGTTTCGTCACTGACAGTCTTGAATACTTTTTTTACGTCTGAAACTGAAAAATTGTTGCGGTTTTTGCTTTTCACATACCACCTGCAAACATCTACATACTCCCTGTCGAAACCGCCATGGCAAGGCGATCGGCCATGCATTCTGGGTAACCCCGCGACCCAGAATAGTCAAGCGATCACACAGCACATTGTGATTGGTCGCTTAAATAATTCAGCCGGGCTGGTAACACACATTTTATTTATTGCTCTATTCCTCTGTTAAATATGTCGGGGGCTGACATGGTAAAAACGGACGATGCAAGTCATTATTATAAATGTTTGTTCGTGTCTGTGCTGACTATCCTTTGGTAATCAGCTTGCTTTTCAACGATAAAACAATGGGGGAAAGTGATTTAAATATGAAATATTAACAAAATACGACACCGCATCGTATTATTCGTGAGAGTTGACATGGACCCCATATTCTCTCTACCCCTTTCATGAATATTGGACTTGCCGAACTACAAGATTTAAAAGCATAAGACATGGGCTATGGAATGTTGTGCCGTCAGCCTGTTTTACCGTCTAGATCTAGATAATTCACACCATCATTTTGAAAATAAGACTAAAAAATAATGAAATTATAGTTTTTTGTGAATGAAACCAAAGTTTCAGTTGGATAATCCAATTTGAAACTGAGATATGGTCAATTTTTTTTTTTTAAATCATTGTTAGAAGGTCCGCTTTTTTAGAATATTTTCCTGTATAAATGTGTTCCAAATTCTTTTTCATTTTTTGATGGATTTTAATAATTTAAAAAGTATAATGCTTAGGATGGACTGTACTTTCCAGTGCACAAAGCTAAAAACACTTTAACGTGAATAAAAAAGTTTCAGTGGCATTGCTAATTTTATGGTGAATTAAGATCAGTTAATATCCATTCACAATGGCATCATCACCAAGCATTACGATTCGCTTTAACTGGCATTTCTGGTTTCTCAAAGAACTTACACTGTTTATCATTAATGCTTCAAAAAATATTTTTTAATCATTAAGTATCACAGGTTATTTCATTTTGCCATTTAACTGTTGAATTGACTTACTTGAAATGATGGCTGCAGGCTGACAAATCGTCGTCGCAGCTGATCTAATCTTTCAACAAGCAAAAGCTTAAGTTGATTAGCTGTGGAAGGAAAAACACAGAATTTCTTATTTATTTCTTTAGAAAATTAACCACAAAAAAAAAACACATTCACATCAACTCCCATTTGAAATTGCAGCCAATCCAGTTTTTCTCGACTAAATTTTCCAAACATCCAAAATCTCCAAATAAATCTGTTAAAAGCTCTTCCGTGCTGACTGAGATTTCATTAACAAAACTCCACTTTTTAGATAAGATAAGACACGAATCCCATCATTATCATAAGTGCGAAATTCTCTTTCACAGAGTTTTAAGGGCGAAATTCTCTTTCACAGAGCTTTAAGAGCACAAACATGGTACGTGCACAGATCTCACATATCATTACATAAATATCAATTAACTCAATAACAGGCATACATGAAGTGATGTGGGAAGGAATTAAACAAATATGGCACACATCTAGCTTAACTCTCACCCTGCGTGCGCCTTAAAGCCCGCTGTCCGGTCAGTGACCTTACTCACGAGAATCTTATCTGGGGTCACTGACCCTTGCCGCTATATGATGACCACACACGCTGTCCACGTGGTTCGGTTTTTATTGATCGGTATGAAAACATTCGCTGCTATGCCTTATCACGCTTGATAATGAATTAACCAGCAAAACCTTAGTCTGTCAGTCTCTAACCAATGATCTGACTTATGATTCCAAACTGACAGCTGTAGTTTTTGTGAGAACGAAGCATGATAACTAGCCACGCCCTCCCAAGCCCTACACAAATGGTTTCATCCTGATTGACACATACTAATAAACCAATGTGGGCATTTGGGGCAAAGATTATTTCAGAGCTTGTTTCTGATTGGTTCTTAGATACAGACAACTCTAGATGGTGGTCAGCTTGTGAGAAAATGAGATAATAAAATTGCAAATTTGTTGAGTAACAGTTCGCATGTCGATGTTACATCTTTTGAAAGTGTGGGGAGAGCCTTTGAAAGCTTAGTCTTTGTGATTCCAACCAGTGGATTCATTGGTTAACATGTCCATGTCACAATGCCTTCGATTTAGAAGAGATACAGTGAACAATAAGACGGTAGATATGTCTCAAAGAGGTCAGTGACCCGACGTGTGAAAATACAGCTTGCACGTGGTGCGATCAGCTTGACCTTGCCGACTTTTGCCACCCGTGTGGCGTGAGTGCTTGTGAAGCATGGGCGTAGGGTGAGGGTTAAGTATCTTGTTCAGGCAAACTAAAGAAGGTAAAAATGATCTTCTGTATCTTTCTCTGTTTTGCTTTTGTGCGTATTATTCTGTTGCTCCTGGATGATCTAGAAATTTGATCAAATTTAATACAATTATTAAGAAAACGTTATTCCAAATGAAGAGGTACAAGTTTTTCCAAATCAATCTTTCAATCTTCTCATGCAGTTTTTTAGTACTTGTAAGCAGTGTTCACTTCCAGCACTGGACCTAATGTGAATCCACTGTTCAAAAACTGCCTTCAGTCACTATGCTCAGTTATTCACAAGTGCTGCCTCACAACAAAGTTTTAAATACTCACAATCAATAGCAAACCACTCTGGATGGGTTGTATTGGAGTCATGGCTCTCTCTATCACAGAACTCAAAAACTTCACAATTGGATAAGACAACACCATCACGAGCCACTTGAAGAGTGACATATCCTGGGCTATGGTCTGCATGTTACACGGGGAGGAAGAAAAACAACAAAAACAATTATCCATCATGCATGAGACATGGCAAAAAAGATTCCATGTGACAGAATTAGGGAACTCCTTGAGAATAAGAAAAACACCACTGAGATTTTTCCACAGGCTGTTGTCAGGGCAAATTACAAAGCCGAACAGCAAAAATACTGAGTTGTCTTCAAAGTTCAGCTACAGCTTACTATGTAAAATACTACACTCCCTCAAAAGCAGGCTTTTCAAAATAAGCTTTGTCACAACCATTTTGCTACCAATAACAGTGGGATATGGGACTTTAGATTTACATCCCCTTTATTTGAATGTAGCTGGTGTGTATTGTGCAACAGCTGCATCAAAAGAGGATTAGGATTTTCATGAGTTGGGGTTAAATTACTGGCCAACCAAAAGATAATATTACATAAAGTAAGTAAGGCCTCCAATGTAATTATGAAAGGCTTTTTAACCGCTGAACCTTAAATTCTACAAAGGCGTACATCGGCATATCTTAAAGGTCTTAAGTTCGCCAAATTTTTAATACTTAAGCTGATTTTGAGCCACAACTGAGTTGAACAGAAGAAAGCCTTCTGACATTTTGAGCTGGAAAAAACAAAAATGCATTAATTCTTTGAGTAGAATTAAAAAGTATGACTGGAAATTTTGTTCTGCGCCTCAATTTACACATTGGTGATTGAGACACAACTTTAAAAAGTAGATCTGTGTATTCCCCGAGTCAGCGGGCCAACTTGTATATACATAATATGGGAATGCACATTTTTACATTGGCCACATTAGAATTTTCACTCAATTATTCTGGCGATAAAATCATAAATTTCTGAGAATGAAAATTAAACTCTTAATGATACAATTTGTCTTTTTTGGGAAGATCTATGAGTACTGCTAACAGACAGTCATTCTGGCAATGTAACACCCATGAGAAAATACAAAGAATGTTAGATTATCCTGATGTATATAAAGCCCTTCAAGTGATCAACTTACATTGAGTGAAACATCTCAATAAGCCTGGCTGAAGCAGTGATGCTGGAATGTGCTCACCATCAAACACACATGTGTATTGGGAAGTCTCACTGAACCAAGGCCCGGCCACCAGAATCTTGGTGTTTGTCTGAAAGTTCAAGTCCAGTGAACTTACTTAAACTAAACTTGTTTAATTTACCCTCCCAGACCTTGACTGTTTAAATTTCAAACACTGAAATGCCTTCTTAGTGTGCTAATTTCTCTTAAATTCTGATGCCGTTTTATAAGAAGTAACTCTTAACTCATTTTCTTTTAAAGCTCCCAAATGGACAGTTTTATTTAAGTAATTTTAGTAAATTTTGGAAAATATGCCCCTAAGAGACATTCAATTATGATCAAGGTTGCAATTTTACTAATGATTCATCAAATAGCATAGCCCATCAGAGAAGTAACTACATACTTTATTGTTGTTTAATTTTGTTGTTGTTTTTTTTTTTCATATTCTTTTTGAAGGAAAAAAGAATTCTTACTGCATAGGTACTACTGATAAGATCAAGAATCAAATTTAAATACATTTCTTTATAAGTGTTTCTCAAGGTGGGGCACACCAGTGGGGTGTGACAATATTTTCATAGGGCTTAGGATTTCAAAATGTGGCGTAAACTAACTTCGTCCTATCGTGGTGGGAGCACATTTTTTATGAAAATTGAAGTGGGGTGTGGGATAAAAAGGGTTGAGAAACACTGCTCTATAACATCTGCAAAAGGAAACCTCTGTGAGAAGCTTACCTTAGTGTAAGCCCAATCTGGGCTGAAGTCTTTTATCACAGAATTCATTTCAGGGTCCCCCACTCCAGCACCGCCCTGGTCATGGTTGTTTTTATCACAAGACAGGGAGCTGATAGGGGTGGGGTCACCCTGGGAGGCGCTGCTCAGCAGCGTGGGGGCAAATGAGGTCAAAGGGCGAGGCGGAGCCCCTGGGTGAAGAGGAGAGGAAGGAGGTGCTTGATGAGGAGGAGGAAGCTGTGGTTGATGTGGTTGTTGTTGAACTTGATGGTGCTGCTGCTGCTGGGTTTGGTAAGTCAGTTGGGTGGTGACACAGTTAAAAGAGGACAGATTATCTGAAAGAAGAAATAACATTTACAGAAACATATTTTACGTGTTAAATGCTTTAGAGGCAAAAAAAGGGGCTGCAAAGATAAAAAAAAAACATCTGGTGTATGATTTTCTTATCCAGGGCCACCTGGTAAAATATCCCATTCGGTTTTTCCAAATTTTTCGAAGCAAACAGACTATATAGTTGCGATATTTTTTTCAAAAAGTTATTTAACCGTTATTTTTCTGAATTTAACTCCAAACTTACAATAAAATCAGCGGACTGTCAAGGGCTACTAACATGCCAAAAATCTCAGTTTTCAATCAAAGTCTAGATAAGACAGTTTACCATGTGGCCCCTTGTCACATATTGTCTTAAATTTAACTGTGGGCAAAAAATAAACAAACGCGTTTAAGGACATAAAAAAATACCCAATTCACACAAATCACTTTTTTCACACACTACAGAACCGTATGCTTTCTTTATTCAAATGGTCTGAATATGGGTTTTAAAAAATAAAGTCAGTAACAGAAAATTTGGTTCTGAAACCATGTCGCTTGTCATTAGACTGCACAAAATAAAAAGGTCAAATTGTGCAAAAAAAATGATAACAAATTTTGAGTTGATGCCATGGCACACATTGCTTACCATTGACACATGAATTATTCTGTCCCTGGCCCATCATTCCATTATCATGACTATCCTCTCCTTTTACTGTTATGGCAGTGTTACCAATGGGCTGTTCTGACAGGTCAGACGGGGTGAAAGGTGAGCATCCCAGGTCAGAAACATCATCAAGATCATTGAGGTCAAGGAGGTCATCTAAGTTGAGATCAGCACTGGGCAGGGAGGGAAAGCTGCCATCAAGAGTATCACAGGAATTGGGGTTGGTGATCTGGAAACACAGAATGAATATCTTGAATGAATACATGCCTTGTGAACTGAGGCACAATTTTGTGCTTTTGTCTTGGTACCTGACCAAAACCTCACTTTGGGCCACCATACCTTGATGGACATGCTGCACTCCGAGAATCCAAGTTTAGGACTCGCAGACATTAAGTACCCGCATTTGTTAAATGTTCTACAAATGTTTTACTTGTTTAATTTTCTATATTGTTACACTTTTTTTCCTGAAGAAGGTTAATATACCCAAAGCTTGATTTGCCTTTCCTTTTCCTTTACATGTAATTGAATCAATTCTGTATTATTTCTTACATGAGGCTTTGCTACATACAACTTTTTCTTTTTGCCGCATTTTGACTTCACTTCAAGCCTAACTGCGCTCCACAGATTTTCTGTGTTTCTTTACATTTGGTCACAGATAAAACTAACTCCCTAAAATCGTACCTGTTTCTGCTGTGGCATCTTGCATTCTCATTGCAGCATGTAATTTGCACTCAATCTCAGACATTTCTATTGTTTGTTTTTGAAACTGATCTTAGAAAATCACACTACTTGATGATAATCAAAACCAACAATAATCACCAAAACAGTAAATGAAATTCAGGGTCTGAGTCAGACATCTTTCATATTCAACATGGTCAGTTTGGATGCACTTAAAACTTCTCCTCAAAAAACAACAAATATAAACTTGAGGGGATGACACATGTGTCTGTTTTGATTATGTTGGACATAGCTGCTGTGAAATTTTAACTGGCTGGCAATAATCACTGGAGGCGTCCACGACCATGAAATACAAATGACTTAACAATAAGATATCACAAAGGAAACAAAACAACTCCCTGGCTCCTGAAACCTACCATACCTTTCACCGAAAGATATAAATGAGACAAGATAGCTGCTTGGCCTCTGAAACCTATTGTATCTCATCTTTCACTGAAAGATATCATAACTGAAATAAGCCAGTTGCTTTGACCTCTGAAACCTACCACATCTTTTAGTTTCACAGAAAGATGTAACTTAAGACAAGACAGTTGTTTGGCCTCTGAAACCTACTAATCTTTCACCAAAAGATACCATAACTGAGACAAGGTAGTTTCTTCACCTATGAAACCTATTACATCTGCCACTGCAAGATATCATAACTGAGACATGGCACTTGCTTGGCCTCTGAAACCTGTCTTTCCCTGAAAGATATTATAAGTGAGACAAAACAGTTTCACACACTCTGAAACCTACTGTATCTTCCACTAAATATTATCATACCTGATACAAGATACGTCAACATTTGGCAAAAAGAAAAAGTTGTATGATACAAGATAGTTACTTGGCCTCTGAAAACCACACCAAACTACCTGAAAGATATCATAGTTGAAACAAGGGAATTGCATGATCTCTGAAAGCCCCACAGACTAATAAATTAACCAGACTGGAAACACGAGCTTCGGGCTGTGTCGTTTTTTACGGAATTTCCCGAGCGGCAGCCGTATAACCTACATGGCCGCCGCTCGGGAAATTCCGATTCTAGTGCTATCTGCAGTAGAAATTTCTTTTTATTTGTCAACATTGGTTGTACATGTATTAATTTCTTGGTGCGGAACCAAACTTCCGCGTTCAGTAGGCGCGTCAAAATGGTGTCATTCAAAATTGTAGCTATGCTGAAGCGTCGGTCGATACCGTAAACCTAATGTGGCGGATGGTTCATGACCTTTCGCTGTTTTGTGACGTCACACAATGGGATCATCCAGTCTGGGTATTTTATTAGTCTGTGGAAAGCCCACCATATCTTTCACTGAAAGATACCTTAACTGAGACAAACAACTCCCTGGCTTCTGAAACCTACCTACATATCTCTCTCACCAATAGACATCACAACTGAGACAAGATAATTGCTTGGCCTCTGAATGTATTATCTTTCCCTGAAAGATATCATAACTGAAACAAAACAACTCCCTGGGCTCCGCGACCTACCATGTCTTTCACTGAAGAGTTGAGTCCAGATGGTCCTGCCATCAGATCTGATGGTTCCAAGTGATGTGGTTGCTGTTGTTGTTGCTGCTGCTGTTGTTGCTGAAGATGAGATGATGGTTCCGACAGCTGGGGGTGGCCCTGCTGCGACTGCAGAGGAAGATGCTGTAATGAAAATGATGGGCCAGCCCCTGTTTCAGGTTTGGAGAAAGTCCCCGTAAATATTGGGTGCGACTCATTATTAATGTTTGTATTGTCAAAAGAAGAAATGATTGAACCTGTGGTCTGATTGAACGGCAGAGATAAAGGTGAGGGGCTGTCATCCACAGGTTCCTCTTTCTTTGCCATGAATTCATTTTTGAATGGCATATCACTAGAGTTGTCAGTAAACAGATCATTATCAACCTTCATAGGGAATGCATTGACGGAGGGGCTGGCAGTGGTGGTGGGAAATAAATTACTGAAATCTTGATGATGCTCTTGATGAGGGAGTGAGGATGGTTGGTGCAAGCTGTCCACCGTATTAGTCATCGGAGAGGAGTACAAGAATGGTTGAGGGGGGTTGGCAGGGTTTTCTGGAGGCTGGGTTTTCACGGTCACAGGTGATGATCCAGTGAAATGGGATGGGTTCAGATTCTGATGGGAGGACTGGGAGAGTGAAGACAACACCATACTAGGCCCAACTTGATTTGAGGGTGCCCCTGGCGCAGAGTTGTGAGGAGCAATAAAGGTGTTGATGGTGTTTGAGCTTGATGCCTGGAGATTGGGTGAGATTCTGTTGAGGACAAAGCTTCCAGCAGGGCTCTGACTAGCTACCAGTACAACGCCTTGACTATTAGACAGATTCACAGTTTGAGCAGAGTTGTAGTTGTCCAAGTTTGAGAATGCCGAGGTCTGAGGGCAGATAAAATTCTAGACGATAATCTGATGCTTTATCAAACTTGAATTGAAACAAAAAGAATTAAAACTCAAAAACATTTGACAACATTCCTGAATATTAAACCCCAGGCTGCACTCAATGGGTAAAGCCTGGTGACCAGGTAAATGGTCAAATTCACTGGGAATGTGATCTTGGTCAGTGATCCTTGCTGACTTATTATATTGTACAGCTGAGCGCATGGTTTGTTTTGACAGGCACATTAGGACTCGCTGACATAATGAAAGCTGGATTACAATGAAACATTTGTCTCTAACCAATGATCTGGCTTGATACCAAGCTAACAGCTTTGATTTTATTGAGAACAAAACACAATAACCAGCCATACCAATACCTGGTTTCATCCAGACGGGCACATATTTAATGAGCCTTCATGGATATTTGAGGCAAGTGTCATTTCAGAGCTTGTGTCTGATTGGTTCCTACACACAGACAGCTTTAGATGATGGTCATTTTAGAAGAAAATAAGATAATATTGCAAATTTGCTGAGCAACAATTCTCATGTCTATGCTGCACCTTTTCATGTGTGGAAAAGCCTCATAAAGTTAGTCCCTGTGATTCCGACCAGTGATTCACCAATTAACATGTTCTCGTCACAATGCCTTTGATTCAGAAGACACAAAGAGAGCAATAAGATGATAGCTACATCTCAAAAAGAACAGTGACCTGAATCGTGAAATCACATCTTCCGCCAGGCACGGGTCGGCTTGACCACATGCATTTTCACTGTGACGGCAGCATATGCTTGGAAAGGTCCAATGGACCTATGGAAAGGTGGCATCATGATGGTTGAATAGTGGCATGGAACATGACTGTACTGAGTTATTTCACCACTAAAAAAGAATCCCATCGGGTTGAGAGAGAAATTTTGTTTCCATCGAGTATGCTTTTGACAAAACACATCTACAGATGCTGATGGCAGCCTTTAACCAGGCACCCTCTCAAAGTTGACTTAACTGTATTCATCGATACTTTCACAGTCACACACCTCTAGGTCATGTACAGGAAATGAATGAATTCAGATTGTGGACATGGTAAAGTCCTTATCTCTTTATGCTGCTGTTTAAATGTGTTACCTGACTATCATGCTGTGAGACAATAGTGGCCCCTTGCAGACTGAGAACAAACCCAGGGCTGTCTGATGAGGAGTTATTTGTAGGTTTCAGATGTAGTGTCAACACTGGTGGTGCTGACTGCTGTTGATGGGCTTGTTGCTGACGTTGTTGTTGCTGTTGGTGGTGAATCTGATGATTCTGGAAGGGAAAACAACACAGAATATCTGAAATAGCTAAAGAAATACAGACCAATTTTAATTATGTATCAACGTTCCCATCTGGTACCTTGAAATTATTAAATATATGCAAAATAGTCCCCTCTTACGATACAAAATAAAATATTTGTCAACAAACACTGTGGTGATGATGTGTTTGCTTCAGTTGTAACTGGGCTGCAATAACACTAAGGCAAATTTCCCAAATGGGATCAAAGAAATATATAAAATACCGAAAACAAAACAAAAAACAAACAAAATTATAAAACTACAAGGACTACTTCCTCACCATGAAAGTTAACATGTATAAAATAGAATACATAATTTTCTATGACTTGAATTATGAGGCAAAACATCAATTCTCTTACTATGCGGTATGCATTCTTCAGAGTTTTTGTTCAGCAGTATAAAAGTAGCAATGAGAATCTCAACACAGCTAATACTGTTTATGAAGATAAAGGCTTAATCTAATGAGAATTAATTATTGTTTAGCGATACATTGTATCCTTAAAATGACAAGGTTTTATCTCCACTTTTTGGCTGAACTGAGTTACACACTTCATCTACAGGCCTTCTCCACTGTGTATAAAAGCATCAAACAATTGTGAGTACTACTAAAGAGAAAACAAGTCTATCTCTAAAAGCTACGAGCAGATGAAACTTCAATCATCAATTTCTCAAAAGCTGATGGAAGGGAGTTAGAACTGTGTCATTCTAAGGTGATGACATGTCAATTTTCAGCTCATTCTTGCAGGTACAACAAGTAACATTACTAGCTTTCCACAACTAGTTGAAACAACTTTACCACAAAACCAATGCCTCTAACCTTCTCTCTATATAATTAAATAAAAAATATATATCCTCTTTTAATACAATATCTACCAATTTCATATGCTGCTGTTGTTGTTGTGATGTTTCTATGGGTGCAGGGATAAAGGAATGGTTCTGCTGAGCAATCAACTGAAATGCATTGGGTTGCTGATGCTGTAATGTTGCGTTCTGCGGTGCTGTCGAGGGAAGCTGGTGAGATTCTTGATTTTGAAGGTACTGCTGTAAGATGAAGAGAGAACAAAGTACAGTATTTACCCTAGGGAATAGTATAAAAATTAAAATAAGATATGAATTCAGAAATACAATATCCACTTTGCGACCCTTGAAGCTGCGTTTCCATGCGTGAGAAACAGCAATGGAAATGTCAAAAACCCTTCAAGTAGTGAAATAGAAAGAATGTTTTCACGTGCCATTTCCATACACATGGAGCACTCATTCTTTTCACTACTTCATGGATTTTTGATGTTTCCACTGCTGTTTCTACACACATGAAAACACAGCTTCAGAAATATTCCTGTTACGTCAAGCAGCATCCTCTCATAATAAACAGGCATCAGTTGTATCATTGCCCATAAAAACATCCCTGTTCTCCATAATTAAAACCTCCTGCGAAAATAATCAGGGAACTGCAAATTTCTGCACTAAATTTCTACTCTTAAAATGTTACCTAATGTGTAAACTGAGGCGCTTGACTGTCATTAAATCATATGCATATAATAAACTGAAAGCTGGCTAAACATAATGTCTGTTGCACAAAGAGACATACAGAGTGTGTTTTATGGAATCTGCCTCCATCTGATTCACAGTACCTGGCAGCAAAACTGAAACTACTGTACAAAATGTCATTTGTTTTTTGTTGTATTTTCTACTTTATATTGTCATGCAAGAAAATGGCCTCTGATAACTAAGAAACATCTGTTATAAAATTAAGATCTGAATACTTACATTGATTGTCATGGATGATGATGGTGAGGTGTCTTTTCCTACTCCCCCAACTGTGGTTGGTATGTTGGTGAGATAGGAGTGAGGCAGGGTCATGGGCAGGGAAGTGATGGTAGATGCATTGGTCCCACTGTTGGAGTAGCCTTGGGAAGGTACAGGGAGATTCTGACCTGGCTGGTCTATGAAGCTTGAATTTCCATTCTCTACATGGCTTTCTGCCATAGTCATAGCAGCATTTGTCATAACAATATCATTGCCAATAGCAACATATCTGGCTGTGGTATTTGAATTGACACTGACCTGGTTCAGAAAATTTGTAGTGTCAGTGTTGTTGTTAGACTGATGAACAACCTGCCCATTACGGTGTAAATTTTGGCTACTGTTTTGAGAAAGACTGACTCTGTTGAAGCTCTGAACTTGTGACGCAGTGGCAGAGGTGGTGACCACTGAGATTTGTGAATTATGAAGGAGAGAGTGATTTAGGGAATGGAGAGCTGGAATTTGCACTGGGGTTTGCTGCGACTGTGTGGTGACGATCTGTGAGGAAAGAAGAGAAGACTGCAGAGTGGTCACTCTAGTGGCAGTCTGGGCTTGTGCTCGGATGCCGTGGATCTGCTGAGCGGCTTGTGGCTGAAGCTCTTCCTGGTGCCCCAGTGGGCCCGCAGTGGACTGAGATTGCATCACTTGAGGCTGGTTCCTGACTTGTCGCTTGAGAGAAGTGGATGTTGTGGACGTGGTTGTAGAAGCTATCGGTGAGGAAGTAGGACCTGCCTTCGTTGGAGCAGGAGCCAGAGGTCTTGAGGTCGAGGTCATAGTCATAGTCACAGACGTTTCTTGCATTGGCATTAACAAAGGCAGGATTTCTTCTAACGCCTTCTCCACCTTCAGAAATATAAGGATAACAACATTTCAGCTGGTTTACTTGATAACCGTAAATCTTCACTAGATACTCCAATACCTTAATAAAATTTATGACAATGAAAACCGGAAGTTTCTCTCCATGCACAAAAACAGCCTGAATTCACAAGTAACTGTAGATCTGTCGATGTATTAACACTATTCTTCCCAAGTATTTTTCACATGAGTGTTTTCCCCTGCCCAAGTAATTTTTGTCAAATTTGACCACTGTGCGGTTGGTATAGAAAAAAGAGCATAAAATGATTATTTATTGATTGATTTTTTAAATTTTTTGTGCTAAAAGTACAGAATTGGTTACTGTTTAATATAAAACTGTGTTTTTGTCATATTTCAATGCAGAGAATTGTTGTGTGGAGGTGCAAAATGAAAAAAGTACAAAATTATAAAATGTTGACAACATCAATGATTTCAGAATCACTAGATCTAGATCTAGATCTAGATCCAGAACCATCTGCAACAAATTCTTCATCACTGTAGTCCTCCATCATCTCTTCATTACTGTCACTATCCATGAAGATTTCATGCAAAGTTTCGGATGCTGACAAAAATTTTGAAAAATTGCCTCGCCGTGGTTAGAATTGCGGAAAAATACAGTTAATTGCATGAAAACAGTTCCCTATTATCATTAGAGTAGCGTCCCTTCGATATCCATCGTAAACTGGAGAACGGGTAATGCCCGTTCGCGGGAGGAAATGTGTTAAGGCCACTCCTTTCAATCACACAAACTAAACAATTTTAGACTTAAAACCTGTGCCTATTCCAATAATATTTGAATATTTCTCTCAAAGACTTTAAATTTTCCTTTTGATTATTATTCTGTTAATTTATTTATTACTTTACACTGATCTGAAAGAGTTGCATAAGATAGAATATTCATGTGCAAAGGTCAAATGACAAGAAAAAAGAAAAGATGTGACACGAAGTCACAAAGCCTAATATTTGATTCATAAACATGGCCAGTTTCTGTTTTCTATAGCTTTTCTTATGTTTGGCAGAAGAGAAAACATTGATCTGCTCACCTTTTGGTCTTCTTCTGCATCATGTTCTATTCCTTGGGTAACACGAGATACTGAGAAATAAAGGCATCAATTTTACGTCAGCTTCAAAGCTGAAATAATGCAGCACCAGTAAAGTGCATGAACTACTAATGTCTCAAACCTGTGTCTATGTTTACAAATTGAGGCTAGAAAAACAATGCAGTAATTTAGTAACATTTCACCAGGGAACAGACTGCAGTGTTGATCTGTGAAAACTCTTCTTGAATACATAAAGAACAATTATAGCCCCTTAGCAAATTACATCATTTGGCTGAATAGCGATTTAAAACAGTTTGCAACAGTTTCAACTTATGAAACTAAACTTTCTGTGTGCATGTCCTCTAAAAAATTTTAGTACCATCTGGTTATTAAACCAATTTCTTCATCGTCCCTCCTAGGCATGGGGTGGCATGGTTCTGGTAGACCTAACACTGAGTGGATCTTCCTTAGCTGTTTGCCAGTTCTACACAGAGACATACAACTTACACATAGGTCTCAATTGGTCAACCAGTTCCTCCTTGGACCAATCTTTCTGCCTTAGTTCATATGACAGGGATGGTAGTGAGGGTTTGGCGGCTTCAGGATAGGGAACATTCAAGTAATGGATCAGCACAATGTTGGGATTCTGAAAAAAAATAAATAAATAAAAGCAAACAGGTTATTGTCCTTAATTTTCTCACTGGCAGTCCAAACACTGAAAATTCTACAATATAAAAGTTGTAAATAATGGACATGTACTATCTCCATATACATCATGCAAGGTCACACTCTATCTCTCTCTCACTCAAAAATTTTTTTTTAAGTAGGAAAGTATCACACATATTGTCTTGTTCACAAGTATGGGATTCATCTATTCATGCTAACCTTAACCCTCACGCTGTGCAGGGCGTCGAAAGTCGGTATCGACTTCCCAAGCGTTCACTCCACATGGGCGGGTCAACATGGCAAGGTGAAACTGACCACGCACCGCGCAAGCAGTGTTTTCACATATATCAGGTCACTGTCCTCTTTGAGATGTAACTATTGTCTTATTTCTCACTGTATTTCTTCTAAATCAAAGGCAGTGTGACATGGACATGTTAGCCAGTGAACCACTGGTCAGAACCTCAAAGGCTAAGCTTTCTAAGGTTCTCCCCACACTTTCAAAAGATGTAACATCGACATGCGAACTGTTGCTCAACGAATCTGCAATATTAACTCATTTTCTCACAAGCTGACCATCATCTAGAGTTGTCTGTATCTAAGAACCAATCAGAAACAAGCTCTGAAACGATCTTTTGCCCCAAATGCTCACATTGGTTCATTAGTATGTGTCAATCAGGATGAAACCATTTGTTTAGGGCTTGGGGGGCGTGGCTAGTTATAATGCTTTGTTCTCACGAAGACTACAGCTGTCAGTTTGGTTTCATAAGTCAGATCATTGTTAGAAACTTACAGACAAATGTTTTGCTGGTTAATTCATTATCAAGCGTGATAAAGCATAGCAACGAATGTTTTCATACTGATCAATAAAAACCAAACCACATGGACAGCGGTAGTGCGGTCATCGTAGATCAGCAAGGGTCAGTGCAACCCAGGCACGATTTTCCTTGAGTAAGGTCACTGACCAGACAGCGGGCTTTGAGCCGTCGCGCGCAGGGTGTGGGTTAAAATTCTTTTGAAGGTTATACTCATTTCTACAAGGCACCTTACCTGAAGTAACCAATAGCATCTGCGATGAAAAGTTGGAAGAATGGCCGAGTGCACATAAGATCCATATATACACTGAAATTAAAATCAACACGTATTTACAAGTATTCACATACTGTCTTTGCCATTAAATTCACCTGATAAAAATCAGTAAGCAGGATACATAAATTTCAATTCTGACTGCTGCAAGACGTAAGTACAGCAAGGCTTGCTTTTAAATATGCCACTTTGCAATGTTTTTGCCAAATGATTAAATTTATGAAAATGTTTCTTTAGACATGTAAACGTGCATCATGTGCCTTTTAATACTGCAGTTAACATGATTGATATATTGCATGAAAGATTACATTTCCTCAAAGTTTATGGAAATTTATGACTCTCACAAAATATGATTAAACAACAACATAAAGAAATTTAAAGTGGGAGTTATCATGATTTGATTAAGAGCAATTTTCTACAAGGTTTAAATATTAAAGGAAAAAGCACTTCATGTCCTTCAAAGTAATGAAGTATATTTTGTCAAAGCAATCACCTCTAGTCCTTGAACTTTGAGCTTCATGTGGTCCTCTCTTATGGTACTGCCATTTCTACGTTTTTTCCAGCAATAGCCATCTCTGCGATAGAAAACTGCTTTCCTATTGTACAAGAGCATAGATCCACTGGGCGGCCTAAGAGGAGAGAATCAAATATGGGTAAAAATTTCTTTCCATATAGTTAACACCACGGAATGGCACAAGGCAAGTGAAAAATAAAGCGCAAACTTGCCCACTCAGAAATATATATATATATATTTTTCCTTTGATCTGCTTTCATCCCAAATCATGTATAAAAACATCTTAGTCTTGTCTCATAACACAAAAAAGTGGGAAAAAAATACACTGTGACCAAATCTCTCTTCCCTCTTAATTAATTTTTCCATCGCTTTAAAAAGCTGACTTTTCCAGTCTTGGGTTTGAGTTCTGAGTTTGAGTTTGGGTTTAATGGCATGTTCACACAAAAACAGCCACTTTGCGCCTCTCACTTTTTTTTTTCAGTCTTGGGTGATTTGTGCCAGGAACTACCAATCTGATTCAAATGAAGTCATATAACCTGTTCAGTAATAACTAATGACCTGCCATGTTTTCTACTTCTGATGAAAAGAGATTTTTTCTTAGCGCCTTCATTGTTTTATATCCTAACCACCTCATATCTTCAAACTATCCTTTTTGTTTCATACAATAAAAAAAGGCTGATGAGAAAAAGTAATTAAATGGCAGTTATTTCTGAAGATCCATGACAAAACACTAAATATCGTTTCATCAAAACCACGAAATAATGTCCCAAAAAAACATACCTTATCTTCTGAGGCAGAATAAGCCATTCCTTGTGGCGATCAAATGCAATCAGGATTGATGCAATTTCCTGAAACAAAGAGACAATGACAACTTCATTCTCCAGTGCCAAATGTAAGTTGTCTGATCTCACTTTCGTCAAATAAATTACAAGTCTCTTTTTAGCCTTGTTATTATTCACTAACTATGCTTCAGATTTATCAGATTTATTTCATGTGTGTAACAGTTTAGGACTGAGTTTGGAAACAGGACGTCGACATGATTATGGTCACACTGAGCTAAGCAGAATGACAGGACAGAAGATGACCCTACCAAAAGCACCCACTGACCACCTGCCCATGATGTAAGGAATAATTCTCAAAACAAAATATTCCCCAATATCAAACCACAAACTACCAACTACTTCTGCCAAAAGCATATTCAACACAACGGAGATGCTGTGTACACTGTGAATACAAAAGCCTCTATATGCTGAGCGTCCTTTGTGGAAGTAACAATATACAGCTCAGAATCTAAATAAAACAATCCTCAAACCTCATTTGTATTCCACCGATGCCTCACACTGACAAATTCCTCTGCTGGTGTGATCTTCTGAAGCTGTTCTGGAAGTTTGATGTTAACAACACCACCTGACAAGACCAATTATAATATAGATAAAATGTATAATATATATAAACAAGGCATTATAAAGAAAAATTCCACCTTTCTGTCTCTAAATGTTAAAACCGCAGCATTAGGACAACCACTTTCTTGATTAACAGATGCATGTTTTTGTAATAAAAATATATGTAGCAGATAGCAATTAAAATATTTAACTCTCCAGATGATTTGTCACCTTCTCCTACTTCTTATTTTTTTTTCTTAAAACTGATGTCCTTTCATCACAGTAACCTTCTTGCTCCCATCATATACTGCAGAAGGCTGCCGCATGACGGATATATTGGCCCTACCTATTCATGCTGAAACTGCCATGGGGCCATATATCAGCCTAACTAGTTCTAACATGTTTTGTACCCCTAATTTTACTACTTCCTGCTGTCTTTCTAAATCCATCATTCCTGTACTCTAAAGGAAAGAACAGTGTTTTGGGCTTGGCAGCAAAAGAGTTAGATACTAAAAGTGATTTGTTCACTTCTGGGAGCTTGACAGAAACATCACAGCACTCTCAAACGCTGCTGGAAATGTACCTTTGATCTTATGAAAAGTTTAAAAAAAAAGTAAATGACCAAATGCAAAATTTTGTGTCCTAATCTGGTGATTCAGTCAACTAACTTGATGGTTTTAACACAGGGGTTGAAATCATTTAGAATTAGGATATCTCATGAAAAAGCCAATAGTATTAGTAAGGACATTTTCTTCGCAGAAAATCCTAAATATAATTGCATTCTTACTTGTTATAATGTTTCAGATGGTTTTAATTTAAATTAAAGTTCTTCTCTGCCAAGTAGACCAACTGTCTTTTCAACTGTGCATCCCATCAATCATTTGATTTGTCCGTTATATCTACTTGTGAGAAAAAGTAAGAGACATACCATCAGCTTCTTCCACTGGATCTGGTGTACCATCATGCTGGTCCATTTTCGAGGAAGTTGAAGAAGCTTCATCCAGCTCCTCCATTGTTCCTCTGCCCAGCTAAGATGCTTATTTAGTCATTGTGGCAGGAATCCAATGACAAATCATTGGGTGAAATCTAGCTGAAACTGAAATATTTATAATAAAAAATCAACAATTTTTTTTTATTATCATCAACCCAAACATGATGTCAGCTTAGATTGGAGCATTTAAACTCAACACAATATGCACCTAACATGGGGGTGGAGAGGGGGGGCGCCATCCAGGCATTAGTCCTCTAGATAGATCTTCGCAAAACAAATGTGCTGCAATTAATGCTTGAACATGAAATATGTGACCTTACTCACTTGTGTACTACTGTATTCCTTCTGTTTCTGCAAACTGGATTTGTTTTTTTTAAAACCTGCCATTCAACCCCTTTAGCCTACACTAATGTATAACAATAACACAATGATATGCATGATCTGTCAACTTTCAAACACTGATGTATACACCTTCTAAAGTGACAAGCTTTCTAAAATGATCATCGAATTCCAGCCTCAAGAAGCTGGGAGAAATTCATTACTGCGAGATAATCTGGCTGCGAATGCACTCAGATGTCCTCCCTTCGATCTCGATCTATATCTGATTTAACCCTTTCAGTGCCGGCCCATTTTCCAAGTCTTTTCCCTCAATGCCAGCCTATTTTCTGTGATTTTTCCCTCAGAGCCAGACCATTTTTGCAAAACTTGTCCTAACAAGGGTGTAATAGAAAAAAATTCACATCTCTTATGATATTGGGAATTTTATAAGTCTATAAGAAAGAAACTTTCAGTACATTGAAAACCGTATCGCATATAATGAACATTCAAAGTGGTGGTGGTGATAGTAGTGGTGGTGGCAGCAACAGTTTCAGCAGCATCACAAGAATTACAAAAATAAAATTATAAGCATAAATTGTAATCCTAACATTCTGACTTTTATTTGGCAGCAAAACTGCTAAAATCATCAAGACTAATGATTGAACATCATCAATAATCAGCTTGACAAAGTCTAGAGGTGTGGGATCAATGTTTATACGCGTTCATTACTGGCTACCATGAAAATGCACTCATTTCATTCTTCATAACATCTAGATCTATACACCAGCCTTCGGCTAGATCTGCAGCTAGATCTAGATCTACATTACCAACTGGAGCGCACGTACGCAAGTCATCTGTAATCATCATTGTGAATATCTTCTTGGTTGATGTCAAACCCATCAAAATCGCTTTCAGAGTCAGAATTTACAAACAAATCTCCGATATTTTGATCAACATCGTCGTTGTCGGACTCGGAAGACGCTATTTTGTAGTGAAGAGAGTATCCGTCCAAAAAAGCGAATAAAAAACGAACCGATCGACCGATCTTTATGATCCGGAGATCAAATTAAAGCTTATCCAATCAGGAATTAGATTATCCGACATCCGGAGCCCTAATCACGTATTTAGGGAGTGTATTTTCTGTTTACATTAGCTCACCTCAGATCGCCCGAATTAGGGCGATAGGCAATAAGAGGGTAGTTGAAGACGTCGCCCGAATTCGGGCGATAGGCATTAAGATGGTAGAAGAAACCATCGCCCAATAGGCATCGAAAGGGTTAACATTCACACAAATAATGCAGCCAAGGGCTGAAAGTAAGAAAGTACTGAGTGGCAGATCAGAAAATTCAATACCTGAAACACCCATTTTAGAATCCTATAGTTTGGCAAACAACACGCACAGTAAATAATAACATACTGGGAATTGTGTCTGTGGTGAGATTTCCTTTCAAGTTTCATTAAATCTCTAGATCTAGTTCTAGACTCTTCTTCCAATGTGTCATCTTCATTGTCTTCAGTACTCAGAAGCCTACTGTGACAATGCCAAATCACCTGGATTCTTGATCTAAATCCTATAGTTTCAAATCTTTTTCCCCCACAAAAATACAATGTAATGTAAACAATATCATTGGTGAAAAGCCAAAATGAAAGCCAGCAGGACTCTCCGACACTAACCCAGTTCCCTACTGATGTTGCCGATGATCTAGATCTAGATCTAGATCTAGTTCCAGTGTTAGTTTGAAGAACAACTGCTAGAGTCTAGATCTAGTATTATAACTATAGTGATACTCTAAATTCCCGGTTTTCTCCTGCGTAAACTCGCTGAAGTTGCCGTAAAGATAACAGCAATCGTTGTGCAAATTATCATATTTAGTAAATACAACCTCGTAAAATCAAAGAATGAAGGCCCGGCTTAAATAATGGCTAATTATCTTCGCTTCAATATTGTTATCTTCTTGCCTACCTCTTTAGTCTCGATCGATTCCAGACTTTCAGCCTGAATGCGCATGTACAACCGGAAGTCATTATGTTATTTTTTTTTTCTATCAATCAGCTATAATGTTTCCAGTCAGGTTAAAGACTCCTTCATTTCAAACTAAACCAAATTCTATATGACCATGTCATAGATTCACATTATTTTTAATTCTCTTATTGATGTGAAAATATAAACCACAGCCTTGTCAATAAACTATATGAATTTTGCATGCTCTTACAGCAATATAATTTCTATCGGTCAGGATAACGGCAATGAATATTAAATCTTAATAGCCATACATTACAGGAATTTCGCTTCATTGATTCATCATTCGCTCTTTATGGAGTCTGCGAACAATCAGTCATGCAACTGGCTGACTGGGTGATTTGAACTTCTAATATCTCCATTGTTACTTATGTTTTGAGTATTTCAATTACTTTTCCGTACCGGTAGTGTCAATATTTTGGCCTTCGTTCAGAAGAATTTCAATTAGCAAAATGGAGAGATTTGTCTGTGTGAATATGTGTAGAGACTGGGTTACTTGTTCGGTAATATTTAGCGGAACAGACTGATATAAACTTGATAGTACTTGTAATATGTTACAAAATTGGGCAAAAAGAAAAAGTTGTATGTAACGAAACCCGGTGTGATATCTGTGTATTCTCATCTGTTGCCCTGCATGACATTATGCGATGGTGAATCTAGCTGATAACATCCTTTTTTATTTCACATGGGTCAATGTTAGCAATTTCTCAAGAGCATCGTTCGTTGTCGATGGACCATAATGGAACTAATGGAAGAGAATTTCTCATTTTTTAAAATCGCTGATAAAAAATATGTACGGCACTCTGTAGAATAGATATAAGATAGCAGGGGAAAGTACTCTTGCTGATAAAAAAAATCACTCCGTGGGTGCAGTACTGCAGAAGGATTCTCTGACAAAACCAGTCTGTGGACAAAACTGAACAACACTGTGAAAGGCCCTAATTGAATGATTAGTGCAACATAATTATTACCAAGGATGGATGGAGCGTCGGATGTAGGTGTTCCATCTTGAGTATTTTATCACTGATAAAATATTAGATCTAGAATCTGGACTCTATATAATCACAGACCAATTTCTTCTTCACATCTGTGATGGAACGCACCAGAGAACACCTAACAACAGACTATCCTATCCCACACAAGGAAACGCACAAGTGCTGGAAACTCACTTAGTCACCGACCAACCACTTACATGGGTCTATATATATAGCCTATAGATATTTCTATAGAAAGCTCCCGAAATTAATCAACCTTTGCCCTCACCCGAAACACACAAACTAACCAGTCATGTTACATCATTATCAATACGTCACCAGGTTACATCACTCAAGGCCAAATCTGGCGTAAACATCTACATCTATGACTTTACCGAATGTTCGGGAACATACTAATATTTACAAAAAGGGTTAAATCACCCAGCAACAACCGAGCGAGGAAAAAAACTACTCACAAGAAGGGGAAGATACAGTCACTGAGTACACGCTGGCCAAACGTCAACAATAAAAGGAAAAAAGAAGTGAACACATGCTCAGTCACCAGTATGACAAGCAAACCGGGTGAGGGAAAGGGGTAGCTTGCAGATGCTACAACATTCTTATGATTAGATGTAGGCCTATATATATATATATATGGTAGATCTAGATCTAGGTCTTGATCGTAGATCTGCCATTTCATACCACGAACACCACCATTGATAAAAATGGGGTGATTCCATGGCTCTCACGGCAGTTTATGAATTCATAACCTTTACCTCCATTATGCTTTTTAACCCTTAAGGTGCTGATTTCGACCCCAGTCGAAAGGTAGAAATGCGATTCTCTTTGCGACCTTCGACTAGAGATGAATTCACTATAGTACGAACTGTCGGTGCGATTAGAAAAATGTACGAAGCCATGGTCATTTATTGAGTGATGCCCCTTGGTTCAAGATGGCTTCTGCACCTTGTGAGAAAGTTTAGACGGCTGAGGAGTGAAAATCGTGTTGTTTGTTGAACGTTTTGCCTTTGTTTACATTCTGAGCATCGGTTCAGATGAGGATTTTGTACCCCTTCATGACAGTGACTCAGGTGAAGATAGGGACCCAGATAGTGATGATTCCTGGTCAAGTTATCACTCAGATCACTGGAATAGGCCTGGGGACTCAATGATAGATCTAGTCATGATTCTAATGAACCGGGGCCGTTGGGGGGGGGGGGGAGGGCAACACAAGGTCTAGTAAGAAGGGGTGTGGCCAACCATCCCGGGAAAACCGGGATTTTCCCGGTTTTTGCGTCAAATCCCGGCATCCCGATTTCGTCCGTTTTATCCCGTGTTTTCGATAACGGGGAAAAATAATTTTTTTTTAACGCGAAAAAAAAAGATTGGAAAAAAAAAATCGAAAAAAAAAAAGTACGACTTTTACAAGAAATTAATTACATCGACTCGTATTATCGACTAGTCAACGTTGAAAACAGACTAACGATTATGCTTTACCGTACTTTGTGTAATAATTGTTTCTCACACGCTTCTCGCACAAAAAAAGCAAACTGCCTTACATCAAAAGGATACATGCGTGGTGAATAAAGATATAATCTTGACCTTGTCTTGAGTTTAACATGCCTGCTCAGATTTTAGACTTATTTCATCGGTTAAATTCCGTCTTAATTGGCCGCTTATTAGACAAAGTACGGTAACGATTTTTTTCTCGAATGTATGAAAGTAAATGTTTTTCAATGCAGCTGGAGGATGCACTTTTGAAAAAAGCCAAGAGTGCAACCTCTGTCATGCTTCTGGAATAATTGTGCACTACAAAGTGCCCCTGTAACTGTAAATAGTGTAAATATTAATGTGACTGAACTGTAAATAGTGTACATATGACTGTAAATAATGTATTTCAACATTGGATGGCCACAATGCATCATTGGATTTTTATTTTCTCTCTATGGTAAGTTAAATTTTTTTGATTATTCGTTACACCGTATCCCTGGTTTTAATGAAAAATCCCTGGTTTTGGGCCTTTGGATCCCTGGTAGTCACATTGACAGGTTGGCAGGTCTGGGCCATGGCACAGATGGGGGTGAACAAGAGGGGATATGGACAGTTCTGGCGACTGGGAATCTCTCTAATGTAGACCATTATGTAGCCCATTCATATAAGCATGCATCCTGAAAATTTCATGACTGCACTATGTAAACTTTTTGCATTTATAAGGGCTTTATTTCATAAGTAGCCTTGTTCAGGCAGATTTTTCTGTAGACCCTCAGCAACTGGGACTACACTTAGTGAAATAGGCCTCAGCACCTTAAGGGTTAAGGCATGTTTCTGGAATATAGAATGCTGAAGACAAGGTTGCAAGCAAGGGGTATGGTATGCGGAAATCAAATGCAGAGCAAGTTTGGCCTAGACCCAATCTATGGACTGAATGGAACAAGAGGACCTCCAAATGCCTACCCTCATGGCCAGATTTTCCCACAGTAATGAAATATTATGAACTGCAGGTATACAGATCCCCGTAAGGACACAACTTAAGAAGATGCCCATGGCCATAGATGCACAGGGGGTTGCCTAGCAAGTTAGTCGTCGAAAGGAATGCTTTAATGATGGGCTTTGCGATAAAACTGCTGAGCACATGAAAAGGTGCCATCTGGCCATTCTGGTGTGAGACATTCAGAAAGACTGGAATGGAAGGACTTCTGGATGTCCTGACCACCCAGTCAAGATGTATACCCTAAACCTTAATGCTAAACCTGTCTTTATCCCTAACCTGAGACCTGTGTAAGTGCATTCTTGTTGAAAGGGGGGGGGGGGGGGTAAGTTTGGGAATAAGATCAGGTTTAGGTCAGGGAAAAGGCATGGTTGTTAGGGATAGGTTTGAAGAAACTTGACTGAGTAATCGGGGTGTACGAAAGTCTTTCCAGTGAAACAGAGAGCTAATTATTTTTTGAGAGGCAGTTGCTGAAGATGAATGAAATTAATGTTTTTCCTTTCAGACCAATAAATTTGCAGAGGAACTCCAGTGGTGTATTACACAGCTAGAACTTGGCCTGCAATCTCAGTCACCTGATTCAAGGCAGGGTAAGAAGATTATTTCAGTAGCATTGTTCTCTCAGTTTTACGTTGGGAAATGTATGGTGTAACCAAAGACAATCCAGATTGAGATAAGAATGGACAGTGTCGTCTTCATGTCTTTAAAAATGGCGATACTAGCTTTCCGCCAGGTGGAGTATACAATAGCAATTATATGCAAATTGCTCCAGGGCTTGGTGTGGGCATGGCCTCTGATACATTTCTATATTCTATATTCATATTCTCTCTTTGTACTAATGCTAACACGTTTAATGATTTAGTCTCTTGAAAAATAAAGATGGACTTTTGTTTGACTCTTGTCACTTTTAACCCCCTAAAGCATCTGTATTGATTGGTGTCTCTAAAGAGGGCTGGCACGTGGCAGGTAACTGATATTTTGCAATCTTGTAGGAAGATGTCAGCGTCATCTTTACACTATGTTGTGGTGTGTGATATAAATTAACTATGAATTATATGCTATTTTGTTACAGTACTACCCCAACATAAACAAAAATTAGTCTGGCTTTCCTACAAGGTTTGAAGTTATAAGATAGCATAGTTTACAGACTGCTTTGGTCAAAGACTATAGGCCTTGAGTGATAGTTGAACATTAATTATTATTGGATTATAACAAACAGGCTATGCCTTTCTTGAAATATTTCACTTCAAAGGCTGGAGAGAGAGAATGCAGTAATATTTATTTTGATATAACTATTTCAGCTGCTGAGACATTCAAGGTTTTGAAGATTCTTAAAAGCACAAAGGCCCCTCTGGTGAAGAAGAGACAAGCAATGCGGAATGCCCTTGGGGACTACAGGAAGAAAATGAGAGAAGCAGAAAAGAAATCTTTATCAGGTAAATTTTCCATGAATTGATTTGAACACGAAATGCAAAATTCTCAACGTTAGTTTTATAGCTGTTGTGCTCTTTTTGTGGACTTATTATGGTTTAATTTTCCTTAATTTGATTTTGACTGAACAACAATAATTATGGCTTTATAAAAACAAAGGAGTTAAATAGTCAGCTTGTATTGTCCACTGTATTGTGAAGAAAGCTGAAAAAAGTTCGGATTCATGCACAGCTGCACTCTGATAATGTTGTTTTTCTGCAACTACCAATTTAGTTTTCTCTTAGTCAAAATATGGCAAAAAGAAAAAGTTGTATGCAGCAAAGCCTCTCGTAAGAAATAATACGGACACGATACCAAAAATGTAAAGAAAAAGGGAAGACAGATATACAGATTGTCTCCTTTTTTTCTTTGCATTTTTTTGTATCATTTCGGTGTGTGTCTTAAGCGAAGCTTTGCTGCATACAACTTTTTCTTTATGATTTTGACTCTGCTTCAAGCCTTGCTTTGACCCCACAGTTTTTCCATTTTTTTTATATTTGGTTATTTTTCTCATAGTTACAATTAATTAGTAAACAGTTAATAGTAGAATGAGAACTTCTCTTCTTCTTCTGCGTTCCCCATCATGGCGGACGTCAAATCTCCACTCCAATCCTCTGCAAGAAAGCAGCTGCTCTCTTCAATTGCCCCAAGCCGCCACACAGCTTCTCCCTGACAGGCGCGGCCTCAGGCCAACGGGCCCCCCTTTGCATGTTATATTTTGGACAAGTCTGCAGGATGTGTTCTGTATCCTCTGCCTCTAAGCCGCACTCGCACACACCGCTGTTGCCAACTCTAAAGACGCGATGCATGTGATCCCTTAGCAGATTGTGTCCTGTGCGAAGCCTGAATATCATAACCCGTTCTGCTCTGCCCAGTTGTCCTACCGAGTCCCCACCCTGGAACCCTGGATGGCCATTTTTCCATTGCCCTTGGTATGTGGCTTCCACGATGGTCTCTACCTCTTCGTGGGAGACACTTCCATCTGGTTGTTGCTGCTTAGCTCCCTCCTTGGCCAGATTATCTGCAGCCCCATTGCCATACATACCGCAGCGTCCAGGAATCCATCGCAGGCAAACCCCTCCGGCTGAGTCCCTCAGTTGCACCAGCTCTGCAATAAGCTCATTGTGTATCATGCAATCTGGATTTTGGAGAGATTCGAGCACAGACCGTGCATCCGACAGGAACACAACCCTGGAGCCACATGTGCCCTCTTCCCTGCAGATGGCCCTCGATCCCTCCAGCAATGCCAGCGCCCCCGCCTTGTAATCGCTGCATCTCTTCCCTCCAGGCATTCTGATTTTCTTATCAGTTCCATTTGGCCATTCAATGAATATGCCAGCTCCTCCGTCGGTGACAGCCCCAGCAGCCGATCCATCCGTATACACTCTGACCCACTCGTCTCTTGGGTATTTCTGGCCAAGGTACTGCAGTGTCACTCTTTTCAGTGCCTCCCGGCTTAGGTCCCGCCTGGAGGAAATGCCCCCCACACCGGCCATAATAGGCGGCAGCTCTGCTCTTGCCCACGGTGGACACCCGCCTGCCACCCCCCCCACTTCCCCCACCGATAGCCCTGCCAGGTTGTGATTCCCTTCTAGCCCCTGTGCACTTTCCACAAAGCCTGCTCTCCCCAGCCTGTCAGTGCCTTTCCCCCTGGACCTCGGGTGGAGCGGCCGACGGACCCGCGACTTCATTCCAGAGCACTGGCCTAGTATCCCCCCGTCTCCTCCCTCAGGCAGAGACTCCAGTGCAGTAACCGTTTCCATTTCCGCGATGGGCGTTGACTCCACGCCTCCCGCAACGACTCTCAGGCCCTGGCTTTGCACCCCGTCAAGCCTTCCCACCTGGCCCCTGGCACACGCACCCCAAGCAGCCATTCCACACTCCAGCGCCGGTCCGACACATCCCCGGCAAGCATGCTCCAGGACTGCCACACCTGCTCCCCACCCTGTTCCCGCCAATTTTCTCACCAATCTGGCTCCCTGATATCCCTTCCCCCGGCACTCCGCCATCCGGCCTCTCCATGCCAATCCGGTATCAAAGCGCACACCAAGGCACCTGGGCGATCCATTCCTCCCAAGAGCGCGCTGGCCCACATCTAGCGCGATCCCGTCCAGCCCCGGAGAAAGGCCGAACACAGTGCAGCCCGTCCCGTGAGCACCTAGTTTCACACACCATGCCTCTGTCCAGTCCCGCAGGCGGTCCAGGGTGATCTGCAATCCCCGTCCGGCCGCTCCCGCATTACCATCGGAGGAGAGCAGAGCAAGGCCATCCGCGCACATCACTGCCCTCACTTCTCTGCATAGTGTTCCTTTCAGGTCGTTGACATACAATAGGAACAATGTTGGAGATAAAACCCCTCCCTGTGGCACTCCATGCCTCAATTTGGCTTCTCTGCTTAGGGTTCCTTGAGATGACACTCTAGCCTCTCTTCCATACAGGTAGCTGCAGATCCATTTTAGCACACTGTGCGTCACTCTAGCCCGCAACAGTTTCAGCATCATTCCATCCCTCCATACCCCGTCGAAGGCCTTCTCCATATCGACCCATACGGCCACCGTCTCCTTTCCCCCCTGGAAGCCGTCCTCTATGACCCGTGTGACACAGGTGACCCGGTCCCCTGCACACCGACCTCGTCCGAACCCGGCCCGCTCATTCACAAGGATGTGACCGCTTTCCAGATACCACACGAGTCTTGCATCAACAATCCTTTCCCGTAGTCTGCACAGACAGCTGGTTAGACTGATGGGTCGGTAGTTTTCTGGCCCATTACCTGGCCCACCTTCTCTTCCGATGGGGACAACGGTTGCCCTTTTCCAAGTGGCAGGCATCTCTCCAGTCCCCCATGAAGCATCAAAAAGCCGGAGCAGTTTTCCCCTGGCCGTCCCTCCCAAATGAATAAGCATCCCATTTGTTATTCCATCAGGTCCTGGAGACCTTTCTGTGGTTAGGGCTCTCAGCGCTTGCTCTAGCTCTTCTTTCCCCAGTGGATCCGTCATGACTCCATCCTCCGGCCCCCCGTGCCTGCCCCCTAGGGCTCTATTACCCTCCCCCACCCCCCTGTCAGAATGCCCCTCCACTGACATGTTGCCAGTCCCCTGAAATTGCCCCATGAATGAGTTGGCTGCCTGTTGTGCGGCCTGCAGGCCACCATTTTCTGCCCCAAGGGCCGGGGGTGCAAAACAGCTTGGCTCTCCATTAAGTGCTCCCGTCAGTCTCCACAGCCCCGTCCCGCCCCCGCCCAGGCCCAACCTCCGCGCCCTCTCCCGCCATGCAGCCCGAGAAGCATGTACCGTCTCCCCCCTCAGTCCGGCCTCCGCTGCCCCGAAGGCGACCACGCCTTCACCCGCCGGCTCCTCCCCCGCTGTCTCCCCCGCCCGCGTCGCTGCACCAGTGAGACTCCCAAGCCCACCAGATCACAGGGGGACGTAGTCCCCTCCTGCTCCTCCCGGTACACTTTCCCCCGCGGCCCTCAGCACTGCCCCCGCGAGTCCCCCCGCAGACTCACCAACACCCCTGGACTTGCAACCTGTTTTGGTGGAATAAAGGTTGGTGCTCCTTCGGAATCCTTCCCAGCTTGCTCCCCTGTAGTTCCATCTGGGGACAGTTGGTGCTTGGTTGCAAGACCTATTTGAGTCCATCTCAGTGAGCACGGGTCCATGGTCGCCACCTGCAAGTTGGGGAAGCACCGCTCCTCGTATTTTCCCAGTCAGGTCCTCTGACGCAAAGGTGAGATCTGGGTTTGTGGTAGTTCTCCATGTGCGTGAGAAGAATGTGCCTGGGTCCTCCTCATCGCAGAGCAGTTGCAATTTAGTTTCCACTTGCCAGTTCTCCACCTCCCCTCCTCTCCCACTCAGACCACCGCATCCCCAGCCCGGGGAGCGGCCGTTAAAATCACCCAGCACCAAGCATGTCCCCTCTCCCATATCCAGTCTCTCAAGTGACAGCCTCCCGCCGGGTGGGCAACAGCAGCTGCAAATACTGACCCCAGAGCTGCCCCTGTATAACCCGATACCCTGTAGCTCTGACCGGCCGTCCGCGCCAATCACTACATCCCCCATGGTGCAGCCATTTTTAACCAGCATGACGACTCCACCCCCGTGTCCCGCCATCCCACCCCGCCCCAAGCACCGGCATCCTCCCACTGAGAAGCGCACGTTGTCCGTGAGATGGGTCTCCTGCACGCAGGCGACATCCACTCTCCCCCGATACAGCCCTCGCATCAATGGCAGCCCCCTCCCGGCCACTCCCTCCGCGCTCCACCGCAGCACTCCAAGACCGGTTCCAGTCGTCCGTAACCTCACACCTCTTCCCCTGGTTCCACAAGAAGAGGGCAAGGCACCACCAGACCGCCCGGGTGGGCCCCTTGGGCCCGGCGCCACACCCGTCCGGCGGGAGTCCACAGGCTTCACACCATAACTTCTAGTAAATTTTTGGTGTCCGTCCATGATTTTTAGGGGGTTGGTGCGTGTCACTGCAGTTTTCAGGCAAGGTTGTTACACCAGTCTGGTCTATCTGCACCTTTCGGTCCAGTGACTCCGGCTTTGGCCTGCTTTTCTGTCAGGATGTGCTTCCTTAGCCTTTGATCTGTCAGGATCTTCTGCAAGGCAGCAGAGGTTTAAGTTCGGAGTTTTCCATCTCCTATTTAGACTGCCTTTCGGTGCTTACGGTCTCTATCTAGCCGGGTTTGGAGTCAGAGTTTTCCTTCTCTTAGATAGGTTGCTTGACATTGCTCACGAGCCCCATCTGCCCGGGCCATGTTGGTCCACGGCACCTTCTAGGTGCAACCCCTTTTTTCCGGGGCTCCTCTATCCGCCACCCAGGGGACGCGCCCCTGTGCTGTATGGCCCCAGCACGGGGAATGAGAACTTGATTTCAATGAAAATTGTAAGATCTGTGTGTTTAGAATTTGAAAGAGATTATTGGTTGGAAAAGTTGAGATGTACTTGTCAAAAGTTTCTCAGTTTGTTTTAAATATTTATATTTGCTTCAGGACTTCACCATTCTAGATTTCAACCTATTGGCAATTTGAAAGTCCACACCAAATCAAGATTTCTGAGGCAAAGCTACAGCAAGCAACGAGGCTCAGATGATATCAGGAATGAACTACAGAGGAACATGAACAATCTCTGTCTAGAGCAGTCCGATAGATCTGACAACACACCATCGTCTTCCTCAACCTCCACCATGCCAGGCACTCAGCAAAATGATACCAATTCTGTTAGTGAAGCTGGTGGTTTGACAGGGATCCATGGGATTCAGAAAATGATGCAGAATAATGTGTCCTCGGGAGCTGAGCATGGACAGGTCTTATCAGGCCTAGAGCAAATTTCGAATGATTTGCAGAGGACTCCAAACTCTTTATCCTCAGAGCAACAGAATTTAGCAGCCCATAGTTTAAGTGGACACAGTCAGCCAGAAACTGATCTTGTGTCAGATTCTGGGAAGAAATATGAAGGTAACAGTTCATTAACCCCAGGTGCAGAAAATTCTTTTCAAATCAGCAAATCTGCAGTGTGTGGTGGCTCCAATTTCAGGTTCATTCCATCTGACAATTCTTTCTGTTTTGGATTTGAAGTTGAAGATGCACCAAATGAGGAGAAGAAAAGGAAAGAGGTTGAAAGTATTGCGATGGATCAAGTCTGCAGGATGTGTTCTGTATCCTCTGCCTCTAAGCCGCACTCGCACACACCGCTGTTGCCAACTCTAAAGACGCGATGCATGTGATCCCTTAGCAGATTGTGTCCTGTGCGAAGCCTGAATATCATAACCCGTTCTGCTCTGCCCAGTTGTCCTACCGAGTCCCCACCCTGGAACCCTGGATGGCCATTTTTCCATTGCCCTTGGTATGTGGCTTCCACGATGGTCTCTACCTCTTCGTGGGAGACACTTCCATCTGGTTGTTGCTGCTTAGCTCCCTCCTTGGCCAGATTATCTGCAGCCCCATTGCCATACATACCGCAGCGTCCAGGAATCCATCGCAGGCAAACCCCTCCGGCTGAGTCCCTCAGTTGCACCAGCTCTGCAATAAGCTCATTGTGTATCATGCAATCTGGATTTTGGAGAGATTCGAGCACAGACCGTGCATCCGACAGGAACACAACCCTGGAGCCACATGTGCCCTCTTCCCTGCAGATGGCCCTCGATCCCTCCAGCAATGCCAGCGCCCCCGCCTTGTAATCGCTGCATCTCTTCCCTCCAGGCATTCTGATTTTCTTATCAGTTCCATTTGGCCATTCAATGAATATGCCAGCTCCTCCGTCGGTGACAGCCCCAGCAGCCGATCCATCCGTATACACTCTGACCCACTCGTCTCTTGGGTATTTCTGGCCAAGGTACTGCAGTGTCACTCTTTTCAGTGCCTCCCGGCTTAGGTCCCGCCTGGAGGAAATGCCCCCCACACCGGCCATAATAGGCGGCAGCTCTGCTCTTGCCCACGGTGGACACCCGCCTGCCACCCCCCCCACTTCCCCCACCGATAGCCCTGCCAGGTTGTGATTCCCTTCTAGCCCCTGTTCACTTTCCACAAAGCCTGCTCTCCCCAGCCTGTCAGTGCCTTTCCCCCTGGACCTCGGGTGGAGCGGCCGACGGACCCGCGACTTCATTCCAGAGCACTGGCCTAGTATCCCCCCGTCTCCTCCCTCAGGCAGAGACTCCAGTGCAGTAACCGTTTCCATTTCCGCGATGGGCGTTGACTCCACGCCTCCCGCAACGACTCTCAGGCCCTGGCTTTGCACCCCGTCAAGCCTTCCCACCTGGCCCCTGGCACACGCACCCCAAGCAGCCATTCCACACTCCAGCGCCGGTCCGACACATCCCCGGCAAGCATGCTCCAGGACTGCCACACCTGCTCCCCACCCTGTTCCCGCCAATTTTCTCACCAATCTGGCTCCCTGATATCCCTTCCCCCGGCACTCCGCCATCCGGCCTCTCCATGCCAATCCGGTATCAAAGCGCACACCAAGGCACCTGGGCGATCCATTCCTCCCAAGAGCGCGCTGGCCCACATCTAGCGCGATCCCGTCCAGCCCCGGAGAAAGGCCGAACACAGTGCAGCCCGTCCCGTGAGCACCTAGTTTCACACACCATGCCTCTGTCCAGTCCCGCAGGCGGTCCAGGGTGATCTGCAATCCCCGTCCGGCCGCTCCCGCATTACCATCGGAGGAGAGCAGAGCAAGGCCATCCGCGCACATCACTGCCCTCACTTCTCTGCATAGTGTTCCTTTCAGGTCGTTGACATACAATAGGAACAATGTTGGAGATAAAACCCCTCCCTGTGGCACTCCATGCCTCAATTTGGCTTCTCTGCTTAGGGTTCCTTGAGATGACACTCTAGCCTCTCTTCCATACAGGTAGCTGCAGATCCATTTTAGCACACTGTGCGTCACTCTAGCCCGCAACAGTTTCAGCATCATTCCATCCCTCCATACCCCGTCGAAGGCCTTCTCCATATCGACCCATACGGCCACCGTCTCCTTTCCCCCCTGGAAGCCGTCCTCTATGACCCGTGTGACACAGGTGACCCGGTCCCCTGCACACCGACCTCGTCCGAACCCGGCCCGCTCATTCACAAGGATGTGACCGCTTTCCAGATACCACACGAGTCTTGCATCAACAATCCTTTCCCGTAGTCTGCACAGACAGCTGGTTAGACTGATGGGTCGGTAGTTTTCTGGCCCATTACCTGGCCCACCTTCTCTTCCGATGGGGACAACGGTTGCCCTTTTCCAAGTGGCAGGCATCTCTCCAGTCCCCCATGAAGCATCAAAAAGCCGGAGCAGTTTTCCCCTGGCCGTCCCTCCCAAATGAATAAGCATCCCATTTGTTATTCCATCAGGTCCTGGAGACCTTTCTGTGGTTAGGGCTCTCAGCGCTTGCTCTAGCTCTTCTTTCCCCAGTGGATCCGTCATGACTCCATCCTCCGGCCCCCCGTGCCTGCCCCCTAGGGCTCTATTACCCTCCCCCACCCCCCTGTCAGAATGCCCCTCCACTGACATGTTGCCAGTCCCCTGAAATTGCCCCATGAATGAGTTGGCTGCCTGTTGTGCGGCCTGCAGGCCACCATTTTCTGCCCCAAGGGCCGGGGGTGCAAAACAGCTTGGCTCTCCATTAAGTGCTCCCGTCAGTCTCCACAGCCCCGTCCCGCCCCCGCCCAGGCCCAACCTCCGCGCCCTCTCCCGCCATGCAGCCCGAGAAGCATGTACCGTCTCCCCCCTCAGTCCGGCCTCCGCTGCCCCGAAGGCGACCACGCCTTCACCCGCCGGCTCCTCCCCCGCTGTCTCCCCCGCCCGCGTCGCTGCACCAGTGAGACTCCCAAGCCCACCAGATCACAGGGGGACGTAGTCCCCTCCTGCTCCTCCCGGTACACTTTCCCCCGCGGCCCTCAGCACTGCCCCCGCGAGTCCCCCCGCAGACTCACCAACACCCCTGGACTTGCAACCTGTTTTGGTGGAATAAAGGTTGGTGCTCCTTCGGAATCCTTCCCAGCTTGCTCCCCTGTAGTTCCATCTGGGGACAGTTGGTGCTTGGTTGCAAGACCTATTTGAGTCCATCTCAGTGAGCACGGGTCCATGGTCGCCACCTGCAAGTTGGGGAAGCACCGCTCCTCGTATTTTCCCAGTCAGGTCCTCTGACGCAAAGGTGAGATCTGGGTTTGTGGTAGTTCTCCATGTGCGTGAGAAGAATGTGCCTGGGTCCTCCTCATCGCAGAGCAGTTGCAATTTAGTTTCCACTTGCCAGTTCTCCACCTCCCCTCCTCTCCCACTCAGACCACCGCATCCCCAGCCCGGGGAGCGGCCGTTAAAATCACCCAGCACCAAGCATGTCCCCTCTCCCATATCCAGTCTCTCAAGTGACAGCCTCCCGCCGGGTGGGCAACAGCAGCTGCAAATACTGACCCCAGAGCTGCCCCTGTATAACCCGATACCCTGTAGCTCTGACCGGCCGTCCGCGCCAATCACTACATCCCCCATGGTGCAGCCATTTTTAACCAGCATGACGACTCCACCCCCGTGTCCCGCCATCCCACCCCGCCCCAAGCACCGGCATCCTCCCACTGAGAAGCGCACGTTGTCCGTGAGATGGGTCTCCTGCACGCAGGCGACATCCACTCTCCCCCGATACAGCCCTCGCATCAATGGCAGCCCCCTCCCGGCCACTCCCTCCGCGCTCCACCGCAGCACTCCAAGACCGGTTCCAGTCGTCCGTAACCTCACACCTCTTCCCCTGGTTCCACAAGAAGAGGGCAAGGCACCACCAGACCGCCCGGGTGGGCCCCTTGGGCCCGGCGCCACACCCGTCCGGCGGGAGTCCACAGGCTTCACACCATAACTTCTAGTAAATTTTTGGTGTCCGTCCATGATTTTTAGGGGGTTGGTGCGTGTCACTGCAGTTTTCAGGCAAGGTTGTTACACCAGTCTGGTCTATCTGCACCTTTCGGTCCAGTGACTCCGGCTTTGGCCTGCTTTTCTGTCAGGATGTGCTTCCTTAGCCTTTGATCTGTCAGGATCTTCTGCAAGGCAGCAGAGGTTTAAGTTCGGAGTTTTCCATCTCCTATTTAGACTGCCTTTCGGTGCTTACGGTCTCTATCTAGCCGGGTTTGGAGTCAGAGTTTTCCTTCTCTTAGATAGGTTGCTTGACATTGCTCACGAGCCCCATCTGCCCGGGCCATGTTGGTCCACGGCACCTTCTAGGTGCAACCCCTTTTTTCCGGGGCTCCTCTATCCGCCACCCAGGGGACGCGCCCCTGTGCTGTATGGCCCCAGCACGGGGAATGAGAACTTGATTTCAATGAAAATTGTAAGATCTGTGTGTTTAGAATTTGAAAGAGATTATTGGTTGGAAAAGTTGAGATGTACTTGTCAAAAGTTTCTCAGTTTGTTTTAAATATTTATATTTGCTTCAGGACTTCACCATTCTAGATTTCAACCTATTGGCAATTTGAAAGTCCACACCAAATCAAGATTTCTGAGGCAAAGCTACAGCAAGCAACGAGGCTCAGATGATATCAGGAATGAACTACAGAGGAACATGAACAATCTCTGTCTAGAGCAGTCCGATAGATCTGACAACACACCATCGTCTTCCTCAACCTCCACCATGCCAGGCACTCAGCAAAATGATACCAATTCTGTTAGTGAAGCTGGTGGTTTGACAGGGATCCATGGGATTCAGAAAATGATGCAGAATAATGTGTCCTCGGGAGCTGAGCATGGACAGGTCTTATCAGGCCTAGAGCAAATTTCGAATGATTTGCAGAGGACTCCAAACTCTTTATCCTCAGAGCAACAGAATTTAGCAGCCCATAGTTTAAGTGGACACAGTCAGCCAGAAACTGATCTTGTGTCAGATTCTGGGAAGAAATATGAAGGTAACAGTTCATTAACCCCAGGTGCAGAAAATTCTTTTCAAATCAGCAAATCTGCAGTGTGTGGTGGCTCCAATTTCAGGTTCATTCCATCTGACAATTCTTTCTGTTTTGGATTTGAAGTTGAAGATGCACCAAATGAGGAGAAGAAAAGGAAAGAGGTTGAAAGTATTGCGATGGATCAAAATTTGCTGGGCAAATCTGGTGGAGACATTGATAGAGAAATTGCACAAGTAAAAACAGACAGTACTCGTAATGTTCAGTCCAACTTTTATAAGTTTGAAAAATCTAATAATGAGTTTTGTTTTGGTTTTCAGGAATCGAGTGAAAATTTATAGTAGAAAGCATGTTCTTTAATTGTTTGATTCATTCATAATAGAATTGCTTGTTTTATCAAAAGAAAAATTAAATCCTGACTTCTTCCTTTGATATAATTGTCAATTTGCAGTTTGATATACATTTTCGAAGAATCATTCAGAATCATATGAAATGAGTGTACTGTCGCGTCAGACTGGCTTTTGTTTGGGGATCGTTTTGACTTGAAGTGAGGATAGGGAGGGTGTGTCATAAACTCTACTTCTATGTTTCTTATATCGTTTGATGAGTGAAAGGGTCTGGTCTCTCCACATTTACTCATGGGAATATTTGGAAGGTTGTGGAATGTATCTAGTATTAAAAGAATCACATGTACATGTATAGAAAATGTTGAATTGTTATCAAGCATACCTTAATAAAGGTCTACAGATTGCCTGAAACTGTATATTTTGTAATGTAACCAAGTGACCTTGAGATGTTTAAATGTAGGAGTCATTGCTTGATACATCATGGAAATTTTGTACACACAGCTCTGTTTGATATTTTCTGTTTTCCCAACAGTTATTCTCTTGTTGTAACATGCTATTCCGATGAAACCAAAGTCTTTGTGGTTCATCATGTTTCAGTATGCATTATGTACATGTAACTTGTCAAAATATAAAAACCACAGAAAAACTGGGGGGTCGCAGCAGGGCTATAAGCAATGTCAAAATTGGGCAAAAAGAAAAAGTTGTATGTAGGGAAACCCTGCGTGAGAAATAAAACCCAAATGATACAAAGCAAACTAAAGAGAAGACAGAAAATACACAAAATGTTCGGCTTTCGACTTTTTCAAGTGAAAGGAAAAAAAATCAGAGAAAACAATCGAACAATAAAAGATTTCAACAGGAAATGTCTAGAATCTAAGCGAAACAGGATATGTTACTTATCTGCGAGTTATTGCTTCGTTAGCAGCACAAAAGCACGTCCGTCTTCCAAATGCATGGAAGCTCGAAGTCAACGTCAAGCTTTCCACAAAATGGGTGCAAGTGGTTCAGTATTAAATTTTCCTGAAATTTCCAGGGACATTCATAATCCCCCATGACATGGATGTTGTTACAGTTTCAGCACACAATATGGTAATTGACAGAAAAGGTCTTGTCTGTTCATGTGACTTGATCCATATGCATGAGAAAGGTGGATAAATGTTGACTTTTACTTTTACAATCCAAAAGTCCAGTGGAAACGGCAGTGTTGTTTGCACTTCCATTTATTTGCAGCTGCTACACTGTAAATGCTAAGAAAACGAAAGTCATGCATACTGGAACAGGGCACCATGAACACCAGGAGATACTAGTAAACAAAACAGCACTAGAAAAAGTGACTGATTTCAAATACCTAGGATCACATAAATCGCAAGATGGAAGCTGCTCAAAGGACATAAAAACAAGGATAGGAATGGCAAAACACAAAATGGTTCAACTAAACAACATTTGGAAGGATAGAGGCACACCAACGGACCTCAAAGTGAACATACTTAAGTGCTTGATCTGGCCAGTCCTACTATATGGTTGTGAAGCCTGGACACTCAAAAAGGCAGACATGACAAGATTGGAGGCAGCTGAAATGTGGCTTTACAGAAGGCTACTCAGAATAAGTTGGACAGAAAGGAGAACAAATACAAGCATCTTAAAACAGCTTGGCACCACCAGAAGAATAACACCTGAAATAAATAAAAGAAGACTTGCATACATCGGCCACGCGGCCCGAAACAAAAGCACGGCCCTTATGATATCAATCCTTCAAGGAAAGACAGAAACAAAGAGAAAACAAGGAAGACCACCCATTACATATCACGATAACATCAAGAAAGTCAGCCAGCTGGAAATAAGTGAACTAACTAGGAAAGCTAAGGACAGGATTGGGTGGGGGAGATTTTGTCGTGACATCCACTGTAGCAGCTAACATCGATGACGATGAAGCCGACAGGTGACAAGTGTGACACTGTAATTATCTCTGCATGAATTTAGTCCTTTGTGTTTTCTTTGTTTTTAATGTTGTTTTCTTTGAAAAATGAAACAAGTAGTTTGTTTTCAAATTCCCAGAAGTGTGTAAAAATATGGAAGTTGTGTTTATCTCTCAGGAATGAATTTCCTATTGCATCAAAATACACATGTACATGCATACCTGTAGGGCCTTATCTCTTAACTTTGGAATAATGCTAGGCTTGGTCACCTTTGTTACATGCAACATGTATTTCTATTGTACTAGTGCAAGCTTTCCATCATTTCAATTATTATTTTCATGAATGCTGGACATTGTACAAAGTAAAGCAAAACAGATTTGTGATAATAAAATCCTCTCAGGGCTACATTACCACCATTGTAAAGCAAAACAGATTTGTGATAATAAAATCCTCTCAGGGCTACATTACCACCACAGGCTACAGTGGTTTTCTCTTTGATCTGGCAACTTTTTAATAGTTTCAGTTTGTGTTTACAGGCATAGATTCACATGCTCTTGAGGTGTCCCTTACTAAAAGTGATCATTTAGTTGGCCGATTTGTAAATGATTTTGAGAATGCAAAAATTTATGTGATATATGGTCAGCAATGGAGTGGGCTTGGAATCTCCACCTGCACATAACAGATTGTTAGTAACATTTTATCACGTCCTTACATAAACTGTACTTGTATAAGTCAGCATCATAAGTGCTGAGAATACTGATCTCTCCTAAAGTGTCTGAAATTTTCATATCATTGCAACACACTTTTCATACGCATAGCGTCAGTATCCTCCCCCTTATACAAGCTTGTGATCATTAGGGTGGTAAATGGCTACGATGGGGCCTTGATGTTGTAAAAAGTTCAGATTCCTTTCAATATTTGACTGTTATATCAGATAAGCCTACAAAGCCTACATTCAAATGTCATTATAATCCTACAACTTGCTTTGTTGAGAACAGCAATAAATAAATCATGAAACCAACCTTTTTCATCCATTGCCAGAACTGAGAGGTACATATGCTCTACAAATATCCTCCTCCTTCTCCCGACAAATGCATTTTTCATCCGCTGGTGTGAACCCCTTCTTCCCCAACCCCACCCCTTTCCACAACCGAGCGTACGTACTTTATGAATGGCACCCCACGTCACCACCGGGAGAATCCGAGCAACTCCCTTCCACATAACTAGTGTCGAATTATTGAAGTTACTCCCCTTGAGTTAGTAGTTTAAAGAATTATTATGATGTAAAAGACCATGGTGTCACATCTTTGCAATTAACTGCAGGCATTCTACTTGAGCATAATAATGAAGAGTGAACATTGTCTCTTAAAAACAAAAGAGAAACACTACATGTTTAGCCATTAATTTTATGAATAAGGATAAGCATGCGCATTGCAAAATTTATGTACACTTTCTTCTTCCATCTTACTACTTTTCTTGTGGCGAAATATTCGAGGGCCCTCGCGCACGTTGCGCATGTTAAAGATACCTTGGCAGTTAGAAATCGAGAAGAGCAGGCCGACCAAGGCAGCTGCCTGGGCAAAGTTTAAGAAACAACAAATCCCTGCCACAAAAATATTAACAAGAAAAATAAAAACAAGACAAAAGGAGTGTAAATGCCAAGAGCAGCGAACCTCCGAAAATAAAGACCCTTACTCCCGTCTTTGTTACAACACGGCCATACACTCGGGCAAAGGGCTATGTATGTATTTTCAATTACATTTCGAGTATTTTATAAACATACAGAAAATCTGCTATGTCGTGACAGTGCTTAGTTAATTGGTACAAAGTAAAAACATTGCGAAATGCATTGGGGTGGGGTGGGGGACTTTAACTACATTTCCAGTTATATTGAGGATGAGTGTTCAGGGATAGGGTTAGTGTTTATTATAATTCAGACGCAGATAATACAGCTTCTGGGGTGGTCCCAATATTCTAAAAAATAGCACGGTACTTCGTGCACACGTACGTGACCGAACCTTGCACGTACTTTCAGCCAAGTTACAATTGCTTCTCGTTTCCTTGCTCCAACAGGCATCGTTTTTCTGATGCTGTCGCCAATTTATGACACAAACAGGCAAATACACAGGGCAGCCAAGTATTCAACCAGGTCGAAAATGATGCCTCATTCTGAGTCATCACAGGGCAGCTTTACGCTGGGAAAAAAAAAAGTATTGCTGTGGCTTTCAACGTATCAGACATGACCTTCGTTTTGGACTCTCATTTTTTCCTCGGGATGACTTCTACGCACGTTCATCTTCTGAAGAACTGCGCCAGCGGTTCTGAAACTGGCATGCACAGTATGGAAGGCTGCAAAACCCCACTGGGGCACGCACATCCATAAACTATGGACCCTCAATTTGGGGGATTTTTTTACCACCCTCATCCCCCCCCCCCCCACCTCTTCCGTGGTTCCTTGTACATGTACCAGCAATGTTGGATGTCCATGATAAGTCTCCGATTTTCTGAAACGTTAAATGGCATTTTGCGCGGAATAATGACTTTTTTTTTTCCCATTGGAAACAGCCTATTGCTGATTTTCAAGCAACCTCCACATCTTATTTTACTATAAAAAAAAAACTACAAAAAAATCGTTTTTATTTATGACTTCTGAAAATTCTATGTACGCTTTACAGAGCCCTCTCCCCCCGCCCCATGTGCACTTTTCATTTGCTGTGGGAACCCAGGGCACCTACCCGCTCACCCTACCCATCACCAGCCAGCCCCGCCTTCGAACATAGTTTACGTACTTAGTGGATGACCCCACGAGAGACCATTCCAGGGGCCACATTATTTGTCATCAATTTAACAACATCGTAATGAAACCAGCTCAGGACAGAACCCTCGTGTCAGAGTGCAAGAAAAGAATTATTTTGAGAAGCCAGGGGAGATAGGCTGTACAAACAAAGGCGAAGAACCATTGACGCTCACACGTTAATGACAGTAATATAATTACAAATTAACATTCCATTCCTCATCTAACCCCCCCCCCTTCCCCCTTCCCCTTTCGGCTCCAATTACAGTTCTTCTCTATTTTTTTAGTTATGCCCCACCCCATCCTCACATAATTAGTGCCACTTATGCCCCATTCTCCATTATAATCAGCGCCCACTCGGAGTCTAGTCGCCCGCCAACTTGGTCCCACCCCACCCCCCAGCATCCCCTCGTGTGGATCCATACTTTCGTCTCTCTGAATTCCTCCAGTGCTGTTCTTTCTTCAATACTCTCTTCTCCGGGCGTCCAATACATGATTCTGATAACGTCATGATTACATCACAGCTATTTTAAACATTGCCATTGATTGGCTAGTGATCAGGAGAAGCCAAGCGCGAGAAATGAAAAAGGGAGAGAGAGAGAAAGAAAAAAACTAAACTCCGAATACGACAAGTGAAGCTTATAGATGAAGTGAAATGAGGCAATATAAGCTTTTCGCTGAAAAAGACACCAAAAAACTGGAGAATACAAACTCAGTTCTAGAATTAGGCCCACATGTAATTATTTTTTATTGTTGTTTTTTGTTTTTTCTTCAAACTGTTAAGGACATTTATTGTGTGTGCATGGGGGGGGGGGGGTGTAGTCGGTGGCGTAATGTGGGTTGTCAGCTCCCGGGGCAATGCAGACATTACGCCCTTCAACCCAGGGGCCATTATAACACTCCCTGAGCCCCTTCCGCCAGTCCAGTATTGAACTAATTCGTATACCCCAGGAACATTGTATTACACGGTACATGTATTTTTTAAGAAAGTACAATCACTTAGCCTGGTTTACTTTTTTTTTTTTTTTTTAATCGCCTGGTTTTAATTTGTGTAAAAACCTTTTCAATGGCACGTATTTAAATAATTACATGGAAATCTCTCTGAGTTGACAGCATTGCCAGGTCCATCAGTTTTTCTTGGCTCATTGTAGATTCTGATATGTTTTGATTAATTAAAGGTTTGAGAAACTTCTTTCGCAACTAGCAGTTGTAACAGTAATAGCTGATAAGATCCATAAACAGGTCATCCGCTGGTATCCGGATAACTGGATTGATCCCTTTCACTGCATGGCTGCCTAATCCAAATCTGGACTCTCGCCCAGCTCTATTTTTTTTTTTTTTTTCGTAATTACCACTAATGGATGTTATGAGCGAGCACATAATCGTCATTTTCACACAATTTGAGTTGAGTTTATTTGATTTTACTATGGGGTACCGTAGTTGGATTTGTTGCACCATTAGATTTGAATTTATTTTTTTTTCACATTTGGATTTTCTGCCTACTTTTTACAACAAATTTTTGTGCAGGATTTCTTTTGTGATGTTCCATCTGCTCTGTGGTGCTGTATTTAAATTCCCATGTGGTAGTCAACTCTATAAGTGTAATATATATTTGAAAGGCAAAAACTATAGATTTATAATACATACAGTCATGACAATTAAGATTTTCTCTTTTCTAAATAATTAGCTGTTGAGATGGGTCACAGAAGGGTTATGTCACCAATGAAATGGGGAAAGGGGGGGGGGGCACAGAGAGAGAGAGAGGAGGAGAGAGAGAGAGAAAGAGAGAGAGAGGGGGGTGTCTATTTGCGAAGCTCCACAATGCAAGGCGAGTCACGAGAAAACTGAACTGCTCACCACCAACACCCCCCCCCCCCCTTTTCCACATGCCCAAAGACATGCTCACATGTACGTTTTATCAGCTGTGCTCAATTTGTTTCATGCGTTTCACAAAATCTCTCCAGGACAGGCTCGTCTTCATGAAAGTTTCAAAGGAAAAATACCCGTCCACCCTTCATGGTTCACAACTTCAGATTTCAGAACCGAAGGGAGAAGTCAGACGTGTTGGACACGTGAAGTATGCTTTGCACAAAAGTGAGGGTGTCTTTCAAGCAATGAAGGATTATATTATCTGCAGTTTCATACAAGCTACAAGAACTTTGAAACCCTCCTTTTAAAGATGAAGTCCATGAGGATCAGGGACTGTATTTATTGTACAAAGTGGGGAGGTAAATATTCCATTGACTGATTGTTTGTCCATACTGATAAAATGTAAATCTTGTAATAATGTTGCCGTTATAAATAAGTAAATAAATAAATAAATACATATAAAAAATTTTTGATAGATAAATAAATAAAGCGACGATGGTGGCTTGTTAGCAAGTAGGCCTAACGTTGTTTTATATAATTGGCAAGGACTACTAGATCTATATCACCTTGATAATTGGTTATCTAATTTCTCTTTCCCCCCTCACCCCCCCCCCCTTTCTATTTCTCCTCTCTTTCTTCTCTCATCCTCTCTCTCCCCGTCTTTCTCTACATATTTTCACGCAACATGCCGAGCTATTGACTACTGCTGATTTCACCCTTGACCGCCACCCCACTCCCACTTTCCCAAGATAAACCTTTCAAAACATTGTACTTCTCAAGGGCAATTCAGATTGGTAAAAAAAAGTGTAGACCTGTTGCCGGATCCGGGTCGCCGTGGCACCGTATAATATGACATGCGCAATTGAGATTTGAAATCATACTTAAGAAAATGCTACTCGACTTTGAATTCTTAGTTCTTTACATTTAAGCATGCAGATGTTTCACTCGCCTCACATTCGTTCTGTTTCGAGTTAAGAATTGTTTCGTTAGTTTTAGTTTTAATTTAGATGTAACTAATAGGTTCAAAATACTGTTACGATTATTTTCTGAAACGAAAGTGATCCAGGCACTATGTTGAACCGTCAGTGTGACAGAAATGGCACTCATACTGATGAAAGCGATGTGTTAAATATAGGTCTAGTATCCACTCGGTGAATTCTCGAATCGTCATTGTGATGAAGCAGTTATCATCAATGGGGTTAGTATATATTCACTGTCAATCATACAATGCAAAGTGTATTATTTTATACAATTTAGAACAAGAAAAAGCAGAAATTGAGAGTAGGGGGCAGAATTGGGGGTTGAACTCACAAGGGGAAGTTCCGGAAACTGAGAACTTAACAACTCAGCTAACTGTGGTCTGGAGCAACCCAGTCAGCATCCCTTAAGTCGTCGTAGATTTGTGTAGAATTTCCATAGGATTAGTAGGATGTCGGTGTGGTGTCATGAGCAGCAGATCAATGTAGGAACAATGTCATTATTCCTACATGCAAACTTGGCGGCAATCCTACATGCCAGGTTTCTATAGGGTTGATAGCTGGGGAGAGGCCACCAGGATTACGACAAAATAAAGTGAACCTTTGATGAAAATATCCTATTAATAGGTTTGCACTGTTGGAAATAACATTAACTAAAACAAATAGTAAGACGTGATTTATCCTCTCCATGTATACAGAATTGTCCATGCATCAGGGATGGGAAATCTCCAGAAATTTCCTCCAATTTCTGGATTTTTATTTATTTTTATATTTCATTGCAAACCCCATTTTGTGTGTTGTCCAGTTATAAAGTATGTGCTATATTTGTGTGTATTGTGGCTGATAGTGATGCATTACATTAAAAGTTCAGGACATTTTTTTGTCATCTGTTCTCATCTCTAATTATTTACACTGTTGTACTGGTGATTGATGTATGGGTACACGTTGCAACAATAAATGTAGAAATCATTGTTTACCTTTGTAAGAAGACCAGTTCATTCCTTCGCAAGATTAAATAATGTTTACCTTTTATCAGATGTTTCAAATTCATGTAACTGGGAATGCTCTTGTATTGGTGATTGCTAAACAGGGAAACAGTGCAGCAAGAATTATTTTCAAAACTTAATATTGGTTTGCTTTTATAAGAGGTCTAGCTAAGTTAGTTCCTCCACAGGCTTAAATATTGTTCGCCATTTTTTTCAATCTATTATTCATGATCAGGACCTCATGTTATTTTCTAGCTTTTGCAGTAAATTCTGAGATTTAAATTTAAGGATAGATTAAGATTAGATTTAGTGTTACATGTCGGTACTGACATCAATACCGGGATGACAGGCAGAATGAAAATCAGAGAGAATCAACACAATATGTATGATATGAACCAGCACCTAATTATGATCTGCACCTGTTGTGGAACATCCCACGATATTTGTTGGCTGCTGTAAGCATTTGACTGTGTGAATTAAAATGTTGTTTCTTCTGATCTCTTTCTGCAGACACTTGTACATATACGTCTTCATGTCCTGGAATAACCCAGACATCTTTTGAAATTGGAGTTTCTTCCAAAAGTGATAATTCACGGGATGTTAACATCAAAAGCAGCAATTTACCCCACATTTTTGGTAAGTGCGAACAAGTGAAAAAGAATTCACATTCAATTTAATATAATAACTTTTCTTTTTGCCTCATTTACCTCATGGTTTTGTTTCTTTTTTTTTGTTTTTGTTGTTTTTTGTTGTTGTTTTTTCTTCGTCACATCCTACTTCATCCTTCCAACTCATACCACTAAAAGTGCAAGTGTAAATTGTAAGATACAGAAGAGAAATGCATTGACCAGGGACAGTTTGCTAAAGGGATGATTCGCTGGTGAAATACAAGAGCAAAAGTTAAAACTCTAATCCTAAAACTAAACAAAAGTCCATGCCTGACCCTAAACCCTGTATGACAATATCCCTGTAAATAACTGAGTTATGGGTGATTACATGACATTAGTACCGACCCCACTGATACTTCCAGGCATATCTATGCAATGAAACTATGGCGGTAAAGGGGTTAAACAGTGTCCATGATATCAGTAGTAGGAATACACTAATGAAATAAGAATGTATGGGTAGTCAGCATGTATACTGGTACCACACTGAAACAGTATGGTTTGATTTTATGTCAACTAATGCATTGTTATTTCTGTTGTACGACAAAGTATGACTCAACATGAGAATTGAACATGTACCTGATGAACAATGCACTTTATATCAAGTGATGGGAATCCCTCTGAACACACACATATTTTACTTAACCCCTTGATTGTGCTGTGGACTTACACCATGATTCCCAAAACTGATATCGCAAGTGTGCGCTGGATGTACAGTTGATGTGTAAATGGGCTGTTAACATGCACCATACAACTTACTAAAGCCATGTGGTCGAGAAAAAACATGACATAGCAGTGAAAATGTTAAAAATTAGATGACTGGTGTGACTTGTGTGGACAAATTTTATTTCAGGCAATCAACGTTCATTATTTACATCGAGAGTTGTTTGTACGTGCTTTTGGCATTCTCTCACAAGATCAGCTTTGCACTGCTTTGGAAACTGACTGAGACATGATAATATGTATAGCATTACTGCAGAAAGTGTGACATTTAAGAGAAAAAATTGGATGAAAAGTGACTTTTGCATTATCCCCATAAGCAAAAAGAATGCCATTAGCAGAAAAGAAGAAAGTTTTGTGGGTTCAATAAAGAGAACTTGATCCATATAATGTTATTGACCAGTTCAACAGGGGCCAGGAAGCAACTGTACAGAAATTCAACACATAGGATTGATATCAAGTTTATGCATAGGAATGATGTCGTTCATAAGTAGATCCGCTTGATAGGAAATTAGCTCAGTGTCAGTCTGATGTAGGGAATCCACCCCACAGTAATCTTAGCAACCTTGTGGAAATGCTTATGCAAATCTTCATCCAATTGACGTAGGAATGCTGGCTGGGGATCGGTGAATAATATCGAGGTTTTGCTGCATCAGTGATTTTGACTTCAAACTGAGAGAGAATTTAGGAATAGAAATGAACTGGAATGAGCATTGTGGAAGCTTAGCATTGTGTGCAAGTATGTGGTTTTCTCTGCTTTATCCTTTATGATTTTGCAAATTGGCCTGAGGCTTTATGCAGGAAACTGTATGTAACTGGTTACACAGTGGTGTAGGCCGTATGTGTTGGTGCAAAAAGCTACCAGGAATGCTTGAACTTTGCATAGGCCTACAGCCATGTGTAAAAGGGTCTGTAACTTTACACTTTCTCCAAAGACGACTACATCAGCTGCGCAATGTGTAACTAGCGTGGGACAGTAGCGTCTGCTAGAAAGAAAGAAGGAAAATAACTAATATCTGGAATAAAATATCAGTTTCTTTCTTTCCAGCAGACACCTCTCTCCCATGCTAGTTACATATTGCATACCTGATTTAGTCATCTTTGGAGAAAGTATTTGCTTACGAACCCTTTACATATGCATGCAGGCCTACGCAAACGTTCATATATACTGGATAGCGTTTTGCACTGAGGCATAAGGCCTACACCACCATGTTACCACCCATCATTACATTTTACATCACAATATATATTTGCTTTTTAAAATCTTTCCAGTATTTCTGTTCGCAAAATGTTTGGTAATTTTTAATGCTGTTCAAGTCTGTATGCACACACAGAATTAGACACATGCCATTTATATTTTGTCAGTGTTCCTTGGTATGATGTAAAGACGGGTAAATTTGTATATCGGGAGATGATGGATTGTGCATGGTTTCTTGTCGGCACGAAATCATGCACAGCACACGTGTACCTCTTGACCTGTCATACGCTTGGTTTCATCTTGCCGCCAAACTGCTGCTAACTGCTCATCTGTCGACAAGAAACCATGCAGTCTGTTACTCTCCCAATTGCATAAATATGAAGCTACCTTCGCACCAGTCGTCAAGGCGTATTATAAGAAATGAAGTTTCGTAAAACAGAATGTCGAAACAATTTTGCTATCAATCAGTTTGTAGCAGTTTTTCCCTTCTTCTGCAAAATTTTGTTTCTGTGAGGTAGTGGGGTTGGCCACGACATTGACGATATATGTCATGATTTGAAAGTTATAGCATTTTTATTGTTAAGGGTGGTAAAGTCATCTCCTTGATAATGGATATATCTATTCGGTATCGAATTTGTAATCCTAAATAGTGACTTTCTTACAATGTCAGAGATAGGCTGCTATGAAATTATTTTAATGTTTTGTTAGACATATTTTATTTAAACTTGTAAACTAGAGGTGAAAAAGCCCTGATGTAAATGCAAGCAAAAAGTTTCACGTTTACAAAAATTGCATAAAGAAAGTATTCAATAGCTTGTGACAGTCAACTTTAAATAAGAATAAATAATGGTATCGATTCCCACTTCTGCTTCCGGTTTGTACATAAAAGCCAAGAAGGTGTCATGGGCAAAGGGAAGTAATCATGTGTATAGTTTACATTTTTTGCAAAAAATGTTATTTTTCGCCCCATTTCAATTAGAAGGCCTGTATCTTTGATATATAGTATCTGCCCACCGTGTTTGAGTGAAAATAATTTATTTTAAGTAAGATTTGTAAAAAAATGGATTTAATATGCGAGTTTATGCATAATGAGGTCAAACCCATAACTGCAGACAATGTATGGATTCTGTGTCATATAAGAAAAACCAAATTTATTTATAGTACAGAACAGCCACTCGTGGGAAACCTGGGTGGTCACTGGCTCCTGCTTCCATGTAGCGTCGAGGTCGGCGGTCGACCAAGGTACTCGCACGGCTATTCATGCCTAACTAGTCTGTAAAGCTTAGGGTCTGGCGAGTTTCCTCCCTTAAGGCGCTACTGAGGGACTGAGAGTTGGGGTGGAGTTTGGTCGGGGGTAGGCCGGACAAAACATACGGATTAGAACCTACTTCCTTAGATCTTAAGGGGCAACTGGTACTTTAGTGTATTAGACTTAGGATCGTCCATGTCATGGGAAAAGTGCTCTCGCAACCACATAGTCACACGGCACATCTGTGCTAGGTAGGGTAGTGTGTGCTGGAGTCCCCGTGCCACTTTTTTTCTTTTTTTTTTTTAATTCCTCCGAAAAGAATTCAATATACCATACATGTAGCTGAACTATTTTTAAAGTGAGCATTCCTCCTTACACAGAGTTCACGAAATAGTGGAAAGTAGGTTATGATTTGTAGCAAATGAAAATTTAATGTGTGAAACGCCTGGTTTTGTTTATTTACTTGTCGAAATACAACGTGTTAAAACACATATTGTTGAGTGCTGACTTGGTTGTATTGAAGTACTGAAAGACAGCAGAAAATGTAGCTATATAAAGTTACTTACTGCAGCAGCACAGGAGGACACTGTGTTCTTGATTTATACAAGGGTAGGAATGCATCTGTCATTGTTTTCTGTATAAGCAGTTATTTCGTTATGTCTGTTAGGTCGCATGCAATGTAGTTTTGGAAACAGCAGATGAAAGTGCTATTAATCGTATTATATATATTTAAAAATAAAAAAAAAGAAAGTGGCCGGAGTATTTCATTGTGGTGCAGTTGAACCACTTTTTAAAAATTTCTTTCAACGCTGCAACCTAAATAGCAGTTTCAAAAATCATAAAATTAATTTTCATAAGTGTCAACATACCTGGCCCAATAGCCTCCATATCGAACTACAGTGTTAATTGAAATTTCAGGGGGTGTTTAAAATTTTTTAATATACTTATGGTGGTTAAATACAGTGAACTTTTCTTTTGCTTCCTTCGATAAGCCCAGTGCACGGGAGACTGCATTTAATTAGACTGGGGCAGGGCGTTAGAACAGGAAAGATGGGTGAGTGGAGGGTGGGGAGAGGGAGGGGACAGTGCCGATCAAAACAAGACCAAGAGATTAAGAGCGAATAGAAATCCAGTTTTTGTCTGGGCCCATAGGTCGCGGGTTCTCTACTTTTTTTTTTTTTTGTTCAAACCATTATTTAACGAGAAATATTTCAAACAATAAAATGTTGCTCCGGCCTCAGAAGAAACAAAAGCATTTTAAAAAAGGAGTGAGGGGGTGCTGATAAATCATAATGTTTCATTTTACAAATGGAAACACTAATACTTTTGATGACCAGATTTATTTAATGAACCGAGCTTGGAACCAATGCAGAGAAAGGAATAAAAGTTTAAATTAATTTGACGAGTGAATGGATTAGTTGAGATAGCAGGTGGCTGGTTGGCACTTATGGTAAGGTCTGTTTCTGACTTATTATCCTGTTATACACTGTACCCTGTCTGTCATCTTGCTTTTTCCTGGCACTATGTGACCGTTACCGCGTCGACATACTTTCTCCAAATTCAAACTCAAGCCAGTGAGATAGAACGATACTAGTGGCGTGAAGATGATTGCTTTGTGAGCTAGAATGGCTCACCCAGGATTAAAACTGAGAGAAAAAGTTGGCGGCAGAGTATAATTCAATACAGTCTTTCCTGTTATCAGAGAACTTGCAGCGTGGAGTTAAACATGCTGTGGATGAAGCGAAATGGCAAAATAAGAGGACTGAGTAAAGGATTTTCTTCTGTGATTTATTATCGTATTCCGCTTCAGTTCAAAGCTTTGGTTAACAAGTCGCTGCAAGGGTGCATAGAGAGTCAGAAATATTCGAGGGCTGTCAATCAGAATGTGTATGTCCAATTTTATTCATTGCTCTTAAATGCCTGTAGATATCTGAGACACAAAGTGTGTGACTTTTATTTCATGACCCAATAAAACTATCCATGTGACCCTGTTGAAGTTATGACAATTATTTGAATTTGCATTAAAATTACGAATTTTAAAGTCGTTTTTGTTTTTTCTTCTCTCAATTTCACTATTCTGGACCTAAAACTATCTGGTTGCCAACCCTCAGTATGTAACTCAATACAACGTGAGAATGGTAAAGATCGTACCATGGTGATTTACGGTGCGCAAAAAGTTGTATTAAATAGTTCTTCACTACAATGAATTGTAGCAATGTCTACCCATGAAAGGGTAATTCATTACATTGATTTTGATCTTTGGCAACAAAAGATTTGATTTGTGGCTGGTTGTCCCTGTCCGGAACAGTTTCCTTCGCACTATTTTGCTGGGCTAGAGCTAGTCTCTTTTCTTCTGATCATAGCAAATTTGTCCCGGAAAAGTTCAAATTAATCAGCTCACTGCGCCCATTAATTCAAGACAATTCTTTATCTGAGCCCCAGTTGCTTCCGCGTCTTGAGAGAACTCAAAGGGGAACAGCGAAGACACGACCAATACGTGGTTTTCCAAGATCTCATAATAATTATGTGACCTTAGGCAGATCTTCATTGTTTTCACTCTAAAACACTCTAAATCTTTGCTCGTAAATCACAGCTCACAGCTGGTGTCTCTTCATTCAGAAGGGGAACATTGAAAAAAAACTGGAACGTCGTCGTTATTGTTGTTGGTTTTTTGGCATAAACTTTAAACAAACAACAGCAATGAAAAAAAAAAGCAAAGTGGCTATTTGAACGTTTTAAGATTTGGGTTTGTTGTAGGGTCAAGATAAAGTCTAGCCCATAGACATGACCACGATGACTTGTGGGGAAATTGTCACACAGTTACTGGTAACAAAACAAAAGAAACAAAAATCCTTTTGTGAGAATATTGGCTACGTGACACAATAAATATCCTCTACCACTTGCCTCTACTTGCAAATAAAAGTCTTCATTTGGACCAATCTCCCATCCCTTGACCATAGTTTTTTCTCACCCTCCTTCACCCCCATCTCTCCCCCTACCGTCTTCATCGGACCCGCCTGCCATCCATGCGTTGACCCCATGTTCCCCTAAAGGTATCGATCGGCCTCGTCTGTGTCTCCTTCTCCCTCCTCCCCTCCATAGAACTCCCGACAGCCTTTAAACTAATCAAGGGATGGAGAAAAATACGAAAATTGGAACGAAGGAACAAATTTAGCAAATAACCAGTCGGGGCACATTTTTATGTCGTCATCCGGGCGTGTTTAAAAATAAAATTTGCTTGTTCTCCACGGCAAAATGTCATGTTGGCGAAACCTTTAAAGGGGATGCTGAAGTATTCTTCGTGCTTCTAAGTGGAAACGCTTTAAGCTAAATAGCTCAAGTATGTGAGCTGAGACTGAGCAAAGGCTGAAAGATTGATATATACAAAATATGGTCAGTTATGTACGAATATTTCCGTGGTAGAGCACATCTCTGCGGAGAAACCAATTCAGAATTGCGGCGACTATTTGTTGGGGAAGATTAGGGCCATTTTGATTTATTTCTTCAGAATAATTACTTCATATCTCCCAGGACCGAAGTCGATTTTTAGGGGCTTGATGTTGTTTTAAAAACAGATTGTCAGATTGTTGCTAACGAAGTGTTTAATTTTATGTGGCAGCAAGGGAAATTTGAGTTAGTTTTAGAAATATCCGGAACAAATTCATGGACCGTCGAAGGCAGTTCCATCCGAATCTGATTTTCCTAGATCTCCCCCTCCCACCCCCCCCCCCTTTTTGTGGAGAAGCTAGGCTTCACTTTGTCGTGACCAGCCTTAAGCGCCTCAGAATTCTGAACTAAAGCTATCCAAATTATGAATGATTAACAAGCCATCTTTAAATAAGAATGTTCACTCAACGGGTGGTTGGTGGACGCTTCTGGTAGGGTCTCCTACTGTCCTGCCGTTGTATTATATTCTGTCTATCGTCTTGCTTTTTCCTAGTATAATGTGACGGTTATCGGGTCGATATGCTTTCTCCAAACTCAAACCCACTCTTCAGTTCAGCTCTGTAAAACAGCGTAGAGGCAGAACTCTTTTCCATCCTCTTCCTCAGGCCCCCCAAAGGATTCGCCAACACTCTACAAAATGGGACCAATGAACCAGTGCTTCATTAATGACAATTTCTTTCTTTCGGCACGACTAAAGATGACTGGGATGTCCATGCTAGGACAATAGTCCCGTGGGAAATAGCGCGGCTGAATACAGACTGAAAGCTAGACGCTGTCTTTCCCCACAACAGATGGAATGCTAAGTCCATTTCATTATGGCTATCAGCAATAAAATCAGTACTGTTGCACTATGGGGAGGTTGTACTATCTGTAAAAATTTGCGTATTGAATACTGTCGAAAGAGGCTGAGTTGAATGGAATTGATTAGGTTTGCGCCAGGGGGAGGAAATAAACAAAGTGGCGACAACTCATGCTCTTTTTTTACGTTATTTTGTTGCGATGTTATTCTCTGGTCAGTTATTCACATAAAAGATTATCGAGCAAAACATTTTCTGATATACGGGATAATTTGAAATAAACAAGCAACCAGAACGAGGACTTATTTTGCTCCAAATTAGCATTATTTTGATAATGCTGGCGCGACCCTTAGTCTATGTGTCTGTTTATCTAAGTGTCTGTCTGTCCGTCCGTCCGTTCGTCTATCCATCTATCTGTCTGTCTGCCTGCCTGTCTGCCTATCTATCTGTCTGTCTGTCTGTCTATCTATCTATCTGTCTATTTGTCTGTCTATCTATCTATCTGTCTATTTGTCTGTCTGTCTGTCTGTCCGTCCGTTTCCGTCTTCGTGTTTACGCATACGATTTTGAAATTTTGAATTCACATTTAATACAACAAAAGTTGCTAATCAGAATATTGTGTTTTCTTCGAAATCCAACCTGTTCTAAGCTGTGAAATTTGGTATCTGTTACTGCCTTCACATGGCCGTATTCATTTGTTTCGGTAATTTTGTTTAACTCATATGGCATATTTCAAATTGAATAATAAATGGCTCAGCTGATCTCAAGGGACTGAAACATGAGGAAGATGTTGCTCTAGCTTCATTTTATATTGTTAATACTGTTGGTGTTGTTTACCGTTGTTCTTTGTTTGAGGAAGCTGAAGACACAATTCTGGTTGCGAGAGACTTCTCGTTACATATGCTCGGACCAGAAATGCCAGTTTCTAGGTTTCATTTGAATCACTCAAAGTAAGTTGTTTTTGCCCATTTTTTATACCGTCATGCAATGCAATGTTAAAGAAAAAGAGATGCAGGAACGCGTAAGTTCCGCATCGTCCATTAGACAAAGGGCGATGTTTGTTCTTGTTTGTTCCAACTCCACTTTTTGCACAACTGAGAAATTTGACCTTAAACGTTTGCGGCTTTAGTTGTTATGATAAAGATTTAGAATAAATCGGAACTGTGAAACAGCTTGATAAGTGCCACAACGCATTTTAAACATGAGTCAAAGCGTGCGTTTGTTATATCTTTTCCACATACTAAACGAATCTCCGTTTTTTTTTTTTTTCAGAAAATGGAGATAGAACAAACAAGAGGCAAGGTTGCAAAACCTTCTACCTTAATTACAACAAAAAAAATCCCAACACATTCGGTTGTAAATTGTATACAGAAGTATGATGCCTTCATGTCATTGTTGTTGAAGATAATTATTATAAACATGCCTGGAGCCCGGAGACTGTAGGAAGCTTTGGTGATGAATTTGCAAACATAATCACAACGAATCTTTTGTTCTTGTTGCTGCTATCACAAAAGTTATTTCGACATTAATAAAAAAAAAAAGAATAGGGAACGCATCTTTTGTGATGTTAAGGAAACAAACGGGCAAAATTACAGTAACTAAAATGCGCCGCGGAAACGGAGCGTTGCCGTGGAATTACCCAAGAGATCAATGGGGCTATGGAGGTTATTTGTACAAGGAAGGTCACAGATGTCTGTAGCAGAGGCATCAGCCACGAGAAGACCGGGTCACTTAGTAATTCTATTTGACAATGGTTCCACAAGGATTGCATTGTTCCTCCACATTTGACCCACGTCCCTTGTCCACTGGGGAGCTGAGGGGCTGTTGTCAGGGGCGTAGACAGTAGTTTGCTTCATGCTTGTCTTCCTGTTCATCTTAGGCAGCTCAGTCTAGCGATTTCTTCACTGGAGTGGATTTTGGGTGACTGAGATGGGTTGGAATGGAAAGACAAAAATTATTATGTCTTTTCATTCAGGGGTGAAGATGGGGTGGTGTTTGGGGGGGGGGGGGGGGACAAGAGACATATAGAAAGGGAGATATTGAAGAGAGAGAGAGAGAGAGAGAACATTAGATAATAGAAAACGTTGAGGACAAATTGCTGGTCAAAGAAAAAATAATTCAATTCATCCAAAGAAACAATGGTGAAGGGGAAGAGGTGGAAGAAAAAGCCAGACGGAATGGAGAATGAACGAGAGGGAGGGGTGAATAAAGGGGGAGGGGGATGGCAGGGGGGCTCAAATCCAGAAGTCTCAAGATCGTGTTTTCATCAGGCAGATTTACCCTAACTCGTCAACAGCGACGCATTTAATAGAGTTGCATTGTGTGCAAAGCTTTTCAATGCGCAGATGTTGAGTTTGGTAGTATCTAGCATCACCAAAACATCGGAACCACAGTTTGTATCAAAGAAATATCCGTGGGTCTCTGTAGGCCTAACTGGATAATAATTATGTACGGCGCTGACACCACCGAGGGAATTTAGAACCACATTGGTACAACTGAATATGGGGGGAAATCGTGCACTGCTTTGAATTATTCATGACTGCAAGTTCAAAGGTTAATTTGGCTGTCCTTACAGCATAATTGATATTGTGCGACAGTCACGCACCGGCAGGAATGTCCTTTATCACGTACGTTACTGTTATCACACTTTTAGTATCAGGAAAAACTGACAAGTCACATCGTCTCGCTTGACCATTCACTAGATCGTGAACTTAATTCTTGTTTGTTCTACATGCATCTTCATTTTCTGAAAAAAATGGAGAGCTTTCAGTATGTAGGAAAGATATAACAAACGCATGCGATGACACGTGTTTAAAGTGCGTTGTGGCACTTATCAAGCTGTTTCACAGCTAGGATTTATTCTAACTCCTTAACGTATTATTTTACTAAATCCGCAAAGATCTTACGTCGAATTTCTCAGTTGTGTAAAAAGTGGAGTTGGAGCAAACAAGATCTAAAGTCGCGGGATTTTGATTTGTATTAAAGTTAGTCAATGCCTACTCCGGGTATTGGTTTTAGACACATAAGTAATACACTAACATTGTTGTTAGTAATTATATATTTTTGTTCAAACAAAGAGATCTCTATGTGGAGGGTATTTTGACTTAGGGTATAAAAGAGCGACCTTTCCTTATTTTCTTCTAATTATCATGGTTAAAGATTGTTTCGTGTTGGAAACATAAACTTCACGGACAAATTTAATTTTGTAAACATGTAGTCTGTAAGCGCGCATTCCTGCACGGAGGCTAGGGAATGATATGGCTTGAACAGTATAGTGGTATGTTTTATTTCCCTCATAGAAATTATAATATTACATAGCCCGTCCAACAATGCTTTGCCACAAACGTGGGTGTGAGAAATTTTTTTAAAAAAAGTTGGGAAAGTTGCGATATTCAGTGTCATCAAACAAAAGCGAGTATTAAATTGAACACCACATTAATTTTGTTTGAATATCACAAAATTAGCTTCTATTCTAGCTTTATTTCCCACCGTCGAAGCTTTGGATACAAAGTGTGTAACGGATGCTGTATGGATTCCGGTCGTTTAAAAACTGCACAGAGATTGCGTCCATTCAAATCTGCCTTGCTATATGGTTAGCGCCGGATAATATATATAAATCTTTGGTATAAATCTTTTTCTTCACTTATGGGCACACGCACACACGCAGTAAGTTAACGGTATTCTGTTCTGTTCTCCTCAGGGATATGCGTTTGTTCATGCGTTACTTGTTTCGTTTACACCGAAGCCACACAGCCGGATATTAAAATTTTAGTTCTCGATGTCACCTTTTGTACAATGTGCAGCCATCATTACTCACCCCCCTCCCTGCAATGTTTGGGACTTTAAAATAAACCTCGTGCATTCTTAGGAGTGGCACGTTTTCTTATCTACCGTCTTTTTGTTGCGGAGTTGTGTTTGAAATAGCCCCCAAGGCTTGATACTGTGTTTGAATGGTCTTCGAGGTGCGGTAATGAGACAGTGTATTAGTGTATTACGGAGTAATTATAAACCTGAAGCAAAAGAATTTTAATGCTTAGACTTACATCAAATATTTACTGCACCACCCCATAAACTTTACTCTTTAATGTACCGGTACTTGGTTCTTGAAAGTAAATAGATTTAGTGGTTATTGTAGAATGTACAGTGTTCATCAACTACAATTTCAGACGGGCGTTAAAATAGATAGCAAACACTCATTCATAGAAAATAACCACGCAACTATTTTCCCACCGTTTCAGACACACACATCCTCTACGACAATTTGTCTCATGGAACGAATGCTCACATCTGCCCATTGACAGAATGTTCATACACTTCACGAAGTGTTTGCAAACGGCGTAAGTACACATATGATGTCTTCAGAGCCCTGAGTCATTTCTGACGTAATCGCTCGAAATGATACCGTGCGATCTTTAGATACAAGGAGTAGGAAAATGTTTCGGTTTCATTTTCAGGAATAGTAAAGAAGTGACAGATTTTTGTGGTTGATAGTAGGACAGGTCTTGCAATGTCCGCGGTCACCCCTTAGTTCACAGTACTGCAAGCACCAAGGCTGGACAATAGACCAAGAATTTTAATGGACCCCTGGGCATTTGGTCAGTATTGGGGAGAATGAAAAGAAGACAATGGAAGACGACAGTGAAAGAGTGATCTGAAAGAAAATGGCCTCAATTTTGTCTTTTTATCTCGAACTGTGAATTTTCACAGCGAGAAGTGTATGACGAAGAAAAGTGCTCCGTGGATTGAAGGAAATCATTGTTGGTATATGGCAGTAAAGAGTTTTACCGTAATGGATGTACAGGAAATATTCATGAACTAGGCTTTTCTGACGTCTTATGACAATCATAATGTCCGAGAGTGGCGTGTGGGCGTTCGAACAACTGTAACATCACTGTTACGTCCAAGTTCAAAATAAATGCGACATGTAACGCCTTGGAAATGTCAACTAATGCTGTTAATTCAGACCATATTTTAAAAACAGCTTTATGAGTCGGGACCCATTCGCTTCAACAAGGTTGTCATGTCCCAAGTAACCCTGCCGTATTTTGGTCCAGCGATGAGATGGTCCAGTAGATAATGGTGTGATAAAAGTGAGGTTTTAAATTGACTACTGCTTGAGTGATTGTTTTACGAACCACGTCCCGCAGAAGATCGTCATCAAGAATGGATAGACACTCAGAAGGTTGTGCAGTTCCGACCAAGAAACTAATGGGGAAAACAACCACTCTGTCTTTAACTTTCTTTTTAATCAGTTTATTCAGTCACCAACTCAGTCACTCACTCAGCATAGTCTTTCCTGCCTGCCGTAATGAATTATATGCGTGTAAGGATTTGTGTGAAGCAATCTTTCCAACAAATTCTTATCATGATGTACTACATGCTATGATTCTTACCTCACAAATTTGGCGCGCCCGGACTTTAAGTGGACAATTTCCACGACTCCAGAAACCCTATTCTCACCCAACCCAGACATAATCTCCACTAACGACCACGCCCCCCTAAAGCTCTAACAATGGCCATAAATCTGGAAAGTCCTTACACAGTCCTACTACATCACGTATCAAAACCTCTTCTCTATAGATCCTCGACTGACCCCACGATTTGGTAGCACGGTCTAATAATGGACAGGCCTTTAGGGACCAGCAATTCCAACAGGGCATAACAACTCTACAAAGTACTTCACAGCTTTCTAAAGTACCATTTCCAGTCTGTTTAATTCGTGGAGTGCTTTCAGCTTTTATAGTCTGAAACTTATTATGGGTTAAAACCGGCAGGGAACCGTGAGAAGTGGGCTCGCTGGTATTTTGAGACAAAGACAAAATTTAGGGCAGGCGAGGGAAAAGGATGTCATCGAATCTTTTACTAAATATAAATATTTTGAACTGATCATATCAGACAAATTGAATGAACATAAGCGGGTCAAAATTAAATCGGGCGTCAGACTTTGGTTAAAAAAAAATAATTTCAGTGGTGGTATACGGCTTAATCTCCAGCCTGCAGCCTTAATAATGAGGAAGAAGTTAATCCAGTATTTCAAACGTGGTAGATGGTAGCATTGGCTTTTGTGTAGGCCTGTCGCAAACATGGTTTATGCAAGTAGGTAATTATGAAAGCTCACTGTACCGTTTGCTTGGAGCGGCGAAGTTGACATTATTTTGAGCATAGAGAAATTGAACGTGGGCTTTAGTCTCTTCATGCGGTAATTTCGTCAAACTTATCTCTGAAAATACCGCATCAGTTTAATTAAACGAAGGTGAGTTATTGTCTTTATAATTATTACTTTTACTCACTCGCTCTCTCACTCACCCTCTCTCTCACTCACCCTCTCTCTCACTCACCCTCTCTCTCTCACTTACTCACACACGTACTGAATTACTCACTCACTCACTCACTCATTTACTTACACACTCATATAAATGAGTACTGCTATCGTATTTTTATTTGGGGAAAGATTCTGCCACATCCCAGCTTTTATATATAACAATAAAAATTGGTCAAGGACGTTCATTTAATAATAAAGCCTTGGAGTTCGAGGAAGATAATGCGATTCAATGTGGTGCCGCTCAGCATCATTGTTCACTCGCTAACAATACCAAGCCTGCAAAAGAAATTGGGTGAGAGAGGGTGTGGGTGGGGTATGGGCGGAGAGGGGAACAACAGAAATCAATATTTTACATTCTGAAGCTATCCCCCTTCTGCGGACGGAGGTATCTGGCCTCACAGAATGATGGCCTCCTGTACTAAAGCTGCTGTGAAGTTTATTGCGGATATGTCTTCCAATAAATGCCCAGCTGCCGAATGCGGTACACCATAATTGCGTCAAAAACCGATTCATCTCACGGCGTACACCTGGTTGGACTGCACAGGCCTTCAGTATCATTCTGTTGTAACGTAATCAAGACAGCTCGCTTTTAAACCTCCAAGTCCCATGCATCACCAGTGATACCTAGAAGTTTATCAGCCGACTCTTAGAACTCAAGGGGAGAAGAGTTATTGTTAGTAATTTCTACAATGTGCACTAAATCAAGCAATTGATCACGAAAAGCCTTTAATTGTGCTCCTAAGAACAAATTCTCACAAAATCAGAATCCACCTACAAGCAGAAATGGCCTCGGGTTTAGAGGGCTAAGAATCTGTTCAACATTTCATAAACACTACATTGCAGAATACTAATAGCTTGTCCATGTCAAAATAATGTCTGTTGACACGTTATTTCCCAGGAGGCGCGATCAGTTTTTAGAATGCTTTGGCTTTGATGTGATTTCTTTAGATCAGACATGTGTAACCGTTCAGACAGTAAGGGTCAGACCTAAAACTTGTAAGGATACACAGGGCGCAAATGTTCAACATTTCATAAACACTACATTGCAGAATACTAATAGCTTGTCCATGTCAAAATAATGTCTGTTGACACGTTATTTCCCAGGAGGCGCGATCAGTTTTTAGAATGCTTTGGCTTTGATGTGATTTCTTTAGATCAGACATGTGTAACCGTTCAGACAGTAAGGGTCAGACCTAAAACTTGTAAGGATACACAGGGCCAGATACGCTTTCCTCATATCAAAGCTCTTTTATGGATGACGGGTTTTGAAGAAAAAAAAATGAGACCGAGCGACCCGGATGAATTGAAATTTTGCGAGGTTGAAATGAAACTGGAAATGGAATAAGTGATGTTTTTTTCCTTCTTAGCTAAATATATGTACTGGGCATGATGGGAGAGATTTGAAGTAATCTTGTCATTTCGAGATAAATATAGGCTGAGACAGTCACCGTCCGGAAGATTATAGCTGGAGGCGAGGGTATCACGTGACTTAATGTTTGATGAGGGCTGGAAATGAAGACTGGGCCGAAACCGTCGGTGCTAAGTCTCGTAAATCAGAAATATGGAGAGGCGTAGACATTTTTAGTTCTACACTAGATCTATGCAAACACTTTATTTCGTCTCTCAAAGAACGTGTTTAAAATATCCAGTTAAACGGCCATTCTGTGATGTGTCACTAAGTTTTTATTTATTTATTTATTTATTCATTCATTCATTCATTCATTCATTTTTTGTAGCCAGATTAACTTGCTTTGTTTCATTTGGCATTACAAAATGTGCTGTACTCATATTAGTTATGTTAAGGTCAAGAAGTCGACCAGTGGCATCGTTTGCCTAGTGAATTTTGTTGAAAAGTTATACAGAAAATGTTAGGGTTAACTCTGTTTTGCATTCGGTTAGGGGATGTTATGATGAAAAGAGTGAGTGTCTGGAGTCTGCCAGACCCCGAGTGTTAAATAGAGCTACGGTTAGGATTCAGTTTAACCAACTGGCCATAGTAATATTTTCGTTGGATTGATGGCGATAACATTTTTTTTTTTCGAAAATAGGCCACGAGTTGGCAACAGAAATCCTATAGTGAGTATTTTTACTCTACAAGGCACAAAATAGCCTTTATTTGTTCCACTTTTTTGTCCCCCACAAAAGTAGAATTACGAGTTTTTTTTTTTACTTCCCACCAATAATTTGCTGCAGGCGATGTTTTAATTTATGAGAACCTTTCGTAAGATGGAGGACACTATGGGGCTTTCAACTTGTCATTATCTTTGAGTTGTCGAACTTCAGAAGCAAGGAGTGAAACGTCTGTCGGCCATATCTGCAGGGACTGACCTAGATAACACACATTAGGAACGGAAATGGCATCGTTTAAAACACTTTTACCAGTGGAAATAACAAAAAAACTTGCCCTTCAGTACCGGAGGACAATGTTGAAGAACGTATTGAACTGACGAAAAAGGGGGTTAAGTGCTTTTTTTAAATATAGTGCATAAAAGGTTAAAATTACTTAATTTGTTTGAGTGTGTGAAAAGAAAAGAAAGAGTCTGTGACGTCAAGTGACACCATATGTGGCACCTCAAGGAGGATTTATGACCAATTATTTTCTTGTTGTGAGGCATTGAACTGTATCCATTTCTCTTACTCTTTCTCTCTTTCTTTCTGCAATACCCCCCCCCCTCTCTCTGTCTCTGTCTCTGCAACACACAGCTCTCGCTCTCTCTTCCTCCCCCCTCCTTCTTTCTCTCTCTCTCTTCCTCTCTTTCTCTGCAACACCCCGCTCACCCTCTTCTCTCTCCGCCCCACCGTCTCTCTCCCCTTCTTGGCTTTTCTCTGTCCCATCTCTTTCTCACTCTGCACCTCCCCCCTCTCTCTCCGTGTATGTGTCTGCCCTGCCCCTCTTTCTCTCTCATACAGCAGGTCTTGGCAGAAAAAAAATTAACTATGGTTAGAATTTATTTTGTATAGTTGTATAATGTGCTTGTTGTTTGTTCCAATGTGGGGCTTTGCAGAATACAACTTCTTCTTTTCTTTCAGTCCCTCTCCCCGGCCATTTCCCTCAGCAGTGGACCTTCCCCTTTCCCACCCCAACCTTTCATCTACCACCACTACCACCATTACCTGCATGACGCCCACACAACAACAACTACCTGCACCATCCCAAAAAGTGAACCACCTGTTGCACTCCCCCCCCCACCCCCCCAAACACTCCCCTACAATGCAGGACTAGGCCTACTTTCGTGGTCCTTCTTGCGGTTTGCCGGATCTCCCATGCGTGCAATCTAGTGACATACAAGCAAACGTCAAGTGCCGTTGCAAGTAGAGGACAAACCGAGTCCTTTTATTCGATTTTCCTGTGTACAACACGGGAATCGGAAGGAAAATTGAAACACATAATAAAATTATTAAATTATTATAATCTAATAGCAATTTGGGGGGGGGGGGGGGGCTTGGCCTACATGAGAAGTGTTTTTTTGTTTGTTTGTTGTTGGTGTTGTTGTTTTGTTTTGTTTTTTGTGTGTACCTCCAAAGAAATTAACCTCCATGTGCCCAGTGATCCATACTTGAAATTGGTTATTCGTTGCCCAGTATCCTACACTTGGAGTACTTTTCAAGTTATAAAAAGCAAGTTTTTTTTTTTTTTCATGATTAGAAGTTTTGTGAGTTTCAGAATTTATTTTAAAGAAACTATTATTATAATTATGTCTGCGTAGAGGACGGTTGCGTCACTGTCATCGGGGTGGGGCACACACAACATTGCTCCCCGGTCGCTGTGAACTATCGCTATGCTCTTGATCAGAATGCTGTCACTCCTGGTGTAATCAGTATGTCTATGTAATGGTCTACATCTCAGACTGTACGTCTAAAAGACTCAGTGAAAGACTTTGGAGGATCGCTGTCTGCCCATAGCATTTGTATATCTCTTTTTCTCGTTTTCCTTTCTCTTGTTCTTGTTGTTTCTGTTATCCTCTTTCTTACTAATGTTAGCCCTCAAAAGAGCTCCCTTATGGGTTGCCTTGTTCTTTCTTTTTTTTTCTTTCTTTCTTTCTTTCATTCTTTCTTTCTTTCTTTCTTTCTTTCTTTCTTTCTTTCCTTCCTTCCTTCCTTCCTTCCTTCCTTCCTTCCTTCCTTCCTTCCTTCCTTCCTTCCTTTCCTTTCCTTTCCTTTCCTTTCCTTTCCTTTCCTTTCCTTTCCTTTCCTTTCCTTTCCTTTCCTTTCCTTTCCTTTCCTTTCCTTTCCTTTCCTTTCCTTTCCTTTCCTTTCCTTTCCTTTCCTTTCCTTTCCTTTCCTTTCCTTCCCCATTCCCCATTCCCCATTCCCCATTCCCCATTCCCCATTCCCCATTCCCCATTCCCCATTCCCCATTTCCTTTCCTTTCCTTTCCTTTCCCTTTCCTTCCTTCCCTTTCCTTCCTTCCTTCCTTCCTTCCTTCCTTCCTTCCTTCCTTTCCTTTCCTTTCCTTTCCTTCCTTTCCTTTCCTTTCCTTTCCTTTCCTTTCCTTTCCTTTCCTTTCCTTTTCTTTCTTTCCTTTCCCTTTCCTTGCCTTTCCCTTCCTTGCCTTTCCCTCCTTGCCTTTCCCTTCCTTGCCTTTCCTTTCCTTGCCTTTCCCTTCCTTGCCTTTCCTTCCTTGCCTTTCCTTCCTTGCCTTTCCTTCCTTGCCTTCCTTCCTTGCCTTTCCTTCCTTGCCTTCCCTTCCTTGCCTTTCCTTCCTTGCCTTCCCTTCTTTGCCTTCCCTTCCTTTCCCTTCCCTTCCCTTCCCTTCCCTTCCCTGCCTTCCCTTCCCTTCCCTGCCTTCCCTTCCCTTCCTTGCCTTCCCTTCCCTTCCTTCCCTTCCCTTCCCTTCCCTTCCCTTCCCTTTCTTTCTTTCTTTCTTAAGACTCACTGCACCGTATGTTTTCATTTGACCAAGGTTGAATGCTGTGGTAAAATGCCAGATGAACTTGGATTTCACATAGAGCCAAAGTGTTTGTGCGTGTGTAAGAGATCCTTACTTGAAGACGCTGGCAGCCGTAAAGCTTTTACACGTCTCTTTTTCTTCTCGTTGTTTTTCTTTATTCTTTCTCCCAGTCCTCATGCTGTTTTTTTTTTGTGTGGAGAATGAGTGACTGCAGTTCCACTTAGCCCAGGCGAGTACCAGCCGATTTTGATCGGTCGACTAGTTAGATGGTGAGGCGACGACCTAAAATTTCAATGAAATCTCCCGCACTAGCCAACTAGTTTGATCTCATTGAAACCCAATGTCGTGACGTCACCATTCCAAGCAGTTGGTCGATCAAAACAGGCTAGTGCGCGCCGAGACTAATATGCACGAGCGAGAGCGGACATGGGGAATGGCTATCTCCCAGAGCCCAGTACAATAATTATAGTCAGGACCTGGTATGGTTTACAATTGGAGGGAGACCAGTCTTGAGACTTTTAATCCTAGACGTCCTAATTGCAGTGGTGGTACGTCTATTATGTCGACCCCATCTTAAGTTCTCAGTGTTTCTATTCTTCATTTGCTGCGATCCACAAATCTCGTTCAGTGACCAGGTAGTAAATAGCAAAGTGGCTTGTGAAATAGTTCGAGAGACCAATCTGTGGAGTTTTTCACCCTCTGCGTCTTTATTACACTGGTAGTTTGCTTTATTTCGACCCCATTGCGGTACCTGAACTTCTCTAATCTTCGCTTGCTGTGACCATAGTTGTAGTGTACTACACCAGAGGCCGTTACCAATGAATCTCGTTCTCAGACTAGGTAGTAATAATAGCAGAGTGGCTTGTGGAAATAGTTCGAGCTGTCGATGTTGTTGTTTCCGGCTAAAACAGTGTTTCTCAACCACTTTTGTCCCTCGTCCCACTTCAGTTTTCCAAAGATTTGCGTCCACCATGATCGGACAAAGTTAATGTACAGTACACAAAAAGATCAATAAATATTCACATAGTCAGTATGTTTTCATTCAAAAGAATACACTTAAGTTTAAACTACATTATGAATTTAAGATTTCTATGAAAAATTCTCACCCCCCCCCCCCCCATTCTGAAAGCCTATGCCCCATCCGAAATGTTGCCACGCCCCGCCTTCAGAAAAACTGGACTAGAGCTAAGGCCTGGTAGAATGAAGTCCACACGATCCGAATACTGAGTCAAATATTGTCAAACAACAATAAAGATCGGGAGACTAGATATTGAATACACTTTCTCTGCCTTGTTGAAAAACAGTGCACAAGACAAGATGGGTCAAATTCACTTTTTAACGTCATTCTGTAGGATGAAATGTGCACTATCTTTCTATCTGGACTACACAAAAATGGAAACTGATGAAATGATAAAGGCATGGTAAAATCCTTCGGTTACGTGAAATTTTGTTTTGGCACATACGGCCCTCTGCCACAATTCGGCAGAGTTTGGCCTTAACCCCTATGCACCCCGGCAAACCCGGACGCAAAATTCGATAATGCCAAGGATTCCCGAAGAAGCCGCGAGTTTTGCTTATAGATTGTGTGAGATCTTTCCTCTCCATTGCCGATCTGATCTTTTTAATATTGCACTGAAACTGTACTCTCTCTGTGGGCTTTTGAAATATCGTTTCACAAACACAAAATTAAAAAAAGGAAGGGTCTCAAAGTTAATAGTAACAGAAAATGCTTCCCATTTTTGTGTGGCAAACTGGCATGTCCTTTATTTAATGGAACTAGCCGACCCGAGCAAGATAATTCATGCAAGTTCGTTGTACCAAACCCAAGTGTATATATCTATATCTTGGTCACATTCATAATGGCACTTGGATTCGGAACAAAGAATAATAGAAATTAATGTACCGTAAATTTGATTAAGTTGATTTTCAACCAGCGATATGAAAAGAGAGGCAAAGGAGGAAATTCCGATCATACAGAAGGCGTCGCGATCTCCTCCTTGCGGCTAAAAAAAAAAAGTTGTTGATACTTAATATTAGGGACTGAATTTTGACTCAAATGGGTGTGTCCACGTATTTCATCAATAAAAAAATTGAGATACTGCCAGAACATTTCATAATTTTCGGTCACGTGGCCACAAAGTGTTAGAGGCTTACACGTTATAGTTTGATGCAAAATATGAGAATTTAATATTCAATAAAGAACACGGGATCCACTTTTATTCGTAGTTTTCCATATTCTTCAGCAGCATTCTGTTGTTGACCCTAATAAAGGGTCCGGATGGCAACAAAGAAAGAGGGGTGGGAGGTGGGGGAGTAGATGAGCCGGGCTTATTGCTGTTGTCCAGGTCACATGCACTTAATTACACACATTCATATGAAATCAGCGTTTCAGTTTTATTATTATTATTCTTATTATTATTACTATTATACATAGTAGCCAAGTTTCAGTTTCGAAGCTTTCCGAACATTTCTATACTGGCCAGAATTTTGTGTCATAAATAGTAAATCACAAAAAAATATCAATCGAAAATGTGTCTTATCTTCTGTGCGGTATTTGGAACTTCAAAAAATGGAATAAGCATTACCCTGCTTTCTGTCGTTTGTTACTCTTGTTTTCGTTTTGCAACTACAAAATTGAGTTACATGTTACAGTCATTTAAAAATTCTCCCACATCAGAACTTGCAACAACCAGATCATGGGACCAATGACACAGCGATATCAGCCTCCAAGCCCGCCATTTTAACCCCATGTCTTACATATTATTTATTCATATATTGGCAAGCCCGTCTCTGACCCACAACTTAGTAATATCGCTCCGCAGTAATTATCAAATAGAATATAAATGTATTAGATGAAGGAACTGAGAGAATTTTTATCCGACAATGCACCCAGGAAATGTAATTAATATCGATACTGAGACTGACGGCCCAGAAATCGGACCAGCTTTGTTATTGTTTTGGAGTAAGCTCTCGCGCCCTTTCCTAGTTCTGTGTTCACCAAGTGTGGCAGATTTTTTTCCCACGTAGGGTGAAAGGGATTGCCTTTGGGCTAACTTGTCAAACTATTGTACCGTCAGGAATGCGGTTGTCAGAATACGGTAAGCCCTTCTGAAATGTGCCTCGTTGTTCTTTAGAATTAACATCTCTGCCAAGTAAGTGGATGAATTAGTGTCGCCGACGTCATGTTAATATTTACAACAATCGAGAGAGAGAGAGAGAGAGAGAGAGAGAGACGGAGAGAGAGAGAGAGAGAGAGAGAGAGAGAGAGAGAGAGAGAGAGAGAGAGAGAGAGGGGGGGGAACACACACACACACACATGCACAATCTGGGCCTGTTGAAGTAAATATTGAACTTCGTAAACAGTTTAAAATGGCAGCACAGACTGAATTATACTATACAAGATGTTATTATAAGGAAACAGGCCAGCACGTTGTGTTTCAAATCATCAATTGATTCTTCATCGAGACAAAATTAATAGAGAAATACAGGATATTATACCTTCATCATTGTCATTATGATTTTTAAAGAAACGTCACTATGAAAACAAAAACTTACAATTTTTTTTTTTTCAAGATATATCTCAAAATCAGTCACAGATATATCGATCAATCATATTTAAATAAAACCACGTTTTCCTCACTTCAGATTATGGGGACTCAACAAAACAATAATATCAACAACAACAAGAAGAAGAAGAGGGAACTTGGAATGTCAAGAAACACAGAAAGTATGCACACATAATAATAATAATAATAATTACCAAAGAGGTGACAGGGTTGCCAGTATGCGAAGAACATGGCAAATAGAAACAAATATTTCAAGGACGCCCGAGGAAGTAAAGAAGAGAGAGGAAAAGAAAACTGACAGAAGAGAGAAAAGTGTCGTGTTCCTGACGACAGTGCACCGGCGATCGAGATTGTGATGAAACCTTTCAAAACTGCTGCTCGCATTCCTCTGTTTTTTCATCGATCGGTCACAGCAAAATTGCGATCTTGGCCTAGCGGCTTGGCTACTTTGTGTAGCATCACCACTGAATTGGCCGCTCCTCCTCACTTTCTCAGGATAAATAAAATCTTCCCTTTAAATATTTTTAAAATGCTAATCATTTTATCTCCAATAATATAATCCATTTTTATCAACTTTATCCCCTAGCATCAGCGACGTAAATCATGTATTCAAATATGGTCATGGTTGGGAAAAGAAATCTTAACACTATAGAAGTGCGATTACCTGGCAAGCTGAATTTGTTCGCGCCCTGGGGAAAAAAGTCCTCGCGCAAACACCCTGCGCCTCCCGCCCTCTTGTCTTTCGGTCTCCCTTGCACTCGTTCTTCTCTTCCCCTCCCACCCCCTCGCTGTTTCATGTTCATGTTGTCGTCTGCGGGCGATTCAAGCCGACGACGTCCCCCTCTTCCATTTCAGTGTGGGGTGTACAGATAATGATCTCTTAAGCCTGCTTGGCAAGCTAGTTTTTCTTCTCTGGTGTACAGCGAAGAAACGGAAAATGTTACTGTATACGGTAGTGTAGCGGAGTTTGCCCTTAGAAAAATGCAGGCCTAAGTTTGGGTAGTGAACCTAACTCCTTGAGTTGTTCCGTTAGGCAGAACGAGCTAGAGATGTGAACGTTACATGTGCCCTTAGATTGAAATCTAGAGTTCATTTGTGGACATTCGACGAGTGAATTTTTTCAGCAATACATTCCTGGACATTCGAGTTTGTGCCTCAGCGGGTTTTGATCTTAGATTCATGGTGAGTAACCAGTTAAAGATTCTAGGGCATTTTGTAATCATGATAATGGAGTATTCATCATACGAACACCTCTAGATTTCTAGATCTGTGTCAATAACGGAAGTTTAAAAAACCATTATCATTATTATTAGCTTATTATTTTGGTAATGCTGTCTTGTTGTAAGTATAAGATACTACTATGTTGTGTTATTTTGATTTATTATTATCACTATATCTTGACTGCAATATTAAAAAGTCTGACACATGTTTCATTCTTGCCGTAGAATACAAATATAAATGAAATGGGACAAATACTCACAATACCTCATTGAGAATATCTGGAAGACCCTACGTTTAGAAATAGAATCTAGTTGGGTATTTTTTTCATGATAAAAACGAATAAAAGCAAAACACTCATCAAACCTGTAGAAACTGGATTTTACTGTGGAGAGATTTGCTTAATGCGATTTTGTATCAGTCGATATTCTGGGATGAGGGGGCGAGATGGGTCATACACATGCCATCACATTCAACTGCTAATAATTGCAAAGGCACGGTATGTGGAACGTCTTTCCAGATAGAGCGAAAATGTCAAGGGGGATGCAGTTTATTTGAAAAAGTCCATGTATGAAACATGAATGACATGTTGTTTATGTTGGCGCTTTCAAAGTTTAACTGCGTTTTATTTCGTTACGCTTTATCAAATTGGGTGGAGTAAGGATCTGCGTATTCAGATTTGTACAATAAGATCTTGAATACACTGAATGTTTGAATGAATTCCCTGACAAGTGTGTACACTCGGTAGGCCTAGTATTAAACTGTGGGCCTTTAAATTCGTTTAGAGCCTTAAAAAAAACAAAAAAAAACCGTTACTTATGAATGGTAGAAATTCGGGAAGAAACAGTTGTTTTGTCAGTCTGTCAGAAATATAAAAAATATGAAGACTCAATAATGATTTGAAGTACAACGTGCTGACCTGCTTCATACTATCATACTAAGGGTACAAGGGGTATCATACTAGTCCCGAAATATCATAGTCAGCTGCTGGCAGTTGAAATATGCACACCATAATTTCCTATATTCCCTTAATAAATTCTCTTTGTGTACATTTTGCTGGCAGCAACTGGCTGTGACATTCAGGGCTTAGTATGATAACCCTGTCAAGCGTTTTTTCTCTGGACCTAAGACTCCCAAAGAAAAATACACGAGAATTATCTCCCTAATTCATTAAGCCGATATGTGAAGACACACAAACAGTGTGTCAGGCAGATTTTGTTTAAAAAAGAAAAAATCACTGAATTCTTCACTTTTCCCCATTTGTTTTGTAACGAATTTTTTTGTTTACCGAAATGTAACTTTTCCCAGTGTCCCGTTACGAAAATTTCACTCAGCTGTCACCTAATACCACTCCTTGTGGAGCATTTTTATCGTTTTATATCCTGGGCATAATGAGTCTGCAATATCCGTGATTTATGTTTGCATGCATAAACCATGACTGCAGTGTCAAGTTGTAAAACCAGTGTACCGTTTTTATCAATAGAGTCCATGTTATATAATTGTAGCGCCCGGAAATGATTTTTCCTCTTATTTTGATGGATATTAAATTAATCATGGCGCAGTAATTTAAGCAGGTTTGTCATGTTGTCTGACTGTTATATAACTGTGAATTTTGAACACATAGTAAGTATTTCTGATGCGTGATTTTAACGCACAAAGATATATCACGTACAGATAATTCTCATGACAATGAGATGAAATGAGCGAGCATGCACGAACCAAATATAAATATTATTCGAGAGTTAAATATATTCTTGCCAGTGGCGTAGTTCAAAAGTGTCTGCGTAATTAAATGCTGGGGCTCATCTCAGTGGTTCAATGTCTCACATAGATATTGGCTGCGGCTGCCGAGCAGTACATGTACCCTGACGGCTGTTGCTGCCCACAAGAGCCGCTACGTAATAGTATGTCATTTTGTAATGATATCTGTAAATTATCCTACAATCCTGTGTTGGGGGAGGGGGGGGGGGAACTAATACTTGGTGCATTAGTTGAATCGCGTGTTAGCTGTAGTCCTCGGAAGAAAGCTATTAAAAATTATAGGACTGGCAGAAATTCTAGGGCTAACAACAGCATTGGTGGCCCGTGGCTGTATTTAATTAAAAATAAACAAAGTTAATATTTAGCTACACATAATGTGCCTGTAGGAATTTGCTTGGGGATAATGACTTGAAGTACAATTACTCATAAAAGGAAAATTTGAATGAATTAAAAACATTAAGAGGTCGTTTGACAATGAAAAAGATGTAGTGTGATAGATCCAAATGTAGCGGCAGTAGTAGTAACGGTACAAGTGGTAGTAATTTTTGTATAGCGTAGTGTTGCAGTAGTAGCAGTAGTAATGATTGTAATAACAACGGCAATCGCAGTAAAAGTTGCACTGGTAGTAACAGTAACAATATTAGAAGCGGTCGTAGTAGTAGTCAGTAAGAATTAATATTTAGTAGCAGTTATAGTAGTAGTGATAGTACCGATAGTAGTAGTCGTGGTAATACTGGACTTGTCCCAATCTCATTCCAGCACTTTTGTCTAATCTCAGGTACTCATGCCCCCCCCCTCCACCTTCTATTCCAAACGCTCCACTCCTGAAGTCATCATATTATTATGATATTATTATGTAAACACGCTTCCAAATGTAAATATTTGCATTACATCCAGGTCGCATCATTTACAAACACTGAGTGCAGGAGGAAGTTCTGTAAACATGGGCTTGGAGGGAGAATAATAAGATAATTACCTGCCAAAATCAGGATGGAGAAGGGCTGTATCTACCGCTTGCAACAACATGTTAAGTACGGACTAGTTTGGTGCTGAGCACAAACAAAGGTAAGGGTTTTCGCTACATATTTTGTGTTATTGTTATCCTTTGTTATATCTATCTAAATTGTTTTTTTATAATTTTTGTATTTTGTATATTTCTTTAGTCACATCTGGGAAATTTGCCCCAGTGTCATTGCAGCCCAGTTATAACTGGAGCAGACACGTCGTCGTCACAGTGCAGTGCCGGTCAACAGGTTGGGTTGTTGTTTTTTTTTGCGTGGGGGGGGGGGGGGGGTGAGGGAAAGGGAGTGGTAGGGATAAATTTTATTTAATTTTGCCCGGGCAGCGGCCTGTTCGGCTTGCTCTTCTCGATTTGCAACTGCCAAGGTATCTTTAACGTGCACACGGGCCTTCCGAGTTTATCGTCCTTATCCGAGAACACTAGGTGCTCGATCCTACCTACCATAGGATCAGGGACAGGAAAATATGAGAAAAATCCCAAAATTCCAATATGCCTGCACCGGCTGGGATTCGAACCTGGTACCTTAAGCATGAGAGGCGAGCACCTTGCCTCTAAACCACCGTGTCCCAGCGATTGAGTATTGAGAGATTAAGTAGCCCCTATAATGGTTGTCTTATCATTATGTTATTTTTATGTTTTGTTATTGTTCTAAATTGTTTATGACGATTGTGTTATAATTATGTGTTGTTGTCTTTCAAAATTATTTATCTTACAATGATTGTGTTATTTTTAAGTTTTGTTATCTTTCTAATTTGTGTATGTTATAATGATTGTGTTAATGTTATGTATTGTTCAGTTATCATTTTAAACTGTCTACACCTGCCATAATTTTATGTGAAGATTTTAGTCATGGTGAGTTGTAATTTTTGTTGATGTCGTTATCAAACCATTATTCACGTCTAGCGCTATAAATATCATTGCCACTATCGTTTTCTCAATAATTACTGTCATCGTATTCACCGCGGGCGTCAATGTTATAATTATCTCGGCAGTTATCGCTAGTGTCGTTCATATCGCCTTTACCACCACATCGTTATTGCGGGTGTTTGATGGGCACGTCTTGTAGGGTTTCCTTCTGTCCTGTCGTTTTGTTATTGTCTGTCTGTCGTCTTGCTTCTTCCTAGCACACTGTGGCTGTTGTCACGTTGACCCACTCCCTCCAATCTCAAACTCAGACTCAAACCATATCATTATCACCACCAGGATCATCATTCTCTGGTTACCATCACCACCAACATCATGAATCATGATGTAAGGTTGGCGTAATTGGGTGGGGGGGGGGGAAATAACAGCTAAGTAGGGCTTTTTTGTGTGTGTGGGGGGGGGGGAATTCAAGGCTGGAAACGGGGGAGGGAGGGGGATAACAGCTAAGTAGGGCTTTTGTGTGTGTGTGTGTGGGGGGGGGTGGAATAAAAGGCTGGAAACGGGGGGAGTAAGGCTGTCTTGACATTGCTCCAAACCTTATTACAGGGAGATAGAAGGGGGTCTTCAGATAGAGTGATAAACCTTGAGGTCAGCTGGATGGTACAGTCACATCAGTTCTACCTCCATGCATCACCAGCAACACCATTAACACAGCCTTGCACCTACTTCTACACTCCACTGCCCTCATCGTTCAGCTGTAACACTTTCACACCATCAAACTAACGCTGAAACAGTTCATCAAAAACAACAGTACTATCAGTCTGATGTCTTTTCCAATGTGCATTAATCGATCTTGCGAGATCAATATTGTAGAATGGCCAAACAAAGGAACAATAATTAGACAACCCGTACACAAAACTGGCAGGGGGGCGCAATCGCTATAAGGTTTAACTGTGGATGCAATCAAGACCATTGTATTATGTGTCCCGGACACATTCATTATGTAACATCTGAGACCTTGCTGAACACGAGCTGTAACGTCAGGAAGCGACAGTTATATAAGTGACACTGTGAAGAGATAAGGCTTAGTGCCTAAATATATGTAATTCAGTACTCCTTTTGCTTGACAACCAATTATCACCGGGGATTGAATTACCATGAAAAAGAAATGTAATTTTCCTCTTCTTATTAAAAAAAATAATAATTAAAAAATTAGTGGCGGCAGCATTTCATTGTGGTGAAATTAGGCCAGTGATTTTGCTCAACGCTGCAGCCTGCATTAGTTTAAAAAATTATAAAATCAATTTCCTTAGGTGTGATAGATCCAAATGTAGCGGCTATAGCAGTAGTTATAGTAGCAATAGTAATAACAGTTGTGGTGGTAGTAGTTTTTGTATATATTAGTGTTGTAGTAATATCAGTAGTAATGATTGTAATAACAACGGCAATCGCCGTAAGAGTTGCACTGATAGACTAGTAGTAACAATATGAGAAGCGGTGGTAGTAGTAGTCAGTAAAATCAATATCAAAGTAACGATAGTAATGGTAGTGGTAATGCTAGACTTCTTCCAATCTCATTCCAGCGCTTTTTGCCTAATCTCAGGTACCCCCCCCCCCCACCCCACCCCCCAAACCTAGTCAAACCCAATTGCTTTTGTATCGAACTATTGTGTTCATTGGAGTTTCATGCAGTCTTTTAAAAACGTTGTTAGTTACATCATTCTGTTTTTGACTCCCTTTGGTAAGCCCAGGGCATTGAAGATTGTATTTGACACACGTTGAGTTTAAAATTAATTACATTGGGGGGGGGGGGGCGGGGCGATGGACGGATAGAAAAGGAGAGATAGGGGAGAGGGAGAAAACAACGCTTATCGACACATGACAAGGACACCATATTAAGGGTGAGTTAATCTTTTGTCGTTGGGCCTTGAAATCGCGGGTTTTCTCCTGGCATTTTTAAATCATCATCTTTCAACGGAAGTGAAGTCTCCAATGTAATCACGAAAGGCCTCTTTACCGCTGAGCCTTAAATTCTACAAAATATGTATTATTACGCATAGAAAAACGCAAAGGTATTGGTGGTATACATGGGCATTTTTGTAAAGGTTTTGAAGTTTGCTATATTTTTAATACCTTTGTAGATTTTGAGCCACAACTGAGTCGAACCAGTGACCTACATAATTATTTTTTTTATTTTATAACTCTTTAATCCCATTCGTGAAATTTGCCTCTGTGCCATTGCAGCCCAGTTACAACTGGAGCAGACACGTCGTCGCCACAGTGCAGCGCCGGGGTAATAGTATGTGTAATAGTAATAGTAATAGTAGCATGTCTCTGATTCAACCAGAAGAGAAAATGTTCCGACATTTTGAGCCGGAAACCAAAAAGACATTTTCCTTGAGTAGAGTCAAAAAGTGTGACAGGAAATATCAATTTACACTTTGGTGATCGGAACCCAACTTTTAAAAAATCACATTTGTATGTTCCCGTCAGTCTATACCTGGGTAAGAATAAAGGTTAAGTCCTATGACATCAGATAATCCGTATCTTTTTTATCCTCTGCCAAATCATCCCCTTTATTTTGTCATCGTCAAACATCCGACCGCAAACTAAGATTTAATGCACGTAAAAACCATTTAACACTTCATGTCTCGTGGTTTTTTATTGCACGTTGGGTAACAACACGAGAACAGTTTACGGCCCAGGTTGTTGTCATCGAGCTTTTGTGAGGTTCAGATTTACGAACTTCTAACACTAGGCCAACTCAGTATGTGGTTTGTGGATTGGAATTTTATTTCCGTGGCGAATCGGAGGGCATTTTATTCTATTTTCGTGGATTTGCAAGGTTATTTTTGGTCCTTTTTTTCTCGTTTGCCTTTGTTTTTATTACAAACTGCCACCGAAGCTTCAATTGTTGTTATTGTTGTTTTTGTTTGATTATTAGATCTTGTTCATTCGTTTTATTTGAAAGATATTTCTGGGTCTGTCTGTCTGTCTATCTGTCTGCCTTTCTGCCTCTCTCTCTCCTTCTGTCCAATCATCCTGTTATATTTCCTAAAAATATCGTCTTGCTTCCCCCTGGCACAATGTGACCGTTGCCTTGTCGACGTGCTTTCTCCAGACACAAACTCAGACACACATACACCCACTCTCTCTGTCTTTCTCTCTGTCTCTGTCTTTCTCTCTGTCTCTGTCTTTCCTTCTCTCTCTTTCTCCCTGTCTTCCTCTCTCTCTCTCTCTCTGGCTCTGACTGTCTCTCTGTCAATCTCTCTCTCTCTCTCTCTCTCTCACCCTCTCTCACGCTTTCTCTTTCTCTGTCTCTGTCTAACAAATTTTTGGCATGGTTCGTCTCCTCGATTTTAACCTCTTTGTTTCCTCTGTATTCTGTCCCCGCAACTCATTTATGTTATGTCATACTCATATCTCTTTTGCGACACGTTACATTAGATAATAACAATTTTTCCCAAGTTCTGTCACTGTGCATTGTGTATGGAGGCATGCAGGGATATTGTGTCATTGTCCAACAGGAAACTGGAGAAGAGTAGAGATGGGTGGGTGTGGGTGTATTTGTGTGTGTGTGTGGGGGGAGATGTACTAGATGCAAGGAGCTGGGGCACGGGGAGGGGGTGGGGGTGGCCCAGCGGTTGGCAAAATAATCGTTGTTCCATCATCTTTTTTTTTCTTTTTGTTCTCGCCGGCCTTGACTTTATTCGTCCATTCCACTGGTATTTTCTTCGTGGCACGTTTGTTTTCGTGTTTATCCTCTCCCCTCTCTTCCCCCCCCCCACACACACACACACATTTTTGGTTCAATTTTTCGTGTTTTTCTTTATTTTGCTTCTCTTTTTCATTCTCTTCTCACCTTCTGACTGTGTGTCTGTATGTCTACAGTTTGCTCTTTTATTATTTTAGCCATAGTTTTAGTCGCCGAAATAATTCATTCTTCTCTGTATCCTATTCCTATCTTATCATTGTTTCTATCCTCGTTCTATTGTACTTTTTCACATTTTTTCTCACTCTTTCCTGCATGTTCATGTTAACTTTTTCTGCCTTCTCTCGATTTCTATCGAAAACTCTTTTTGCTTTCTTCTCTCTATCCTGCTTTCCCATTTTTCTTTCTTATCGATCATCCTACATTCTTATGCTTTCTTTCGTTACTCTGTCTTACTTTCTCGTTCTTTAAATATTTGTCTTTTTCCCGCTTTCTCATTCAATTTTTTTTCTCTCTGTCTTCTTTTCTTGTAGTTGTTGTTTTCTTTTTCCTTCTTCTCTCTGTCCTACTTTTTCTTCTTTTTTTTTTTCTCGCTTTCTCTCTCTCGTAGACCCAAACTTCATTTACAAGCTATGTCGACGGCTGGCATCTCGGTGTTCCACCCAATATGGCTTATGCTAAAGTCATTTTGCTTGATTTCACCCGAGCTAGGCCAATTCAATCAAGCACGAAGGCTTAACATTCCCTCTCGTGTGACCGCTTTGTACCGATATTTTGTGGCATGAAACAAATTTGGTGTCGCGGGGACAAACGATCAAGTCAGCGTATCGTTCCTTAATTTACTCTATTATACTCGTCAAATAACGATACACGGCACTCGTTCCGCGCAAGAATCGAGGAATTATGATTTAATTTACTATTCCGGAATCGGGGGAAATAATGATTTAGCCCGAGTCAGATTATATCGCGACCTTAGGTCTTGTTTGTTCCAACTCCACTTTTTGCACAAAGTGAGAAATCCTAAACGTGTGCGGATTTAGTTAATATGCTGTTGTTAGAGGGACCGAAGTAATTTAGTGAGCACACGGAGGAAACAACTCAGTATTTGCTCTATGCGGCTTTGTTAATTAATCACGGTCCCGTAACAACTGTCATTATGATAATGAGTTAGACCAAAACGGAACTGAGAAACAGCTTGATAAGTGTCACAACACCATTTCATACAAGTGTCAAAGTGTGCATTTGTTATACCTCTTCTATATATACTAAAAGATCTCCAGTTTTTCAGGAAATAGAGATAGAACAAATGAGCTCCAAAGTGGCTGTGTAACTTTATCACCTGCACTATCCTGGATTAAAGGAAGACACGTGTCTTGTATGTAATGATCATTGTTTCAAGAGGGTCTCAGCAAAAGCGCTGTTGGCCTGCATCTCACGTACCTATGAAGTAAGGAGCAACAGGTGGTTTGTGTTATAAATTGATATTGTTGAAACGTGGGGAAAAAAGAGAAGGGGGGGGGGCATTTTGTAACAAATTACGTTAGCAACAAATAACAAATTTCAATGAAAAAAAATTAAAAGAAATAAAATAGAAAACAATATGCAACAAGCAACAAAATAGTTCACATCAAAGCAAAACAGCGCAAGATACAAGATCTTTTTGTACTCGATTAATTTGCCTCAACAAGACAATTTAGCTAGAGTTGTGCCATATTTTATTAAGGTTTCATGCCGTATTACTTCAAGAGTTATGAAAAGTTTATGTAATGATGCGTCAGATATTTGTACCAAGTACGTGCTCTTAAACGTGAAAGTGAATTTCTCTCATGGAATAATGAAGTGATTCTTGTCTTATCTTATTTAAGCTTTCCGTTGCTGAGATTTTGGGCAGTTTAAAAGAAAGAAAGGAAAATTAGAATTAAAAAATGTCAAGAATTCAAACCAAACAAAAACAAAAAAAAAAACTTACTCAGCTCCGCCCATTTCTTCAAGTGTTTCATTGGTTCAATTTTCCGTCCTGTTAGTTTTTTTTTTTTCTTGAGGAAGGTTGTTATGTCTTCTTCCCCTTTTCTTTACGTTTTATTGTATTATTTCTGTAGTATGTCTTAAGCGAGGCCTTACAACACACAACCTTTCGTTTTTGCCATATTTTGACCGTGGCTCCTTTCGTATTGGTTCCTACCAAAATAAGTCTATGTATGTCTTGTGGAGCAGTTCTAAAATCACGCGTGACGTCAAACACTGCACTTGGCAGTGTCCCCAGTTGACTTCTACATTACCGAAAGTGAATGAAATTACTGCAGTAATAATATTATGATATCCTTGACGTCATCCCCAATACCACTCGTATTTTTAACATGTTTTGCCATTTATGCTGAAATATGACTGTTTATATACATGCATTATGCATTAAAACAAACGCAAAAAGTTTTGTTAGTTTCCTGGGAACTAGACGTTCAAATCCAACTACCTCTATGCCTATTGGTTCCAAGATCCCCATCTTTTGTACCACAGATTAGCTCTGTTTGCTTTATGGACGTGAAACCAACGAAGCGATGGTCAACTCCGTGTGTAAAAAAGGTGCATGGATTTGTCCTGTGTGAAAATTGAAATGTGTGGTAGTTGACTTGTGAGGGTGAAACGTGCTTCGCACCTATTTTCGCACCGGCGTACCGAGCAGCGCTTCAAGGTGCGACAAGTCTCAACATATCCCGAGACTAATCACAAGCAGATGTTATTGAAAGTCAGGTGGGTGGATTGGAAATTATAGACTGTTGTCAGGTTGTACCTTGGCAGTCCGCACCGCCTTGTTCGCCCTAGAGTATTTTCTCTCAAAGGTGAGAGGAATTTTGTGGTTGAAATCATAAAGGTCAGGTATTTCTCTTCCCCCCTCCTCCCCCCACCACCTTGTCCTTCCTTCTCCGTTCTCTTACTGTAGACTCTTTGTCCTTTCAGCCTTTTACCATTTTATTCCACCCCGCGGCTTGTTTGTTATCTTTTCATCAATTTCTTTGTGCCTTACCTGGAATGTCTGTCATTTTATCATATTTTTCTTTCTTTCTATCTTTTCATCATTTTTCTTTCTCCCTTCCCTTCAATCTTTATTTCTTTCTTCCCCCCGTATTCTTTCTTTCTCTCCGCCTTTTTTCCTTTCTTCCTCTCCATCATTCTTTCTTTCTTTCCATCAGTTTTGTTTCTTTCCAGCATTCTAAATTTCTTTCACCATTCTTTCTTTCTTTCCATTATTCTTTCTTCCTTTCCATCCTTTTTTCTTTCTTTCTTTGTTTTGTCGTTACGAGCCTTTCATTATTAGTTTTTTTCA